>CM062813.1:361294745-361894745 GCA_031772625.1 Pinus tabuliformis
ATATATATATATATATATAGATACACTTTTTAGTATGAGGGAAATATGTAATTTCTCCATTATTTATATATTTTATCTTTCTATATAAAGTTTGATACAAAATTAAGATAGAAATTGAAGTATTTTATTTAGAATTAACATGATTCCTTTTTGTTATTGGTATTTTTTAATTTGTTAATGTAAATATTATTTTATTATTTTTAAATGTAATGTTAAGTGACAATATCTCCTTAATACTAAGTTGTAAAGCTACTAAGAACCCAATAAAAAATTATTTCACTTCACTTAAATAAACTTTGTTACAATACCATGAATTAATACTATATTTTATCAATATCACATTCTCAACAAATCATAACTCATTTTATAATATATTTATTCATTAAAAAATTTGTTTTAATTAATTAATATAATTAAAATAATAAAAAAAATACCTATTTAATATTTAGTTATTATTAAAAATATTTTAAAATATTAGATTAAAATTAATTCTCCACTATTTATATAATAATATAATTATTGAAAATTAAACCGGATTGATTTTGATTTTGATAATTATTGTTGGAGACGATCTAAGCAGTATTGATTCACTGTTTTATCTTAAATCCCTTTCATCGAGTTTTCAAATTTCATCAATCCCGTATAAGTCATTTGATTATAAATAGATGTTGCGTTTGGAATTTCAACAAACATGATCACGACTTTCTTCATGCATCAGCTTAACTTTTTCACGTCGATTCATTATCTTATTGACCACCTAAACAATAGACTTTGAAAAGAGCAACTTTCATTTTTTTTGTTGAGAAAAGTACGATAAAATTCAACAGGTTGGTCTTTTTTGGAGAGTTCTCGTGAATTCAATGTTCAGTTCGTATTCAGAAACTCAAATAAATGCCGTAAATAGTTGGGGTTCCTGGTTTTTAAGCAGTGATACTCCGCGTTAGGTTAAAAGTTACTATGTTTAGTCTTTCTTTTAGAAGTGGAGAGAAGTAGATATATAGTACTTTTCATATAGTAAGCTTCTTTTTTTTTTAGGGTTGAGAGCATGGCTCATATCAGGTTTGTAATGTATAACCAGATGTTAAATAATATGAAGAGAATAGGCTTTTTAAAATTCATTTTGGTTAAAAGGAAATGGCATAAGCATGTCTAATTTTAACTATATCAATAGGATGACATAAAAGGTCTATTAAAAATATTATTGGAAATTGTGGTGTAATGAAAAATTGGATAGAGAAAGGACATTAAATTATTATATGTGGGGATTAGCTTATATATAGAAAATCCGAAGTATCTTTGTTACTCCCTAGTGTAAAGATGAAAATAAATATTGTAAAAACAAATCCTCATGAATTTTATTGTGAATTTGGTCATTGGTTGATTTTCAAAGTTTATTGGGAGAAAAGAGTTTCTCACATTTGTGTTACTAAGAGTGTTAAAGAAGGAAAACACTTTTTGTTAGATTGTCCATCTTATATTCAAATTAGATATAAATTTCAAAATATTTTTCACACTACCAACCTTCTTCACCTTTTATGTCAACAAAGCTACGGTCATTTTGAAACACTTCTCAAAATCTATAAAACAAAATTGATTGCCATTATCAATGTTCAAAACCTTAATCTTCACATCGTTAAACTCCTTAAACTAAATGAAGACCTTGGGTTTAGCTCTAAGAAAATGTATCTGTACTTCGAGAATAATTGTGAATTAATGAAACATAATACAACACCTTATAAATTGAAAGAACTTTAATTGGACCAAATTCATTGAAATGAATTAAGTTCAATAACCTAGAATATTTGTGAGAAATAGAATAAAATTTAGCACAATTTTTTTCCATTTATGAGTGATTACAAAAATCAAATTCAAGAGAAAAATCATTCAATCCATCCACAAGGATTTTTCTCTGAGGCCCATAGGCTCTTCTGACCTATATGGTCCAATATTTATTACAATAACATTATATTCTCTTTAGGTAACTTGCTTTTTCAAGAAAGAACTTATTTAGGTACCTAGAAAGCATCACCATAAAATGTACATATAAATTCTCCTTATCATGGTGTAGATCCTACTGATCTCTCCATCATAAAATATTGAAGAACTATTACATTGAATGGTGCACATATCAAGCTAGACTTGAAATGCCCACATGAACACCCTTAATTAGTACCACGCTCCTTAGACCATCTTACACATTTTATTATAAATAAAAAAACCATGCACACACATATCATTAGTTTTACTTAGTAATAGTAGGTTTTGCTACTACTCAAACTCTTAATGAAGGGAAAGTCGATCCTACAACCAAAAGACAAGGGGAAACTGCTAAGAAAACCACCAATACGGTCACCTTCATGACCTCTCCTCTCACATCTAAGCTGATAGAAAAATGTCCTAGACCTAAGGAGCGAATCCATACATAGATGCAGTTCATCACAAGATGGAAAAATTAAGAATACTAATTAAATAGACAAAAGAAGACCTACCAACCACACGAATGAAAGGATTTAAGGGCAGAGAGGTGCCAAATAGGCTTGGTATAATGATTGTATCATGCACCATAAAGAATATTAGAAACATTCATGTAACCAATGTAATCAACATTAATATCCAAACATGATTAATAACATATAAAAGATGCAGAGATGATCCAGGTGGCTCTAGAAAGACATGCAGGACAAAAAACGGTTATGAACGCTCAAAAACCAAAGTGCTCAGAATGACTTTGAACCAGGACCAAAGCGTAGATCTCGTCTTCTTGATTGCGGAGGTGTGAACAGTTCGTCAATCTGAGTCCGAATAATGAAGTTATCAGAAAGAAAAGTTTCCTTGGTTCCTTTAAAAAAAAGGAGGTTTTTCTCATGAAAATGGACTTAAAGCCTTTATAATGAAAATTACATCGGGAATCATATAAAGGGCGGACATTAAGACCCCTGATCAGAAATTGTTGATATATAGGGTCGGAGAAGTTAAATCAACGATATCGGCACTTGTAAATCAACGATGGAATGTCGGCATCGGTGGATCGAGTCGGCAAAACCCAGAGGCCGAGGACCAGGACCCCTAGGTGTAGCAAATGCGATTAGCAATCGTTAATGGCAATCGAAATGATCGGCAATCAGCGTCGGCAGATCCATTGAAATGCAGAGCTATTGGTACAGAAGAGATAACGATAAGGGATTAGGCACAGATCTGATGGGCATTATAAGCCCGATTTGATAAAATTTAAGATCCAGTCTTTTATGTTTTAGTCAAATTTATCAGTTTTTTTGTGTATTTCTGATTTAACAGGAAGAAGGCTATTCTAAGGATTTTGTTGCACCAGTCGATGCTTCTATGCAAACAACTTCCATTATAAACAAAACTAACCTCCAATTTTTAAGCGTGGCTTTGATCCGAACGTGTTATAAAACATGATGGATGCAGAGAGCCAAGGGGGACGAAAAGGCTGCATGAGGGAAGTGCGAAAAGGCTGTGTAATGGTGGGTGAGAGCAGTATGATAGAAAGCCTGAGAGGCTGCATGGAAAGGCTGTGAGGAAGAGGTCCAAGAGCCTGAGTGCTAGAGAGAGCTTGAAAGCCAGCGCATCGCTTGAACCCCATAGAGCCATAGAGCTTGATCAATCCAGAGCACAGATAGCCATAGAGTCACAACACTTGAAATTCAGGCAAATCACAGAGTTGCAGTGATAAGCCAGAGCATTATAGGGCCAGATAGCCATAGAGCTGTAGAGCGAGAAGTCCAAAGCAGTTATTCTTTTGTGATCGATTCTTCTCTTTATGATCAGTTCTGTTTCTTTTGATTGATTATTCTCTGTGATCGATTCTTCTTCTTTGACCAAATCTTATTTGATTGATTCTTCTTTGTTTGATTCTTCTTGCAATCAATGCTAAGAAATCGATGTTCAGCAAGCTTCAACTTTTTATTGACAACTATGTGTCAGATATCCACATTCTTGTGCGAGCAACCATGTGCTTTCATCGATGCCTTGAGATTGATGGTCTGAGCAGCTTCAGCAATGAGACATCCACTTCTTCAGATGGCCTGTGGTGTGAGGTATATGGTTATTGTCCATGTACTTCTTCTTTTACATTATGCTGCATGGATCCTTGATTGATATTGATGCAGGATCTTGCTTATTTCATGTTGTCATGATTCCTTTCTTCATGTTATGCAGAATCTTTCATATGATGTAGTTGTTGTCATAACTCTTTATGTTATGCTTTGAGAACCCATATTGTATGTTGTTGGGATACTCTTGTTGTTGTCATGCATGTGTTTTGTTTTGACATCCCTTTTGTTCCATGTTGGTGGGATGCTTACCATGCATGTTTTTGTATCATACTGATAGGAGTCTTTTGATTGAGACTTCTAGTTGTGGAACATCTCTTAGAGCCACTCCTACATGAGGGCATTTTTCCTTGTATGATCGAGACATCATCTCTGTGTACATCGCCATTATTGACAACACTTAATGTAGTGGCCTACACCATCTTCACACCAGGTCCCAGAGACATAGTCCCTCCTAGACGAACTCCGTTATCAACGCTTATGTTTTCATGTGTTGATGATTGTTATGTTTCTCTTCTTTTTCGCATGCAGGTGTATTCATTAATGTTATTTTAAAATGAAATTTAAGACATTATGAAAGTAAAAGGTCTTGGAAGGGTCCTTCTTCACACCCATACCTAGATCAAGTGGTATCAGAGTAGTGTTTATGTGTTTGTGAATTGCAGCGTGAATTATGGAACATGAAATGATAGAGGATGAAAGATCAATGTGTGAGACCATGCTCAACATCTCCAAGAAAGTGGAAATTTTGTATGAAACTCTATAGAAAGAAACAGAGGAAAAGGAGTGGTTATAGCTTCAGTTGAAAGCCACAGAAGAGGCCATGGAGGAACTGAAGCAAAACAAACATAATCTTCAAATAGAGAATGATGAATTGAAGATGCGCTTACATGAAGAGAAAGAGGAAAAGCAAAGTTTGCTATGACAACTGCAAGCAAAGGACGAGGCCTTGGAAAAGCTGCAATGTAACCCATGTGAGGCAAAAAGTAGTTCTCCATCTTCATGTATGTTTCCTGATGATGATTTTGCTGTTTTTGAAAATCATACCACAAGAATTGGCTCCAAACTGTTGAAGAGAATGGGTTACGAAGGGAAAGTCTTGAGTGTTAATGGCCAAGGCATTGTCAACCCCATCAAAGTAGAGAAATTACCCCATCAGGTGGGACTTGGGTATGTCGGGAAAGAAGTTGGGGAATGCGCTGAGACAGTTAGTGAACCACAAATGACGAATGATGAGCAGCCCTCATTAGTTTTTTCCAAATTGAAAGAGAAGGTAAAAGATGTTGATTTCCTTTCGATTTCATCTTCTCATAATGTGGTGCCTATTGAAGATTTGGAGATCCCCATTACAGGGATAAACATGATGCTCCTTACAAAGATGAGGCACGAGGAGAAACAACTTAGTGTTAATAACCAGGGCATCACCCAACCTTTGGAGGTTGTGCATGAACATCCATTTGTAGGCTCGAGATACACTAAAGGAGAGTGCTCAAAGGTGTTAGATTTGTTTGAGACATCATCGAGGAAAGAGAATGATGGGAAAACATCCCCATCATCCCATGGTAGTTTCCATTGCGGGGAGAGAGCGGAGGTAAGCTCTCATCACCATGCTAACATCAAAAACAACAAGGGAAGGTATAACCACTTTCAATCTTCGAATGTTCATTTTGATTATGATCATGTTGCTAATAATGAACGAAGATAAATGCATCGAAAAACATGTATTTTTTGTGGTTTACCTAACCATACCTTGTCCAAGTGTTGGAAAAGAATGGCAACACTCATGAGGCATGAAAGACCCTCTCAACGACATGAAAAGAAATAGGTTAAGAGATATGGAGTAAGAAAGCCTACTACAGTCATTGCAACAGAAATGGCCATCAAAAGGCCACGTGCTGGAAGCTCCATCTAGAGCAGCGCCCTAAAGACAAAGCATTGGTGCGTGAACTAGGTAGAGAAGTTGTTTGAAAATAAAAACCACCTCAAGGAGGTGACCCACTCACAAAGATAAGCGAGAAATGGTTTCTAGACATGTTGTTGTTTCATCGTCATTCTTTTGTAAATCACTTGTTGCATTTTAAAATGTAAACGTGATGATGTGTTTCCATCACGTAGTCAACAACAATGATGTCTGGTCATGTTTTGAGTTGTATTTTGAGTTGCATGTTAAAACTCTGAAAGTGATGTTATGTTTCCACCACTTAACGACACAATAGTGTTTGGCCTTATGTATGTAAATCATGTGTTGCAGTGATGATGTGTTTCTCATCACTTGTTGAAGCAACCATGATAGGTTGGCCTTGTTGTCATAGCTGGAGTATTACGTCCATCTTGATGTAAACTTGACCACTAAGTATGAGTTATAAACTCATAGCAAGTGTGGGACATTTGGGTCATTAGTTGGTCATGTCATTTAAGCATGTAATTTGCAAAACAATGTACTACAGGTTGTAGATGTAGCAGGTGTTGGTTCATCACTTAAGGCTCTGAAAAACAAAGGTGAAGGAGATGGAAGTGAGACCATTCAGGACATTGTGATGTGGATAGGGTATAAAGAGAGTTACAGATTATTTTTTCATGCTTTTGGAGGACCAAAAGCTTCTCAGTTGGGAGGATTGATCCAGATGGCTCCAGAAACACATGTAGGACAAGAAAGGGTTATGAACGCTCAAAAATCAAAGCACTTAGAATGACTTCGAACCAGGACCAGAGCGTATATCTCATCTTCCTGATAGTGGAGGTGTGAACGGTTCATCAATCCAAGTCCGGATGATGAAGTTATTGCAAGGAAAAGTTTCCTTGGTTCCTTTGAAAAAAGGAGGATTTTCCCATAAAAATGGACTTAAAGCCTTTATAAGGCAAATCTCATTAGAATCATGTAAAGGGCAGACATTAAGACCCCTGATCAGTGATTGCCGATATATGGAGTTGAAGAAGTTAAATTGGCGATATCGGTGCTTGTAAATTAGCGATGGAATGCCGGCATCGGCGGATCGGGTTGGTGAAACCCAAAGGCTAAGGACCAGGACCGCTGGGTGTAGAGAATACGATTAGCAATCACCAATATTGGCGATTGGAACAATTTGTGATTAGCATCGATGGATCTCTCAATATGCAGGGCTATTAGCAGAAGTGATAGCGATAAGCGATTAGGTGCAGACCTGATGGGCATTATAAGCCCGATTTGATCAAATTTAAGATTTGATCTTTTATGTTTTGGTTGAATTTATCAGTTTTTTTTTGTGTATTTCTATTTTAACTAGAAGAAGGCTATTTCGAGGATTTTGTTGCACCAGTCGATGCTTCTATGCAAATGGCTTCCATTATAAACAAAACTAACCTCTGATTTTTAAGCGTGCCTTTGATCCAAATGTGTTATAAAACATGATGGATGTAGAGAGTCGAGGGGGATGAAAAGGCTGCGTGAGGGAAGCGTGGAAAGGATATGTAACAGTGGGTGAGAGAAGTATGACAAAGGGCCTAAGAGGCTGGGTGGAAAGGTTACGAGGAAGAGGTCCAAGAGCCTGAGTGCCAGAGAGAGCTTGAAAGCCAGCGCAGTGCTTGAACCCCATAGAGCCACAGAGCTTGATCAATCGAGAGCACAACTAGCCGTAGAGTCATAGCGCTTGAAATTCTGGCAGATCACAAAGCTGTAGTGATAAGCCATAACATTATAGGGCCAGATAGCCATAGATCTGTAGAGCAAGAAGTCCAGAGTGGTTATTCTTTTGTGATCATTTCTTCTCTTTATGATCGGTTCTGTTTCTTTTGATCGATTATTCTCTGTGATCGATTCTTCTTCTTTGATCAAATCTTCCTTGATTGATTCTTCTTTGTTCGATTCTTCTTGCAATCAATGCTGAGAAATCAATTTTCAGCAAGCTTCAGCTTTTTCTTGACATCTATGTGTTAGATGTCCACATTCTTGTGCGAGCAGCCATTTGCTTTCATCGATGCCTTGAGATCGATGGTCTGAGAAGCTTCAGTAGTGATACATCCACTTCTTCAGATGGCCCGTGGTGTGAGGTATATGGTTATTGTCCATGTACTTCCTCTTTTACATTATGCTACATGGATCTTTGATTGCTATTGATGCATGATCTTGCTTATTTCATGTTGTCATTATTCCTTGCTTCATGTTACGCGAAATCTTTCATATGATGTACTTGTTGTCATAACTCTTTATTTTATGCCTTGAGATCCCTTGTTGTATGTTGTTGGGATACTCTTTTTGTCATCATGCATGTTTTTTGTTTTGACATCCCTTTTGTTCCATATTGGCGGGATGCTTACCATGCCTGTTTTTGTATCATACTAATAGGAGTCTTTTGATTGAGAGTTCTAGTTGTGGAACATCTCTTAGAGCCACTCCTACGTGAGGGATTTTTTCCTTGTATGACCGAGACATCATCTCTGTGTACATCACCATTATTGACAGCATTTAATGCAGCAGCCTACACCATCTTGACACCAAGGCCCAGAGATGTAGTCCCTCCTAGACAAACTCCATTATCAATGCTTATGTTTTCATGTGTTGATGATTGTTATGTTCCTCTTCTTTTTTGCATGTAGATGTATTCATTAATGCTCTTTTAAAATGAAATTTAACACATCACGAAAGTAAAAGGTCTTGGAAGGGTCCTTCTTCACACCCAGACTTGGATCAAGAGAAAGGTAGTGTTTCCAAACTCCACCTAACAATGAAATAGTGACATAGGTATGACGAGTATATGTTGTATGCAATAGTTAGTGAATAGGAACAAGTCGAAACTTAAACCAAATGAGCGAGTTCAATTTTGTATCGAATAATATGCCATGAAAATAACATTGAAATAAAATATTCAACATATTACTAAATGGAAAATAATGTTGAGAAATGGCAACAAGAAATTCCAGTTTAATTTTTCCTTGAATTAAACTGAGAATTAAAATTGAATTCTATTCTCATAGCAACTTGTAAATAGTTAATTAAGTTTAATTAAATTAATTAGCGTAGGAATTTCGAGTTGGATGTCTTTTATTAGTCATGTATATGTTCTCCCTAAGTTTCAGGGGTTCAGTATGAGTTTAAATTGAGTAGGAAATTTGATCACTCAGTTTACTAAGTTAAGTTCAGTTAAATTACTTCCAAACTGTTTGAGGAACTAATAGAGGACTAACAATCAGTGGTGCACTGGTGCATCTACTAGTGCTACTCTAGTTAACAAAAGATTCCCTCATCAGAAACTCAGACATGTCGATTCTGAGAAAGACACAGTTGAGACTAGAGTGCAGGGACAATGTACTATTAGTTGTATTATTTAGTGGAGTGTAAATATCATGCATGCATCAGAGATTGATCCTATGTTTGGATTGCGCAATTTTGGAAGCATGAATTCCATTTAAATAAGGGCTATTCATCCTAGGAATTGTTGGAAATAATACTGAGAGGGGGGGGGGGGGGGGAATCAGTATTATTAATTTAACAATTTTCCATTTCCATAAAGAAATTGATATACGCTACTTCTGTTAATTAAACCTGCGTATATACACAACTGTGTTTAGAGAAAAATGGGTATATCTTGCAGACTTCTAATTTTAGTTAGCTGTTCTTAATCTGTGTATCAGAACCATAAAAAAATAAACAAGTGCAGTAAACAGTACAGGCAGTCACACACATGAACACAAGATATAAGGTGGAAACCCAATGTGGCTGAAAACCACTTGCTGCAATTCGTCTCTATCTTCTTTTGATAAGAAACTTCCTTTTACAATATTTCTGTACTGGTGCAATCTTATACCAGTATGCAAGCTTCTACCTGTAGAAGGTTACAACCTTCTCTCGTTCTCCAGCTTCTCCTAGAAAGGAGCTACAACCCCCTTAGCTCTTGTACTAGCTGATGTACTAGTACGTAGGTGCTGACCTACATAAGGCTACAACCTTCTCTTTTCTTCCACGGACCACGTTTCATAAATTTTCAAACTGAATCCATCAATAACATCAATCAAACATCAAATATACCTGCATCAACCAATCTCCTTTGCACCAACCAAAACTGAATCAAACACTTACTTCCCTGAATGCTGTAACTAGAATACAGTAACACTAACCAGAAACAAATCCTGAACCTAGAACACTGTAGCAATAAACAGAAGTAGCTAAAACATATTTTATGAGACGTACACAACTTCAATATGTATAACCTATGTGCATACGCTACTATACAAAGGAAAACCCGCGTATACGCCATTTTGAATTACCGAACCAATGTGTATATGTGTCTTTGCTATCCTAAACCTGCGTACAGATCTATAAAAGATAATTTACCCTTTTCAACTATTCAAACATCAGTTATACCCAGATAATCAGGTTTATACATCAAGTCATGTGCCAAATATAATAGATCAAAATGACACAAAGATACTTCTCTTCAATCCTTAAGATCTTGACCCATCAATAGAACTTATCCTTCTTCTAGCGCTCAGGTTCCTCCTTGATAGAGATCCAGCTATGCACTATAACCCAATGACTAGTGTTCTAGATCTTGCTTTTCATAAGATATTCAATCCTTCAATTCCTTTGCCTAATGATCTCCTTCCCCTTTTATAGTCTTAGGCCTTACTCAATACCATGGTCGAAAACCGCTCAAAACCACTACCTGGCTCCAAATACCTGGGTTCATCACTTCGAATGAGATACCATGGTCCAAAACCATAGGTCCAAATACCAAGGACCAAAAACCATGGACCAAAGACAAGTTTTCCCACATGTACATGCTTTTCCTTCCATGAATGTGCGTGCATACGCATATGCACTTTTTGATCGGTGATCCCGCGTGTATACGTGCCTTGGTCAATGGGAACATGCGTATACCTTCTTTTCATTTATTTTGAGAGCCTGTGAGCCTGAACTGTCATCCAAATGATTTGACGAGTGAGTTGCCATCAAGGACAATACCTGTGCCATAGTGCCAAGCCTGTGTTATAATGCCAACAATCTCCCCCTTTGGACTTTATGGCAACCCCAATTCACTTTGCCCCTTTGTCATCAAGGGCAAAGGGTTATGCTGAAATCTCTGCTCTGCTATGTTGTCCATGCTCCCCCTGACTGTAGGCAAGGTCTGCAAAAAGATGTTCTACAAGAAGAACATGACTCTATACATCATAAATGAGCTTCCTATCACAAAAGACTCATACATACATCCATCTCCCAAACAAGTGGGGATATACCAAAATTGACTCATCTACCCAACCAAGTGGGGATACATCAAAAGTTCTTACATCGTCCATCCCAGGCATAGTGGGGAAACAAAATAGGTCATTACATGATCTTGCTAATAAAAGATATATATAACATAGAGACAAAATATCTAAGACAAGACTATGATAGTCATCAACAACTATCATCAGCAGCATCTGTTAATCACCATCTAGACCAGCGACCATGATCTCCCTCTGCACCTGTTCCACCTGAATCAAAACAACTGTGAAATTGTTCCAAGATCTTCTAGGATAATGCCAACAATGATAATGCATTATATGATCCTCCTGAACCTGTGCTAGATGATCACTGATAGACCCATATAAGACTCTTTTCATCCTGAGTCTAGCCCACTGATTTCCTTCAAACCAACATATACACGACTGTATCCACAGAAACAGGTGTATGTACGTAGATGCTCTTCATGAAACTCGCGTACACCCACTTTTCTCTGAAACAGATAAGTGTCAACAAGAAGATGATGCATCAACTACTCCCAGCTTCTATCTGAGGTATTCAAATGTCTCCCTGGGTAGTGGTTTGGTGAATATATTAGCAACCTGTTCCTTGGAGGGAACATACTCCAATTTGACCTTTTGTTCAAGCACTTGTTCCCGGAGAAAATGATATTTGATAGGTATGTTCTTGGTCTTTGAATGCATGACTGGATTCTTCGAGATACTGATTGCACTTGTATTATCACATAAAATGGAGATAGGTGGAGTACAAGTGATTTGAATGTCTTGCAATGTTTGCATCATCCAAAGGAGTTGTGTGCAGCAAGATGCAGCAACCACATATTCTGCTTCAGTTGTAGATAATGCAATTGAACTTTATTTCTTGCTGAAATAGGATACTAATCTGGAACCCATAAAGAATGTACCACCACTAGTGCTTTTTCTGTCATCCACGCTTCCTACCCAATCTGCATCTGTATATGCATGAAGTGTGAGATCTGTATTTCTAGGATACCATAAGCCATAGTTTTTTGTTCCTTGAAGATATTTGAAAATCCTTTTAACTGCCTGAAGGTGTGCCTCTTTTGGATTTGCCTAAGATCTTCCAACTATTCCCACTGCATGCATGATGTCTGGATGGGTACCTATTAGATAGAGCAGACTACCAATCATGGATCTATAGGTTGGTTGATGTAGACTGTTGATTCATCATTTGCACTGAGGCTGCAACTTGTTACCATAGGGGTACATACTAGTTTCGAATCTTCCATGCCATATTTCTTCAAGATCTGCTTGAGGTACTTAGTTTGTGATAGAAAGATACCGTCTTTGTTTTGTTGTACTTGTAAACCAAGGAAATATGTGAGCTCACCAAGTAGGGACATTTCAAATTCTTTCTGCATCAATAAAGAAAATTTTTGACTCATGGCTTCTGCATTGCTCCCAAAGATGATATCATCAACATACACCACAAGTATTAGCAATTTATCATTATCAATTTTTATATATAGATTGCTATCTTCTGATCCTTTTGAAAAACATTTTTGATGGAGGTATTTGTCCAGACGATAATACCAAGCCCTTGGAGCCAGTTTAAGACCATAGAGTGCCTTTCTAAGTCTGCATACAAGTTTTGGATCATTTCCAAGGATGAATCCATCCTTCTTCTAAGTCTCCATTTAGAAAGGCAGATTTCACATCCATTTGATATAGTTTGAAATTCTGAAAGCTAGAAAGAGCAAGGAACATTCTTATGGCTTCTAGCCTAGAAACTAATGCAAAAGTTTCTTCAAAGTCTATACCTTGTTATTGAGCATACCCTTACAAACAAGTCTAGCCTTGTTTCTAATAACGTCTCCCTTTTCATTCAGCTTGTTTTTGAATATCCATTTGGTCCCTATGACATTCTTATCATTAGGTCTAGGAACCAATTCCCAAGTGTTATTCTTTTCAATCTTCGCAAGTTCTTCATTAATGGCCTTGACCTGGCATTCATCTTTGCATGCTTCACTTATATTTCATGGTTTGATGGAGGAGAGCAATGCTAGATAGCTTGAAGCTTCTGTAATAGTTCTTCTTGTTTGTACACCTGCCTCTTTCTGCCCCAAAATTTGAGTCTCTGGATGGTTCTTCTAGACATACCTGGATGGAGTCTTTTCTTCTACTCTTATCTGTTCTTCTGGTGCCTCATAAGTTTCTTCTTCATCATTAGTCTGATCTAATGTTGAAGGATAGTCCTCTTCATCTTCAAAATCTTCAGTTTTTATCTACTTTGGATTGTCGCCTGATTCATCAACCACCACATCAATACTTTCAACAATTTTTCCAAGTCTTTTATTGTAACACTTATATCCTTTACTTCGGGAAGAGTAACCGAGGAGAATGCCTTCATCTGCTCTAGGTTCAAACATGCCAAGATTTTCATCATTCCTTTTGATGTAATATTTTCTTCCAAAAACTTTGAAGTGTTTTACCATAGGAGTCTTACCATACCAAAGTTCATGAGGAGTTTGAGTGTTGTTTACCCAGACGTTTGTTTTGTTGAGAATAGTAACAGTAGCAAATGTAGCTTCACCCCAGAAGGTTGCAGGAGTTCCAGACTCATCAAGCATAGCATGAGCCATTTTTTGAACTATTCTGTTCATCCATTCTACCACTCCATTTTGCTGAGGAGTCCTTGCAGTAGAGAATTCCCTTCTTATTCCATGTTCTTCACAAAAGTCGAAAAATTTATCCGAGGTAAATTCTCCTTGATCAGACCCGAGGCATTTGATTTTGCGATCTAATTCATTTTCAACCAAGGCTTTGAAAGCTTTGAAATCTTTTAAAGCTTCATCTTTATGCTTCAGAAGTTGTATCCAACACATCTTGGAAAAGTAGTCAACAAACAATATAAAGTATTCTTCTCGACGAGGTGACTTTTTCCTTGATGGACCACATAAATTAGTATGGACAAGTTCAAGTGGCTTACTAGCTAATCCTTCCTTCTCAGGGAAGTGTGTTCTGGTTTGCTTACCAAACTGACATGATATTCATATTGTATTGTCTGGAATTTTGATGTCAGGAAGATCGCGAACAACCTGATATTTGCATGCTTTTCTTATCTGAGGGAAGCTTAGATGCCCCAATCTTCTATGCCATAGCTAGTGTTCATCATTTTTGCTTAGACAGTATTGTTGTTGTCCTCCCTTGAGTATGTATAAATTATTTGGATTTCTTATGCCTTTGATCACTATTTCTCCTGTATCAAGCTCACGAACAATACATACATTTGATTGAAATACTACCTCATTTCCTTGATCACACATTTGACTAACACTCAATAGATTATGCTTTAAGCCATCAACATACATAACATTTCCAGCTTTGACCTTGTATTTTAAAAGAACAGAGCCTTTACCTTTTATGAGTGCAGGGGTGTCATTTCCAAATGAGACCTTCCTCTCCTTTTCTAAGGCACTATATGACTGAAGTTTTTCTTTATCACCTGTCATATGTTTCGAGCATCAACTGTTGATGTACCACTTATTTTTTTGTCCTTCCACATATAAGGCTATACCACATCTTTCTGGTTGTGGTTCTTTCTTTCTCCATGTTTTGGGACCTAATGAAGCTTGCTCCTTCTAAGATGTTTGCCAAAACTTACTCATGCATTCAGAATCTTCATGACCGAAGCTGTTACAAATAGATCATTCTATTTCATTTTCAAGTGCAGAAAAGTTAATGTAGGTCCTCTTCATGATCCCAATCACACTCCTTTGATTTCGTGCTTCTCTAGTCATGAAGGTCTTGTAGGCAACACATTGAACAGCTTTGTGTCCAAAGTTATGACATGAGAAACATTGGCCATTAAAGAAATTCCTACGATTATCAAATCTACTGACCAGATGATTGTAATTTCCATTGACATTCATTCTTGAGGCAAATTGAGAATGATTTACTTGTGGTTGGTTGTAGCTTCTGTTCATCCTTGAAGTAGATTGACCCCGATTTACCTGGTGATCCGCTTTATGCCTTTGCTGATGATTGTCAACCTGTTCACTTCTCCTTGCTACATCAAGATAACTTTTGGAGGTGGATGGCTTCTCTGCTTGAGATGCATCCTCAATATATCCAAGACCTGTCTTGATTAGAGGAGAACATTGCACTTTGATAATCTCATCTAAATTTTCAGATCCTTTAGTAAATATAAGATTAAGAGCTTTTGTTTTCTCAATATCTTTTCTAAATCCCACAATTTCACATTCTAACTTTTCATTGTGTTTTTCCCTTTTAACAAGTTGGAATGTCAGAGTATCTATAATCATATTCTTTTCTTCTAAACAAATTTTAAGGTTAGAAATTTCTTCATAGAGATCATCTTCATCTATAGCATCCAAGAAATCATCATCTTCAAAAGCCATCAAAAGTCTATAATCATTACCATGTTCATCTTCATCACTATTTGAAATTCCATCATTGTCTTCATGTGTATAATAACTCTACTTACTTACGTTCTTTTTTCTGTTCCATTTAACCGGTTCCTTACCTTTATCAAGCTTATATTTATGAGGACATTTGGCTGCATAGTGACTGACTCTCCCACAAGAAAAGCATTTGAAAGGTAGCTTACCTATGAATCTTCCAGAGTCTAGTTGAAGGTTCTTGACAAAGTTTGATTCTTCCTCTCCTTCTGACGTATGTCCTGACTCAATGTATTCTCCTTTTCTTGAATCTTTGAATGCGGCTTCTCTCATGTCTGATGGACCCCCTCTTCTCATTTCAAAAGTAGTTAGGATTCTGTGCAGCTGTGACATGGTAATACTCTGAAGATTCTACTTTTCTTCTATGGCAGAAACTTTTGATTAAAACTTAGAAGACAAAGATCTTAGAACCTTTTCAACTAAATTAACTTCTTTTATCTCTTCACCCAAGTTTTTCATGTGATTAACAATCTCATCTATACGTAAGAAATAATTAGCCACACTTTCATCATTTTTCATTCTGAGAGTTTCATATTGAATTTTGAGAGATTGTAGTTTTGCACATTTTACCTGATCGTCTCCTTCATAGCTTAGAATGATCTTGTCCCATATTTCTTTGGCAGTTTTGAGCTGCATAACCTTGATGAATTCTGATTGAGATAGACTCGCCAATAGAGTATTGACAGCTTTTGCATTTGTTTAATACTGCTTTTTACCAGCCATATATGTAGGAGTTGCTGATGGAAATGTGTATCCTCCTTCCACGATATCCCAAACTTCTATACAAAGAGATTGAAGATAGGTTGTGGTTCTTACCTTCTAATAGACGAAGTTGCTTCCATCAAAGATTGGTGGCCTGATGGATGCCTCCTTTTTGCAGTTACTCATGATGATAGATCATCCTTCAAGCGATCAAGCTTCTTCTGAAGGACCTGCTCTGATACAAATTGTTGGAAATAATACTGAGGGGCAGGGGGTGAATCAATATTATTAATTTAACAATTTTCCATTTCCATAAACAAATTGATATATGCTACTTCTGTTAATTAAACCTGCATATACACGCAACTGTGTTTAGAGAAAACCACGTATATCTTGCAGACTTCTAATTTTAGTTAGCTGATCTTCATCTGTGCATCAGAACCATAAAACAGTAATCAAGTGAAATAAACAGTACAGGAAGTCACACACATGAAAACAAGATATAAGGTGGAAACCCAACGTGGGTGAAAACCACCTGTTGTAATTCGTCTCTATCTTCTTTTAATAAGAAACTTCTTTTTACAATATTTTTGTACTAGTGCAGTCTTATACCAGTACGTAGGCTTCTACTTGCAGAAGGCTACAACCTTCTCTCGTTCTCCAGCTTCTCCTGGAAGGGAGCTACAACCCCATTAGCTCTTGTACTAGCTGATGTAGTAGTATGTAGGTGCTGACCTACAGAAGGCTACAACCTTCTCTTTTCTTCCAGGGACCACGTTTCATAAATTTTCAGACTGGATCCATCAATAACATCACTTAAACATCAAATATATCTGCATCAACCAATCTACTTTGCACCAGCCAAAACTGAATCAAACACTCACTTCCTTGAACGTTGTAACTAGAATACAGTAACAGTAACCAGAAACCAATCCTGAACCCAAAACACTGCAGCAATAAACAGAAGTAGCTAAAACATATTTTATGAGATGTACGCAACTTCAATATGTAGAACTTGCGTGCATACATTGCTATATTAAGGCAAACCTGCGTATACGCCGTTTTGAATTACCGAACCAGTGTATACGCGTCTTTGCTATCCTGAACCTATGTACAGATCTATATAAGATAATTTACCCTTTTCAAATATTCAGACATCAGTTATACCCAGATCATCAGATTTATAGATCAAGTCATGTGCCAAATATAACAGATCAAAATCACACAAAGATACTTCTCTTCAAGCCTTAAGATCTTGACCCATCAATAGAACTTATCCTTCTTCTAGCGCTCAGGTTCCTCCTTGATTCAGATCCAGCTATGCACTATAACCCAATGACCAGTGTTCTAGATCTTACTCTTCATAAGATATTTAATACTCGAGTGCCTTTGCCTAATGATCTCCTTCCCCTTTTCTAGTCTTAGGCCTTACTCAATACCATGGTCCAAAACCACTTAGAACCAATATCTGGGTCCAAATACCTAGGTTCATCACTTCGGACGAGATACCATGGTCCAAAACCATAGGTACAAATACCAAGGACCAAAAACCATGGACCAAAGACAAGTTTTCCCACATGTACATGCTTTTCCTTCCATGAAAGTGTGTGCATACACATATGCGCTTTTTGATCGGCAATCCCACATGTATACGCGGCTTGGTCAACGGGAACCTGCATATACCTTCTTTTCCTTTATTTTGAGAGCGTGTGAGCCTGAATTGTCATCTGAATGATTTGCCGAGTGAGTTTCCATCAAGGACAATACCTGTGCCATAGTGCCAAGCCTGTGTTATAATGCGAACAGGAATAGTGCAAGATATTATGGGCTTGGAGAGCTACAGAATTGGTTAAGTGTTGGCCAAAAGCTAGCTTGTGAGCTGAGAGAGTTGAGCATACTTATGTAGAATTGTTCTAGTGAGAGAAAGCTTTGTATCTTCAATCATATTTCTAATATATGTAATATAGATAGCGGGGTTTTGAGAAGTGGCTTTCCCTAGATACATCTTGTGTTATGTGCCATTGATTTATCTTCTTCTTGTTCATATTATTTTCATCGATCTATTGTCTTCTATTGGTTGAAAGTAGAAGTAGATTATTGTCCTGCGCTTTAATACATTGCATGAGCTTGTGAATCTATAGGATTTTCTACATGGTATCAGAGCTAAGAATAGTATACTAGAGAAGATTCCAAAGTTTTGAGTTTTGAGTTATAGGTGACATTCAAATCTGAAATACATACTTTAGGATCGGTTGAGGGCATTCTACAATTTGTGGCTCAAATATGCCTTGGAATCTAGCTCAAATTTTATAGACTTAAGGAATAGAATGGAGGTTGTGTTAGAGGACAATGGCTTGATGGAATTCGTTGATCAAGAAATTCCTAAGAAAGCAGCATTGGATGCACAAAATTTGGCCAAAGGGAAGAAGTGTGTGGTGAAGCCAAGGCAAATAATCCCTAAGGGAGTTCGAGACCACATTATCTCGAGTTTCCATGGCAAGGAAATTCCATATGATATGTGGAAAAAATTGATTAACTTGTATTAGAACAATAGTGACCAAAGGAATTTGGCACTGAAGGACAAACTTCAAAAAATAAAAATGGAGAAAGGCGAGACAATTCCAAAATACTTAACCAAGTTCACTTAGTGTCGTGATGAACTTGGAAGTGTTGGAATCACAGTTTCTGAGGATGATATGTTGAGTCTTTCTCTTCTAGGAATACCAAAGAGTTGGCATATTTATCAGGACTCTGTCAATGGTCAGGAGAAGCTTTCATATTAGGAATGACTTTGGTCAGATTTGTTGCAAGAAGAGATGAGGAGAAACACTAGGGATGACTCTTCATCAAAGACTGATGATGAAGAGAGTTGTACCTTAGCGATTAAGGCAAAGAAGGGGAAAGGGAAAGCTTCCCATTCCAAACTGGATTCTTGTTGTGGAGGTAAGAAGAAAAACATGACAAAAGTTAAGTTCCTTCATTGTCATGAGCTAGGCCATTTTTCTACAAATTTTCCACTCAAGAAGTCCAAGAAGAAGTCCTTGGGAGGAGCCACAAGTGAGGCTTTGGTCTCCCAATTTGAATTGGATTTTTCCCTCATTGCATGCATGGTGTATTCAATGATGGGAAGTGTATGGTACTTAGACAGTGGAGCTTCATTCCACATGACTGGAGACAAAGAGTTATTCAGTCACCTAGAGGAGAAAGATCTCCAGATGTAAATCGAGATGGGTGATGAAAGGAAGTATAATGTTACTATACTGGGCACGACTACTTTTGAGAGGGTGCATGGGGATCTAATCACCTTGAAGAATGTTATGTATGTGCCTGAGCTGAAGACGAACTTAGTATCCATTTCCATTCTTGAGGATAGAGGCTATGATGTGATCTTCTTGAAAGGAAATCCTTTCCCTCGACAGTACATAGCCACAGGTCAACTAAATAAGATAGGGATTCAAGTGAAGAATATCTATAAGCTGGAGGTAGAGGAGTGTGTTGATTTGAGAAAAAACTAGAAAGGGTGCAGAGTCGAGACGTTGGGGAGTTGTGTCATAAGCAAATGGACCACTTAGATCATGTGTCTTTGAAGATATTGAAACAGATCGCTAGCAGCCTTCCCAAAGGTATGCTTGAGCAAGTTGATACATGAAAGCAGTGTACTTTGGGAAAATAATCCAAGTCTTCCTTTCTCAACATAGAAAATTGAGCAGAGGCTATTCTAGAATGAATCCATTTAGATGTGTGTGGACCATTCTTGACAGCATCCACAGCCAAGCATAGGTATTATGTTATATTTATTGATGATTATGCTTGTAAATGTTGGATATATTTCAGGCAGAAAAAGGATAAAAATTTCACAATTTTTTGTGAGTTTAAATAATTGGTGGATAAAGAGTCAAGAAACAAGGTTAAATCTCTACAAAGTAATAATGGTGGTGAGTATGTCTCAAAGGAGTTTAAGAACTTCTGTGCAATGGAAGGGATTAAATGGGAGTTGCCACCACCCCATAACCCTCAGCAAAATGGGGTAGCCGAGAGGAAGAATAGAAGAATAATAGGGGAAGCAAGCGTGATGTTGCATGATCAAGACCTACCACTACACTTATGGGCTAAGGCATGCAACACAATGGTTTATGTTCAGAACTGTAGCCCACATCGGATACTTGAGATGAAGACACCATAGGAGGCTTATTCCGGTAAAAGGCCAGATGTTGGTCACGTCAAGAATTTTGGGTCATCAGTATATTTCCATGTGACCAAATATGTACAAAAGAATCTTGAGCCTACAGCATAGTTGGGGATATCTGTGAGGTACACTGATACACCGCACAACTATCAGGTGTACTTTTCCAACCAACAGGATGACAGTGGTTCGTAGGGATGTCAGAATTGATGAGGAGAAGGCCATGCAAGTTTCCCTTGAGAGGGAGCTTGAGCTACATGCAGATGAGGAGATTTTAGCTCCTAAGGTTGAGGAACCTCAAATTGATGTAGAGCAGCCACATGTAGAGAATCTGGGAGTGGAGACATCCACTAAGGCAGAGTCTTCCAGAGAGGGAAGAAAATGCACCAGAGAGGCTGACAGATTGTTGGATGATGCATGGGAGAATGTGGGAGCACCCACTTCTTAGCATAGGTAGAGGAGGTCACCTGAGAGGTACATTAGATACATGGCTTTTATGGGTGAATGTGTTGTGAAATAGCCATGTTCCTTTAAGGAAGCAGTGCAACAACCGGTTTTGGTTGATGTCATGGTGTAGGAGTATGACTCCATAGTTCGTAAAAGTGTTTGGGATATGGTCCCGAGACTAGAGGACAAGTCATTGGTGAGCTTCCATTGGATTTACAAGGTAAAGAAAGCTAGAGATGGTAGTGTGGAGAAGCATAAGGCTAGATTTTCGGCACATGGCTTTTCATAGGTAGAGGGGATTGACTATGATGAGACCTTTGCTCCTATTGAAAGGTACTTGTCGATCAGATCTATATTGGCACTATCAAGACAGATGGGTTGGAAGATACATCAGAAGGGTGTAAAGGTAGCCTTCCTTAATGGCATGATTGAGGAAGAAGTGTACATAGAGCAGCCTAAAGGTTTTGAGACCTTTCACGATGAGTCGCATGTGTGCCAACTCAAGAGAGCATTGTATGGGCTGAAGCAAGCACCTTGTTCTTGGTACACTAGGATAGATAGTTACTTCGCTAGGTTGGGCTTCACGAAGAGTGAAGTGGATGTGAAACTATACCACATAGTGGTGGAAGGTAAATTGTTGAGCATTTTACTTTATGTTGATCATCTCATAATGACAGGTGATGATCAGCTGATCAAAGCTTACAAGGAGGACCTTGCAAGAAAGTTTGAGATGAAAGATATGGGGCTTATGCATTACCTTCTTGGCATGGAGGTAAGGCAGGGAGATGGGGAGTTGTTTGTGTCTCAGGGCAAGTATGCGAATGAGATACTCAAGAGGTTTCACATGGAAAGCAGCAAACCCATGCAAACTCCTATAGCAGGTAACTGGAGGAAGGAGGATGCTACTTTAGGGGGAAGTAGTGGAAGTTACTATTTACAGGAAACTTGTGGGTTCACTCATGTACTTGGTGAACACACGACGACATATTTGTTATGCAGTTAACCAACTTAGTCAAGCGATGGTCAGGCTATCAAGTTGTATTTTAAGGAAACAACACATGTGTTGAGGTACCTTAAGGGCACTTCCCAGTATGTATTATGGTACAAATGGACAAAGGGAGTGAAGCTTCAAGAATTCACCAATGCAAATTAGGCAAGGAGTCCATCTCATCGGAAGAGCACATCATGAGGGATATTCAGTATGGGATCAATGACAATTTCTTTGTACAACAGGAAACAAAGATGAGTTGCACGCAGTTCGGCAAAAGCAGAGTACATGGCTGCGAGTCAAGAAACATGTGAGGTCATTTGGATGAGGAAGATCCTAGTTGGTTTATTTGGTCAGCTGATGGATCCAACTATGATTTACTGTGATAATCAAAGGTGTATAAAACTCTCTGGTAATCCATCTTTTCATGATCAGTCCAAGCATATTGATATTCATTATCATCATCTCAAAGATTGTGTATTGAGACAGATTATATTCTTAGAGTACATTACCATGGAGGAGAAAGAGGCTGAAATTTTGGCAAAGGCATTGTCAAGATATAAATCTGAGTTTCACAGAGACAGTATCCAGGTAGCTGATAATCCCTTTCTTGTTGAGAGGGAGTGTTTAGAAATGGCAATAAGAAATTCAAATTTAATTTGTCCTTGAATTAAATTGAGAATTAAAATCATATTCTATTCTCATAACAACCTGTAAATAGTTAATTAAGTTTAATTAACTTAACTAGCCTAGGAATTTCGTGTTGCAAGTCTTTATGTAGTCATGTATATGTTCTCCCTAAGTTTTAGGGGTCCAAGATGAGTTTAAATTTAGTTGGAAATTAGATCACTCATTTTACTGAGTTAAGTTCAGTTAAATTAGTTCCAAACTGTTTGAGGAACTAATAGAGGACTAACAGTTAGTTGGTGCACTATTACATCCTCTAGTTCTCCTCCACTTAACTGAAGATTCCCTCATCAGAAACTCATGCATGTTGATTCTGAGAAAGACCTAGTTGAGACTAGAGTGCAGGGAAAGTGTACTATCAGTTGTATTATTTAATGGGGTGTAAATCTCATGCATGCATCAAAGATTGATCCTAAGTTTGGATTGCAGAGTTTTGGAAGCATGAATTTCGTTTAAATGCAGGCTATTCATCCTAGAAATAACAGAAGAGATTAGTGGCTTGGAGAGATGCAAAATTGGCTAAGTGTTGGTCAAGAGCTAGCATGTGAGATGAGAGAGTTGAGAATACTTGTGCGCAATTGTTCTAGTGAGAACAAGATTTGTATCTTAACTCATATTTATGATATATGCAATACAGATAGCATGGTTTTGAGTAGTGGCTTTCCCCAGACACATCTTGTGTTATGTGTCATTTATTTATATTCTTCTTGTTCATATTGTTTTCCTTGATCTATTGACTTCCGCTCATTGAAATTAGAAGTAGATTCTTTCCCTGTCCTTTAGTACATTCTAAGAGCTTGTGAATCTACATGATTTCCTACAAATATTATATTTTTATCAAGAAAAAGGGGGAAAAACTGAAAAAATAAGTTAAGAGCTTACTAAGAAATAAACAAGTTGATTAAAAAATAAATAAAAGGGTGATTGAGGATTGGAAAATGAAATTGAGAGAGAGAGAGAGAGAGAGAGAAGGTTGATTAAGGATTGCAGCGAGAGAGAGAGAGAGAGAGAGAGAGAGAGAGAGAGAGAGAGAGAGAGAGAGAGAGAGAGAGAGAGAGAGAGAGAGAGAGAATTATATTTTTATTAAGAAAGAAGGGGAAAATGGTGTAAAAAGAAGTTAAGAGCTTACTGAGAAATAAAGAATTTGATTAAAAAAATAAATAAAATGGTGATTGAGGATTGAAGAGAGAGAGAGAGACTCTACCCAACCATAGGCACAACTATGAAATAGGTTTCTTGTAGCTAGCTACTCCTGTACTAGATCCATTTCCTTAGGGAAAACTTCACTAAGGGTTCCACAACATTCAAAAGAGGTAGAGGACCTGCAGGCCAATCTCCTTCATATACATGATTCAAACATTTCCTCTTCAATTGTTGAGTGAGGGCTCACTAACATAATAAATTGTTACCATATATGGTTTGCATTGCACAAAAGGAAGCCCTTCAATGATCTAACAATCCATTCATATTTATAATTTTCTTAGTGCATTATCTACCTTATTCAAACAAACTATTGAAATTTTCCTCGCAACCATTGTTCCTTAATTTGAGGGCCTTCTCACTGATCCATTTTCCAATTCAATGGAGATCATAGTTCCACAAAAGATTTTTGTGATTTAGAAGGATTTAAATCCCCTTCTATTTATTGTCACTCTTTCAACATCCACATGTGGATACATTTATTCTCATGCAATTGACATGTTCACTAGAATACATTCTCTAGTTCTCACACACTTCTCTCTCTCTTTTGGTTATTCACTCGTTGTCTTTTCTTACTCTCTGGTCTCTTCTCTCTCGACTCTACACACTCCCACATGCACTACTCTAACATAAGATTTTGAGGTCCCTAATCAATCTATGAGATCAACTAAAATCCTCCAAAATAATATGTAGCCCATACTCTAGAGTAGTTGGGTACCACCTCCTTATTCTTCTCATAAATACTAGAAGTTTGGATAGTTCAACTGCCACATAAAAGGTATAATCAATTAATTCAAGTGGATAGGAAGCTTCCTAAATCCCCCTTTTAGCTTTCCCTTTCAGTCAAGCCTCCCTCTCAGGCATCATGGTCTATTTTTTCTACCCTCTTCTCCAAATTTAGTAATATTTATGTTAGATAAAAAGAATATTTATATCAAATAAAGCATGACAAAATATCCATGTTGTTATTCCAAAATTATCATACTTAATTACATTATACAAAATATGGGGACTCAAAAGGGATGCTACACATAACTTCATCAATTACACATTAGAAAAACTTCTTAATTACTTTGTATTTCTAGCACTATAATTTCAAGTAATAATTATAGATGAAGGTACCATAAATTTTTTAAGGAAGTGCCTTAGTATTAAGATGAATATGGGGAATATTTATTAGCTACTTTATTGATTGCAATACAACCAGGTATTGAAAATGTTTTATTATTGACCTAAAGGTTACAATCATTGGGAATGAAATACGTTAATTTTCAAAGTCTTTTCATGTGATTTTTCTCATAAGGAAATGAAATTGATGTTAGAGGCATCAAAGGGAAACCATCTAAAGTTATAATCTATATTGGCATGAAAAAAAAAAAACTAAAAAAGGGACACCATGGTCAAATTGTACAATTGTGCTCATTAGATGTTCAAATATGTATACCTTTTTCTATAATATATCTCCAAAATGTATTCCAAGGAAGTTAGAGAGATGCATAAGGGTCTTCCACTTGCTCAAGATCATGACCATGTTATTCATCTGCAACCTAGAAGTGTACGACCTAACATTAGTAATTATAGGTACCCATATGCAGAGAAGAATGTGATAGAATGTTTGATTAAGGAAATTCTAGAGGTCGGAATCATTCAAACAAGCCAAATTTCTTTATGTTCATTAATTATGATGGCTACAAAAATGATGGTTCATGGTATATGTATCTAGATAAATTAACACCAAGGTATTATGGTCCCTACAAGGTGTTCCAAAGAATTGGAAGCATGCCTTACAAATTAGAGTTTCCTCCATGTTCATGTGTACATGCAACCTTTCATGTTTCTTTCTTAATGAAGGTAAACACAGACAAGATTCCATGTCAAACTATTTTACTAGAGATTAATTAAGAAAGGAAAATCATATTAGAATTAGAAGAAATCATTTAAACAAGGATAAAGTAATTGAGAAATCAAACACTTATTGAGTACCTCTTCAAATGGAGGGGCCTACCAGTGGAAGAGGCAACATGGAAGATGAGTTATTCATGTAGAAACATACATCATTACTTAAGTGTTGTGGAAAACACTTATTTCAAGGGCGGGGGAATGTTAAGCCCTAAACAAGCCCCATTTAACCCAAAAACCCATTATTAAGCCCTATATATTAAATCATCACATTTTTATTATTATATTATTGTAAATTTTCATTATAATTATACTCTCTCTCTCTCTCTCTCTCTCTCTCTCTCTCTCTCTCTCTCTCTCTCTCTCTCTCACACACACACACACACACACACACACACACACACACAAACTAAGTAGACCTTGTCTTGGGATTGTCATTTTTCTTTTCTTGTATTGTATTTATTGTAAAATGGATTTCTAACCTCAAAGTGGTTTCCATTCATTGACTTCTTATAATTTTAAGGCACATGCCAAGTTCATAACAATTTCTCACTTCCTGGAGATGAGTGGTATGGAATATCTATAAGATACTATCCCTACACCTATGAAAAATAATTGGTTGCTAATAAAAACTATAGGAAAGAACACTGAATGGTAATCAAATTACCTCGCCTAAGGAAACAAACTTACCCAATAGTTTTAGAGTGAAATTTTAATGTCCATGAGTGAATTGATATCCAAATATTCAAGAGGTAAGTTGGCCATCCACACTCAAATTAAGATCAAAAGTAAAAATTACATTATTAGTATTCATATTCATAGTTTTTGTTGTGTTGTGGATGAAGTAGGTGGTGATTAACGGTTTTAGTAGGATTCAAAATGGATACCTCTACCAAAGGACTGGTAATAGATACCGAAGGTTAATGAGGTTATGGTGGGTAGGAAGTTTATACGGGGGATTATGGGTTTATCAGTAGAATGATGAGTCAGAACCCACTGGCTTTTTTGAAATCCCAAGTCACATCGCAAAATTCCTCTTTGATGAAAAGTTCAAACAATCTTAGGTGGTCACAAGAAGATTATCTCGGTTTTCGAGTGAGGACATGGTAACTTCTAGTGGAATTCCCCTAAGGGAATTATTGATTTCTAGTATGGATTTTGGAAATATTGGTCCTTTTTATTCTGGTGTACCTTTGGATTAATTGTTTTTACTCCTTTCCGAGGTTAATTTTTATGTTTCAAAATTGGTGAGGTTGAGTCAGGTTAACTTATTGGTTCCCCCTCTTTATGGGGGTTCAAATTTCTCTACTTTGTGATCGTTGACTAATGGATATCGTACACCAAGTTTTAACCCTCATATGATTTTTTCTTTGAGTAGGGGGACATTTCCCTAATTGGTCATGGAAGGAGGATTTCCCTCATTGGTTTTAGGGTTGGTATGAGAGGCTTAACATGCTTCAGAGGGTTTCCTGTCAGATTTTAGTATCTTCTTAAAAAAATTCCTAGTGGATGGGGATGGTGGCTTTATTCCTACTAGGATTGTAGTTTATGGGAAGAAAGAAAGGAAAGTTGAGGGAGGATAAGCCTCACATTCACTAGCAAAAGTATCATATATCCCTGGTCCCAAAACAAAGAAAGATAGGGTTCTGAGATGTGAAAATCACTCCTATGCCTATAGTCTCATTTTTGGAGTTGAAATTGAGATGGAGGAGGCTAAATTGTTGGCAGAGAAGACTTTGGTTGGTTGAGCTAGATGAAGGAAGTTCAACATTGTGACCCTATAAGAATGGCTTTAGGTAAAAATTTCCCCAAATGTAAATACTACTCCTTAGATCTTAATGCTTTCTAAAGGGTGGATATAGTTAAAATTTGGCTCCCATGAGGAGGCTAAAGAAATTTCTAAGGTTGTTTGGTCACCTGATTCTACTCCTATTTCATTCAAATTTTGGATGCCACTCAATGATGCAAGCTAGGAAAGTCTTGATGTGGTTTCTATAAAGGTTTGATTTCCTATGCTATTGTCAAATATATCAAATGAAAATTTATTCAAGGACCTTTGTAGTAACCTTGGGGTCTTCTTGAAGGTGGACTAGTCATTTTAAATAATCCAAGGATGTGTTCATGGCCCAAATTTTGGTTAGCCTTGATCTATGAAAATTCCTTCATGAAACCTGTTAGAAAATTATATATTACAGAGCAATGGAACACATAATATATAATGCATAAACACAAAGACAGAAAACACATAAAACAAGAGAGACATAGATATACGTGTTTCACCTAGTTTGGCCTACGTTGACAAAGAAATAGTCAGTCCTTCCTTTTATATTATCCTTCACTCACTCAAAATATAGATCTACATAGATGTAATACAATTCCCTCGTATATAGCAAGGGGTTACCTTCTAGGGAATAAAACCCTAAATTAAACATAACTTCTACCATTAGATCTCCACCTAATGAACAGCCCAGATTGGCTACAAAATTACAACAATTTACAAGGCAATTTTACATCTACTTTTAGCTTCGGGGGCACTGCCCTCGATCCCCTACCACGGGGGGGGGCTCCCAAAGGTCACAACTGTCCTCCCCTGGACCCCCTTGCATCGAATATTTTACGAGCGATGTTGCCGCCCCATTACGAACTAGGGTCCAATTTAGCAATACCTTTGAATATAGAAGATAATTAGGCTCCACACCCAACAATCTCCCACTAAGAGACTCATTATAGCAACTCCACTGCTGCTTCATTTGCTGGACAATGACTCCACTCTTGACTTGGTTGTTTCTCATCTTCTTCATCATACCTGAAGACCAACTGAAACTAAGAAAACTCTCAGTTTATCCCTAATTACAACTTTTGTTAACATATCTGCAAGATTCTCTCTAGTTTGTATCTTTTTTAGCTTCAACTATCCATCTTCCAATGCTAACCGTATGAAATGGTACTTAAGTTGTATATGTTTACTATTTAAATGAAATGCAAAGTTATTTTCAAGATGTATGGCACTCTAGCTGTCACTGTATAACCTACCCAACTCCTGCTTCTTACCCAATTCATCCAAAAACCATTGTAACCAAATCACTTCTTTACTAGCCTCTATAGCAGCAACATACTCTGCTTCCATTGTTGAGAGTGCAATAACACTTTGCAGTTTTGAGACCCAATTGACACTTGTTCCACCTACAGTAAACACATACCCTGTGGTGCTCCTCCTGTTATCTCTATCACTTGCCATATCTGCATCAACATATCCATGTAGAGCAATGTTTGAACCACCAAAGAATAATGCTTGATTTCTAGTACCTCTCAAATACCCGAGAATCCACTTCACCGCCATCCAATGTTCTTTTCCTGGATTGTTCATGTGCCTTCTTACAACTCCCACTGCATGTGCAATATCAGGCCTTGTGCAGACCATTGCATACATTAAGCTTCCAATTGTTGATGCATATGGAACTTTAGACATATGAGTCATTTCTTCCTGAGTCTTGGGACACTCCTCCTTACTTAATTTGAAATGGCTAGCCAAAGGTATACTAATTGGTTTTTCATTTTGCATATTAAACCTTTTCAACACCTTTTCTATGTACTCACTTTGAGACAATGTTAATTTGTGATTCTTCATGTCTCTATTTATTCTCATACCAAGGATTTGTTTTGCAGCACCCAAACTCTTCATTGCAAATGATTTTGCCAATTTTCTTTTGAGCACATTTATTTCTTGCATGTTAGAACCTGTAACAAGCATGTCATCTACATAGAATAACAATACAATAAGTTGCCATCATTTTTCATTTTGAGATAAACACAATTATCAAAGTGACATCTAGTATAACCTTGTTCGGACATAAACCTATCAAATTTTAGATACCACTGCCTTGGAGCCTGTTTTAAGCCACACAAGCTCTTCTTCAACTTGGACACTAGTTTCTCCTTCCCTTTTACCTCATATCCTTATGGTTGTTGCATATATATCTCTTCCTCCAAATCCCCATGGAGAAA
This sequence comes from Pinus tabuliformis, assembly GCA_031772625.1. Classification (NCBI taxonomy): domain Eukaryota; kingdom Viridiplantae; phylum Streptophyta; class Pinopsida; order Pinales; family Pinaceae; genus Pinus; species Pinus tabuliformis. The sequence continues at coordinate 361,324,590 of CM062813.1, forward strand.
GGTTGTCTTTACATCTAAATGCTCAAGATGCAAATCTTCAGCTGCTACTAGACTTAAAATATTTCTGATTGAAGTCATTTTAACAACAAGAGAAAATATCTCATCAAATTATATACCATTTTTCTTTGCAAACCCTTTCACAACAAGTCTAAATTTATACCTTTTTCTACCTCCATCTTCTTCCTTGAACTTGTAAACCCATTTATTTCGCAATGTTGTTTTACCTACAGGCAACCTGACTAAGTCCCAAGTCTAGTTATGTGCTAAGCAGTCCATCTCTTCTTTCATGGCTTGCTCCCACTTCTTCCTGGTTTCTACCTGCACTACTTCTTCATAATATTCTGGTTCACCATAATCAGTCAACAATACATAATATAATGAAGGATAGTATCATTCAGGGGGTATACTTATCCTAGTAGATCTTCTAACACCACTTTTAGGTGTTTGAGGTGCTTCTTGTTGTTGTTGTTGTTGTTGTTCTGGCCGTTGATCATTATGTTTTTTAGGCACCATCACTTTTCCTGTGATCTCTTCAAGCACTTTGTATTCTCTATTTTTTTTCCTGTTTCTTTTCCTATAGCTGATCCTTATACAAAACCTTTTCGTTGAATATGACATCTCTGCTACTAATGATTTTTTGTTTTTCATAATCATAAAAGAAAAAACCAAAATCATTAACACCATATCCAAGAAAGGTACATTTCTTTGATTTTTCCTCAAGCTTTGTTCTATTTTCTTTATTAATGTGGACAAAGGCTTCACAACCAAAAGTTTTTAAAAATGAGTAGTTTACCTTTAAACCTATCCCTGCCTCCTCTAGAATACCACCATCCAAGGAACTTGAAGGCCCTCTATTTATTAGATAAACAACAATATCTACAACATCTGCCCAAAATTGTAAAGGCAATCATGCATGCAATTTCATGCACCTTGCACACTCCATGATTGTCATGTTCATCCTTTTTGACACACCATTTTCTTGTGGTGTTCTTGGAACTGTCTTCTCTTTGCGAATTCCATTCTCTGAAAAATACCTATCAAATTTTTCACTGCAATATTCACCTCCATTTTTTGATCTGAGACAATTCAACCTTTTTCTTGTCTCATTTTCAACCAAAGCTTTCCATTCCCTGAAAGTATCAAACACATCATATTTGTTTCGAATACAATAAATCTAGGTTTTCTTGGTTGCATCATCAATGAAAGTAACATAAAAACAATAGCCACTAGGAGATGATACCTTAGCAGGTCCCCATACATATGTATGCACAAGCTATAATTTTTTTCTCTTCTTTTCTTTCCCAACTCTGAGTATTCTGACTCTCTTTTGTTTTCTATAAACACAATTCTCACAGAATTTTAAATCAACATGCTTCAAACCTGGCAACAATTTTCTTAAGTGAAGAATCTGCATCCCCTTCTCACTCATGTGCCCGAGCCTATGATGCCACAATGTCGTATCTTCTCTAGTAGAGGTTAAAGCATTAACAGAATTAGAAATACAATTGAATAAATGCAATGTACCAACCTTTTCTCCTTTTGCTATTACTAGGGATCCTTTAGTGACCTTCCAGGTTTTATCTGTAAAAGTAGTCACACAGCCTTCACCTCCCAACTGCCCTGTTGAAACAAGATTTTTCTTTAGATCTGGAACATGCCTTACCTCCTTCAATAACCATTGATTTCCATTCTGCTATTTTATGAAAAATGTACCCATTCCAATGATTTTACAGGGTTTATCATCACCCAATCGAACCTGTCCAAAATCTCCTTGAAAATATTCATGAAAATGTTTCCTATCAGGTGTGGCATGGAATGAGGCCCCTGAATCTACCACCCAGGCATCAATAATGTTTTCTTAAGAAAGAATCAAAGCATCTTGCAATACATCTCCTATCACATTTTCTTCATGATTGTTTTCTTGTTGCGCATCTCCCTCTTTTCATTTCTGAGACTTGCAGTCTTTCTTCAGGTGTCCTCTCTTCCCATATTTCCTACACACTATCCCCGATTTGGACTTGGATCTACCTTTTCTTGACTTATTGTGATATCCATGGCTCTTTCATGTTTCCATTTTTCTTCCCCTAGTCTCTGCTGTCAAAGCATTACCTAATGTCTCACCAAAGCTTTTCCGTCGCATTTCCTCACTAAGGATTGCACTAACAACATCATCAAACTTTAAAGTAACAAATCCAAACACAGAGTTACTAATGGCCATAAATAAACCATTCCAACTTTATGACAATGATCACAGAAATAACAGAGCCCTAACCTCATCATCAAAATTTACCCCTACAGAACTTAACTGATTGGTAACGGTATTAAATTCATTTAAATAATCAAGAATAGATCCACCTTCTCACATTTTCATATTAAATAAACGCTTCATAAGAAATACCTTATTTGAGGCCAAGGGATTTTCATATAGTTTGGTGAATGTCAACATTAAACCCTCTATTGTTGTTTCCTTTGAAATATTAAATGTTGTTGACGCTGCTAGGCACAATCGTATTGTTCCAAGTGCCTTTCTGTTAAGAATATCCCATTTTGTGGTTGTCATACTCATTGGCTTCTTTGCCTTTCTGCTCAATGGTTGGCACAGATCTCTCTGACATAGATAATATTACATCTGCATCTTCCACAGTTGGTAGTTTTGGCCATTAACTTTTTTGACCCTAAAGCTACCATCTTACGCCGTTTCTCCCACTCAAACTAGGAACCCTTCTCTCCTGTGAGTTTATCAACCAAATAGACCTTTGGCTCTCATACCAGTTGTTAGAAAATGATATATTATAGAGCAAAAGAACACATAAAATATATTGAAGAAATACAAACACAAAAAACACATGAAACAAAAGAGACACAAATATACGTGGTTCAGCTAGTTCAGGCTACGTCCATAGAGAAACGACTAGTCCTTCCTTTTATATTATCCAGCAAACTGAAGAGATACAACCTACAATAGATCCGTTGTAATTCACTCTTCTCTCTCAATCTCCTCTCTCTTCCTCACTCATAATACATATCTACATAGATTCAATACAATTCCCTCATATATAGAGAGGGGTTGCCTTATAGGGAAAAAAGCCCTAAATTAAACATAACTTCTACTATCAGATCTCCACTTAATGAATGACCCAGATTGACTACAAAATTACAATATTTTACAAGGCGATTTTACATCTATTTTTAGCTTCGAGGGCACTTCCCTCCCAAAGGTCACATCCCCCCCTGGACCCCCCCTGCAGCGAATATTTTACGGGCGGCGTTGTCGCCCCATTACGAACTAGGTTCCAATGTGGTGATACCTTTGAATACAGAAGATAATCAATCTCCACACCTAACAAAACCATTAACATTGGAAGAGGCTATGAGTGAATCTAGATCCTTGATTATGAAGGGGTCATGTTTAGGTGCAGACGCTACCATGAATATGGGCATATAACCCATTATTGCATTCTCCCCTTAAAAAAAGGATAGGCATAAGGGGGTGTAAATAAAAATATGAAGATGGATAACGTGACATTTTTGGGGGTGAGCTTGAAGGTGGGGTGTTAGAACTAGCGATGGAGGATATAAATATTAAGGTCCTTCATTCCTCTGAGATGTCATTATTTTATGGATAAATTCCTTTTGCGAACAAAAGAAATCTCCCTAGAACTAGTGACTTAATCTAGAAGTAACCAAGACAAAATTGCAATGTTTTCCTTAGAGGTGCTTGAAATATGGAAGGAATACCTACTTGGAATCTGATGTAAGATTCCTCTTTCTCTTGGCTTGTTAGCTCCAACTCTGACTCTAATTTCCGTAAGTGGAACCTAAAAATCATCCAAAACAAGAAAGAGAACAAAAACATAAAAATATATCTAAACAAGAATCCAATGGCTCATTGTTCTACATATGCATAAATGAGACATAATGTATTGGAAAACAAGGCATTTTTATATTAATAAAATTAGGAGAAGGTTACAACCCGTGTAGGCCTTGACCTTGTAGATATATCCCAATTGTTTTTTCCTTCCTTTGCCACAATAACATGCCTTCAATCATACTTCAAGAAAATGGATGGATTATGGACCCCTAGATAGAAATGGGTGGCATGAGGGCATAACTAAGAGCCTCCAAAAGCCAACACAGACTCTAAGGGAGGAAATTAATTTTTAGGGTAAATGAGGTGGTTCAGGATTTACCATTATAGGGTTTAGATCCACATTAGAGGGAGATGAGTTCAAGAGGATAAGAGATAAGACCTCAATATATGGATTTCGAGATATGATCTAATAATAAATGGTTGAAACCACTTCCAAAGATTCTAGAATGAGAAATTTTGAAATTATTTTTTATTTTTTACTCATTTCCCGCTATCATCACACTTTTTGAGAAAGTAACATGTGTTGGCTAGCACAATTTTCATGAGTACAACCTACGTCAACACAGTCTGTCCTAAAGGTTAGTCCGATGATCCACAAAAATAACGTTTTTATCCAATGTAATCTATGATTCTTGGAACTTATTGAAATATGATGCTTTTGTCTTTGTATGGGATGATTGCAAATTGTGAATGGATGATGGTTGATTCGAGTTCAAGGTCTTTTGGTTTAACGTGACAAAATGGCATGTAACAGATTGCTCCCTAAAGTACAAATTTAGAAGCATTGGCTAAGGATTGAAGTTCTTCACTATGTGAAAAGTTTGGATGAAGAATCGATTGGTTGAGATCATCAATTGATGGTTACAATACATTATCATCATGATATCATTGTTGTGATAGACATAACCATACTCAACATATAAGCCATCTTACATGTACAATGATCAAAGTGACATCCATTGATTACATATAAGGGACCCATGCTTGGATGACTTTTTATATGACCATATCCATCATACTTTGTAAATCTTGTATGAATCCTGAAATTGTATCCCAGATGGATAAAACTAGATTCGTGGTCTTCTACCTTGTCATTCGGTAATATGAATCTAACAATGTGAATAGATGTGTTGGAGTCAAACATCGTAGACACCATCTAATTATTGAACAATGATGAAAGTTGTTAACATACATAAGAGGAACCATCAATAATAATAAGAGCCCCCGAGGTACTAAGCGCAATCTATGAGGTGTGAATTAATGAGCTGAAGTTGAACACTACACACACTCTTTCGATCGAAGGAAAATGATGAAAACATATTGTTGTAAGGGAGGAAACTTTCTATTAAGTTATGCAAGCTCTAAGGGACTGAAGGGAGATTATAAGTCAACTTCCTAGATAATATGCTGATGTTGACAGGGAGCAACCGGTCATAGGAGGGACTTGGTTTATCCCCCATCAGGGACACAAAAAAAATATCAATATTTGAAACTAAATGTTGACGATTAAGAGCTGGTTCAAGGATGACAGACATGAAAGAAGGCTTAAAATTATTGTAGGAGATGTCAACTGAGGTGGAATTCTCTTAAATATATTAGCGACACTTAATGGACTTGGCATCATTGACTCAAATACCCATCATGAAGGCCTTCATTAAGGTGTGATCAATAGAGAGGCAAGTGAATTCCCTAACCAAAAACAATCACAGAGGTGAGAGAGTGTCATGTTCAAGAGCAAATGTCTTCCATAAATAGGTTTTATGCGCTATTTCCAAAATTTCCCATCCATTTCTAACCACTCACTTCAAGAAAAAGGGTCATTGGTGAGGGTCATGCCTATGACGAACCTTTAAGTTTTGTCACCAATGTCGCATATTGTGATGGTCCTTAAAAAAACATTGTTGTAAGTGCATATATTGATGGTCCATTAAGGCTTTTCACCAAAGCCATTTTTAGTGACACTTTTGGTGAGGATTGTTAAAGGCTCATCACTAATTCTCTCTTTGGTGACACTTCTAGTGATGATATTTTATTGACCCTCACCAATTCTTTTTTTGGTTACTTTTGGTGACGGTCAAAAAATGTTTGTCATCATTGATCATTCCAATGAATTTTTGATGATGTGACGTGCATGCTACTATATTATTTGTAAAAGATAATGATCTAAGACCATTGTTGTGGAGTCTTTTTCATTATGTGTTAAAGGCCATATTGGTTAGAGTGAGTCAATTTGTTAAGAAGTAATTAGTGTGTATCATTTCATTCAAGTAATGAGAATATAATTTTCCTATGAGTCAATGCATGATTAATCTCTATTAGGTTAATTATCTAACAAATTCCATTTAGATAAAGTTCCACTAGTGTGTGTGGGAACTATATTATTTAATACATAATCAAGCTTTGTCAATTCTATTAATGAGAGAGACCTAGTACTCATCAATGCTCTTTGCACATCTTAACATGTTTTGGCACACACTAACATTCCTTGGCACCTTGCATGTATTGGAATGTCATTGTACCTAGAACATCTTACCATGAATAGGACACCCAAGCAGATGTTGGCATGCCCTAGCATAGCATAGCACTCTCCTAGCATGTGTTAGCATGCCCTGTAGTCCCTAACATGCCCTAGAACACTTTGGCATGCATTAACATACATTAGCTCTTGGAACACATTGGCACTTGGCATGTATTGGAACATATTATTAGTGTGTGTAGCATGCCCCCTTTGAAAAAGATAAAGGCCTGACATATTAGCACTCTTATGTGTTCATTTCCTTACATTTTAACTTGGTTCTTCCTTATGTTTCCTTGAAACTCCTTGACACATGTTGGCATACCCTTGCACCCTCCACATCCTAGCATGCCTTAGAATCTATCAGGTCTTGGCATGCCTTAGCACTATTTGGCATATGTTAACACACACTGGAACTTCCTAGCACACTTTGGCACGTCTTGGCATTCCTTTATATTCCATAACATTCCTTACCAATGATTATCATACATTTTCACTCCCTCCTTGCCATGTCATGAACTCATTGACACTCCATGACACACCCTCATATTCATTGACTTCCATGCATTTTGACCTAGTTCTCCCTTATGTTTCCCTAGTACTCCTTGACACTCCTTTTTATGCATTAGCACTCTATGGCACACCTTAGCACTCTTCGACATGCCCTACCACTTCATAACATGTGTATCACTCCCTAACACACATTGGCACTTAGCACATGTTGGCACTTGGCAAGTCTTAGCATGTCTAGAATTCGTTGAGATGCCTTGGTATGCTTTGGCATGGTTTAATATTAAAATTTATTTGAGATCAACTATTGGAAAGTAGATGAGAAGTAACAAAGGAATATTTGGCACTTAGAATGCACTAACACTTGGCACTTGGCACCTATTGGCACCTAGTGTTGGTGTGACTAGCATGACCCTCTTGGAAAAGGTAAATTGATGACTTATTAACCCTCTTATATGTTCATTTACTTTTAGTTTAACTTGTTTCTCCATTTTGTTGCCTTCATAGCTGCTAACACATGTTGTGACACCTTTTCACATCTTGGCATGCCTTATCACTTGACACATATTAGCATATTTAACATGCATTTGCACTATCTAGAACATGTTAGCATTCCCTATCATGCCTTGGTACTCACACCCTCACAACTAGCCTTACATTTTTTCATGACTTGGGAACTCAATCAAGTCCTTAGGTACTGCAGTTCATGTGGAATTGGCCTGCTTCATCCTTAATAACTTGACCAATTGCACCTATTACAAGTAGATTGTGCCTTGTTCACCTAAGAACTACCTATAAATCATATTAGGCCACTCATGTCCAAGATCAACTTGTCCCACTTAATAACTTACCAAGACAAGGATCACATCTAGCCATGGCCATAAAACAACTAAGCCACATAGCTTACACAAAAAATATTTCACATGTATGTCTAGTTCATATAAACAACAGAGCATTAACTAAGAGTTTGCAAGAACCACAAGATGCACAAGACACACATGATATAAGTCAACACAAGCTGAGTGCCCCAAAACTTATACACAAAAATGTACAATATGCAATTTTCTAAAACAGTTTAAAACATGAGCATTAGGACAAAATGTGCCACATGTCATATAAAATTAATAGCTAAAGGAAAAATAGTGTTGTCCCTAGCACAATGTCTCCCTTTGTCTAAAACTATTCTGTCGAGCTCCTTATCACAACCGTAGGCTTTCCTCTTGTAAATCCTATTATGAAATTCTCCTAACACACTTCTTCCTTGGCACACTTGAATTTACTAACACTCTCTGGCACACACTCTTATTTGTTCATTCCATTCATTTTGACCTAGTTCTTCCTTGTGATGGCTTGGAACTCCTTAACACTCCTCGACATGCATTTGTTAGGATATTCCGACAGATAGGAAATAGTTAAGTATAACTTGGTCTAGTGTAGAGTTAGGTAAAGTGTGTTTCTTTACTATATACTTTTTTAACTTACAATCTGATGGTCACAATATGTTCTAGACATGAAGTGATTCGACGATTCATTCTCTCCTCGGTATTACCGACACTTGATCCGTGGCTTAACACCCACTTGGTCCATGATCTCTATTTAAAAAGCATGGAGGCTCATTTGTAGGTTAACCGTTCATGAGAGAAGCTTATGTAAATTTTCATTCTTTTATTAATAAATTTCCTGAAGTGATCGCATTGGCTCAGGCCATGGACTGTTTCCCTCTTTGAGGGCTTTAACCACGTCAACAATACTGGTGTATTGATCTGTGATCTGTTTTTGAGTGGTGTCATTTGCTGTTCTATCTAAGGAACTTACCCTGTAAATTCCTACATGGTATCAAAGCTATTTGAGGTCTGCATCTATTGGTGATCCAAATCTGAAGCCCATAGAACTGCATCTAACTATCGTTTCCTAGATCTACTATTACTGACTGCTTTCGGGCTGAGAGGACTACTCTATTGTGTTAGGAGCATATGTTCCAGTGAGGAACCCCTTTTGTTTGATGCGAAAAGGTTTCTGGTAGCCCTCGCTATTTCATTTTCAATATCTGGAGGTATACATTGTTTATTTGCAGTTTTTAGTTATTTTCTCTCTGTTTATTTCGGTTTATTTAGCTCTTTGTTTTTTTTATTACCGGATCTATACCTTTCATTTCTGCGTATGCTCTTTTCCCCGTGACTTTGTGTGATCTGGGCAAATCAGAAACATAAAGGAAGGATTTTTCTCAAGCGTATTCTCTTTTCCGCCACGCCTTAGTGCGATCTCAGAAAATCAGAAACATTGAGGCAAATATTTAGCTTTTGGCTAAAGCTAACTTCAAGCCGTAAGGTTTGTTTTTTTTTTTGTATGTCCGTGTTGAGTTTTGCGTTCTTTTTTTGGTAGGAAAAAGAAGATCTTTCTTAAGCAAGCACGCACCCCAAAGCTTCAGTGACTAAAAAAAAAAAACAAAACAAAAAACCCCCCTTCCTCTTTTCCAAAAATTACTAACCTTTTAATCTAGCTCACTTGGTCCAAAGCTACTTTATGAGGGTAGAGGTCTTGAGTTAAAGTCCTTTTTGTTGAGCTAATTGGACTAAGTTTGGAAAGGGGACAGATTTTTTTTTTAAACATAACATTATCATTCATTTCTACACATTCCCGCACTTCGTTGGCATCTTCAACAACTTTTCTTCAAATTGCCATAGCTTCTTCATCTAGAAGCTGTTTTCAAAGCAATTTTTTTGAATCAACCTAATTTTTCGAGATATTTCCATTGGAACACTTAGTTTTAGCATCTATAGCTTCAGTTTCTATTAAAATGGAAAGTCCATGCCAAGTTATTCTTGACAGGACCAACTACTTCCAATGGTGGTCCTACATTGTGGATTTACTTAGAAGTAAAGGTCTTTATAGAATAGCCTCAGGCCAAGAAACCAAATCAAAAGATGAAGATAAGGCAGCCAAATGGGAAAATATGCAACATCAAGTACGTGGGTTGATAGGGATGTCTATTTCTCTAGACCTTCGATTCCATATCGCAGAACTTGATACTCCTAATGAAGCAATGAAAGAAATAAATAATTTTTTTGGAATTAAAAATGAACTTAGAGCCCATCAACTCAAAAATGAGTTGCTCACATTGGACCCCAATGATTTTTCTTCAATTGAAGATTTTTTGTCCAAGTTCAAGACCCTTAAACTTCTCTTAGAGGGTGTTAAGGCTAAGAAAGAAGATGGTAACCTTATCTATTCCATTCTTACTAAGTTGGGACCAACCTACTCTGTGTTTGTTTCCACCTTCCATTCTACAAGACAAGCCTTCATTTCTCAAGGACAAGACTACAAGTCCCCTTCCTTTGATTCCTTTTGCGATTCTTTAATAAGAGAACAAGAAAAAATCTTACATCTTGGTCTTGTTAATCTTGGAAACTCTTCTAAGAAAGCCTTAGCCGCTCAGTAGCAACCAAATTCAAAGAATCCTAAGAAGCCGTATCCTAAAAAGAACGGTCCTAAACCAAACAAAGGTCCTAAGCAATTTTAGTCTCAAAATGAAAAATCATTTCAACAAAATGATAAGGCAAATAAAAACAAAGGGAAGAAGATTGATAGACATTGCAACTTTTGTAATCGAGATGGCCACTTAGAATCCAAATGCTTTAAGAAGATGGAAGCCTTGGAAGCAGCAATGAAGAAGCATAACATCCATTTGTAGCACTCTTCAACTTCAACTTCATCTTCAGGAATAACACTTTCTGCATGTGGTTGTCAAGCATCTCGGTCTAGCTAAGCACTAAATGTATCTTCTTCTTCTCATTCTCATGAGTGGCTCATTGATTCTGGAGCTTCTTATCACATGGCCAAAAACAAAGCCATGTTTCCTTCTTTAAATGATTGTAACACCAAAAATATATATGTTGGTGATGATAGATCTATTAGTGTTGTAGGGACTAGAACTGTTCATATACACAATGGTCAATTTAATGATGTATTATGTGTTCCAACCTTATCCTGCAACGTTCTATCTGTATATCAGATAACTCATTCAGGTGAAGGTAAAATCATTGAATTTTCACCTCACGATGTTGTAATTAAGGACCCAAGAGATCCTAGATAGATTTTAGCTACTAGCATTGCTGATGATTCTACAAGGTTGTATAATTTTAACAAATTTAGGTCATCAAATCTTCCCTCGGTATTTTTTGCTCATAACGATGAAGTAAGAAAACTTTGGCATGAGAGATTTGATCACTTAAACTATTGCTCCCTTCAGAATCTATGTAAAGAAAATATGGTGACAGGTCTTCCAATGGTATCTTGCAGAGATGGTGCTTGTTCCGGATGTGTACTTGGAAAACATCATCGGGATAGTTTTGAAGAACATGCCTATTGACATGCTTCAACCCCTTTACAACTTGTGCATAGTGATTTATGTGGTCCACTTCTAGTTGTTTCATTCTCTGGCTACAAGTATTTCTTAACTTTCATTGATGATTTCTCTAGATTCACTTGGGTATACTTCTTAGAACTCAAGAGTGAAGTTTTTATCATGTTCTTGGCCTTTAAGGCCTTTGTTGAAAAACAATCTGGACATCAAATTATTAAGCTAAGATCTGATAATGGCAAAGAATATGTTAACAACAAATTCATCAACATTTTCACTGAGAATGGAAATGAAATGCAACATACTATTGCATATACTCCACAACGAAATGGTGTAGCTGAAAGGAAGAATCACACCTTAAAGGAAATGGTTAATTGTATGCTTCAATCTAAAGGACTTAGTCTTTGTTCTTGGGTAGAAGAAATTAACTGTGCAAATTACATATTAAATCGCACTCCTACTAAAGTTTTAAATAGCATCACTCCAGAAGAAGAATGGAGCTCAATTAAACCAGATGTAAGTCACTTTCGTGTTTTTGGAAGTGAAGCATGGTTCCATATTCCAAATGAGAAACATAAAGCTTTAGAACCTAAGAGTGAAAAATGTATTTTTGTTGGATATTCTGAAGATGTCAAAGGATATAGACTTATTCCACTTAAGTCCAAAAATGTTATCATTTGAAGACATGTAAAGTTTGCTGAAAATATATCGGCCTACGAGCCTAGTGTGACAGATGTGCCACCTCTCTCTCTCCCTTCTACTTTTGAAAATATTTGTTCTTCAGATGATGACAACGACGATGAAAATCCTCCACCACCTTCTTAGGATCCTCCTTCAGCTCCTCAACTTCCAAAATGGGTTCGTGCTACTCGAGATGCAGCAGGTGCTCTTGCCGGTGATCCTACATATCAACGTGACACATGTTCTCAGTTTGATAGAGCCTCTTCTTTACTGGCTCAAGCTTCAGCGAATTATGATATTGACACCTTTGCAGAAGCTTCAGGCCATCCAGATTAGGACACAACTATGAGTGAAGAATATCGTTCATTATTGGTAAATGATACATGGGATCTTGTTCCTCTTCCAAAGGGACAAAAACTTGTTAGATGCAAATGGGTTTACAGAACTAAGTATGGCCCAGATGGAAAAGTTGATAAACATAAAGCTTATCTTGTTGCTAAGGGTTTTTCACAAGTTGAACGCATTGACTATACTAAAACCTTCTCCCCTGTTGCAAAAATGAACTCTATCCACCTTGTTCTTTCCCTTGCCACCTCTTTCAAATGGGAAGTCCATCAGATGGATGTTAAATCTGCCTTCTTGCAAGGAGACTTGCATGAAGAAATCTATATGGAACAACCTATTGGCTTTATACAAACAAAATCTAGCCTTGTATGTTGGCTTAAGAAACCCCTTTATGGTCTCAAGCAAGCCCCTCGAGCTTGGTATGCCAAAATTGATAGCTTTCTTTTAGAAACTAGATTTTGTAGGTGTCATTCTGACAATACTGTCTACACCAAGAAATTGGGAAAGTCTCTTATCATTCTTGTTCTTTATGTTGATGATCTTATCCTTACTAGTAGTGATCCCAGCCTTATAAACCATGTGAAGTCCAGCCTTAAAAATAAGTTTGAAATGATAGTTTACTAAACTTCGATTTATAGTTGGAGTTTAGGAAGTTGTCACTAAGGGGGAATAGGCTTTAGTGCCTCCTTCCTTCTCCTATTGTGTCATATTTGTACGTCCTTCAATCCTATCCCAAGTTATTCTTAAGGGGGGATGTTAGGATACTCTAACACATAGGAAATAGTTAAGTATAACTTTGTCTAGTGTAGAGTTAGGTATAGTGTGTTTCTTTACTATGTACTTTTATAACTTACAATCTGACGGTCATAATATGTTCTAGACATGAAGTGATCTGATGGTTCATTCTCTCCTCAATGTTACTGACACTTGATCCATGGCTTAACACCCGATTGCTCCATGGTCTCTATTTAAAGAGCATGGAGGGTCATTTGTAGGCTAACCATTCATGAGAGAATCTTATGTAAATTTTCATTATTTTATTAATAAATTGCCTGAAGTGGCCGTGTTGGCTCATGCCGTGGATTGTTTCCCTCTTTGAAGGTTTTAACCATGTCAGCAATATTGTTGTATTGATCTGTGATCTGTTTGTGAGCAGTGTCCTTTGGTGTTCTGTCTGAGGATTTTACCCTGTAAATTCCTACAACATTGATATTGTCTAACATGTGTTATTACACATTTTCATTCCTTTTCATGCCTTGACCTTCCCCAACTATCATGCCCTCACAATTACCCTTACTTAATATGCAACTTGGGAACCCAACCAAGTCCTCGCTTGACTACAAGAGCTTGAACAAGTTATGATTACTACAAATAAACTATGTTGTTGAATTATGTAGCTTGAAAGGTACTCTCTAAGCCTAGTGAGATGGGTTTGTGTGAGTTTGGCCACAAAAGGATTTATGGGAAAAGAACCCAAGTGAAGGGGTTTTGGACCCAAAATGGGGTTTAAAATCTAAAAGAAAATTAAAAAGGAAAATTAATATTTCCTAACGACTAAGTGGATAAAACTCATAAGTTCTAGAGGGTTCCTAAGAGGCCTACCTAGGAAAATATATTTAAGGAGAAATTAGTATGAAGTCAAGAACATCAAGTGAGAAGGAGCTCATTTGATCAAGGAGGCTAGAAGAGATGTCGTCCAAAAGTAGGCTGAGTTAGAGGGTTGAGTAAGGGTTGCTAAAGGGAGGCCATTATCATCCACCAATAGCAAGATCATCATGTGAGAGTTCATAAGAATACCCCATATCTTATTGGGTTCGCACTAGGAAGAAGGATGGCATAATGTTGGTTCTCTTCTGGTAGATCGAGCTCAAGAGAGGCGACTCATGAGAATTTTGGCATGTGATTTTAGTGGTGTTTTTATGTGAAGGCCACATCAAATTCTGAAATAGAATAGAGGTTTGAGACCACATCTTTTGGTGTTTAGTAGGTTACAAGGCCTGTGATAAAGACCAACACAAATGGAGGAGGTTCTACACTAGAATTTAGGGCTAGAACAAAGGTAACCGCAAGTGTAATATTGGCTAAGGTAAGTGTAGTTTGAGGGTCATGAAGATCGGAAGTTCAGGTCAAGTTTCAGTAAAATAAATGCTGAAAGTCTATGGATCCATATGAGCCAGGTCAAGTCCCTTATGGAGGCAAGAGTTGTTGTTTTTGCTATGGGTGGATAGGATTTGTTATAAAGCAATCAGAATATAAGTATAATTCCCTAGTTAGGGTCATTTCCTATCATTTTTAGTCCATAAGGTATGCCCTTAAGACTGTGACAAATCTATGTAGAAGAAGAGGGGTCGTGACCTTTAGAGCAAGGTTTATCACTGCAATATAGACCACAGATCTGGAAGATGGTTAGCAAAAGTATGTGTGGAGATAACAGATCCAAAGGAGGGTGGAACCTGAGTAGAATATTGAAAAAAAGAAATGTGCCATATGATGAATGGATTGACATGAAGAGGAGTTGATTTTGGTGGATTGTCCATAGAATTTTGGACAATGGTCTGAAGCAACCTATACAAAATTAGTCAATGGACTGTTAGTGGATGATTTGTGACCCTAGTTCTGCCATCTACAAATTGTTATAAGGATCATAAGACGAGTAGTTTAGATTTTTTCCTATAATGGAAAATAAATAAATTGGTACACAAGAATAGTGATTTTGAGAGGACTCGAATCACTATTAGGTGGCAAATTTGAAGATCGCTAGATGAGGGTAGTGTTGTGGGTCTTAGATGGTAAAATAATTTACTATGGTTGGGAAAATTGATGGAATTCCTAGTACAAATGGAGGGTTGTTAGGTGACTATCAAAGAAAATCCCTAATTCTTGTACTTGTGAAGGACAACAAGACTGATTGAAGGGTAGGTGTATTGGTCCTAAGGATGTGCAGACTTTTAAGGACAAAAGTAGAATTCAAGTGGCTAGCCAACTAGCCTAGTTCACTGTATTGTGGAAGATTGAGTCAGTGAGAAGAAAGTTGACCTCCATAGCCCTAGAATTGTCATCTTGGAGAAACAATATGGATAAAATGGGCAGACAAAAGAGTTGTTCATAAGCGAAATTGTGAACAGCTAATCAAAGACCCTAAGTGTTGAGGTCCTTAAAGGAAAAATGAGGTAGATAGAGGGAAAATTTTATTGAGTCGAGTTTAGTAACCTACAGGAGTTGAGTTCATTGATAGAGGTAGATTAAGGAATTGTAGAATGAGAGGCAAGAGGACCTCCTAGATGTGTTCAGGGAACATGGACCAAAAGGGTTGTATGTGGCCACCTTCAACAAGTAGGTCAAGTGTTGTCTTGTTCAAGGAAGATTAGTTTTCAAAGGACTAACACCAAGCCTTGTTTTTATTACATGTATCAATTTGATTGTAAAGGGCCATGGTCACTAGTATGGGAGCTCTAGCTTGTTCTATTATAGTTAATAATATAACGAAGAAGAGTTTGAAAGAGTTAAAAATTGTCATGTTCATTAGTTGATTCCCTCATGTGTGTAGATGTCATTTTGAGAAGTAGATTTGTTATGGTAGTTGAGTGTGTTTTCATCAAATATTCTAAGACCAAACCCATATTCTCATGTGCCATGGAAATTCAACGTATGCCTTGTTCACCTAAGAACTACTTGTAACTCATCTTATGCTACTCATGTCCAATATCAACTCATCCCACTTAACAAGTTACCAAGACAAGGCTCATCACATCCAACTATGGCCATAAAACAACTAACACAATTTACATCTTGACATGCCATAGCACCTGACATGACTTAGAATTCCTTAGCACTATGTGGCATGTGTTAGCATCCCCTACATTCCTTGGCATTCTTTGACACTCCCTAACATACCCTAACACTTCCTGAGACACATGGGTAGTTTACAATACCTTGGAACTACCTAGCATATAACCTTGTCACTCACTCCTTAACACACCTAGAACTCATTGACACTCCCTGTCACACACTCTTATTTGTTCATTTCCATGAATTTTGACCTAGTGCTTCCTTGTATTTCCTTGATACTCCCTAACATGCATTGGCACACCCTAGCACCTGGCATATCTTAGCATGTCACCCTAGAACTCTAGAATTCCTTGGCACTACCTAGCATACCTTGACACTCTCTCCTTAGCACACTTAAAGCTTGTTGACACTCCTAGTCACAAAATGTTATTCATTCATTTCCATCATTTTGATCTAGTGTTCCCTTGTGTTTCCCTAGCACTCCTTAACACTCCTTGGCATGTGTTGGTACAACCTAGCACCTAGGACATCTCGACATGTCGCCCTGGCCTCTAGCATGCCTAAACACTGCCTAGCATAGCTTATCACTCCCTCCTTAACAAACATGGAAGTCACTAATGCTTCCAGTCACAAACTTTTATTTGTTCATTTCCATGAATTTTGACGTACTTCTCCCTTGCTTTTCCCTGACACTCCCAGCTAACACTTCAATGCATGTGTTGGTACATCTTGGTTGCATACCACCCTAGCACTCTAACATTCCTTAGCATTGCCAAGCATTCCTCTTCAGACCTCCTTAGCACAGTTGGAACTCACTGATACTCCCTGTCACAAACTCTTATTTATTCATTTTCATGCATTATGACCTAGTTCTACCTTGTGTTTTCCTATCACTCCTTAACACTCCTTGGTACACATTCGCACATCTCAACATACCTTCCTAGCACTCTATCATGCCTTGACACTACCTAACATACATTTTCACTCCCTCCTTATCACAATCAAAACTTGTTAACACTCTCTATCACACACGTTTTTTCATTCATTTCTGTGCAATTGAATCTATTCCTCCCTTGTGTTTCCCTGACACTCCTAGCATGCGTTGGTGCCACACCCTATCACCTAGCACATCTTGGCATGCCTTAGCACTTAGCATGTCTTGGCATGCCTAAAATACCTTGGAACTTCCTAGCATGCATTATCACTACTTGACACTCCTTGAACACCTTGGCACTCCCTAGTTGTCATGCCCTCATAGATAGCCTTACTTTTTTTGCGACATGGGAACCCAACCAAGTCATTATAAAAATAGTTGTGTCCCTTTCCCAAAGCCTCCATTAGTCTAAAAAAAAAATTTCCATCCCCTTATGGCAATCATAGGCTTACCTATTGCAATTCCTATTATGAGATTATCTTAAGACACTTCATCTGTGAATTCACTGACACTCCATGGAAGACACTCTTATCCATTCATTTCCATTCACTTTGACCTAGTTCTCCCTTGTGATGCACTAACACTCCCTAACACTCCTCGACATGCATTGACATTTTGTGGCATGTGCTAGCATGCCTTTTCATTCCTTCGCATTCCCTAGCACTTCAGTTATCATGCCATCATAACTACCCTTATTTTTTTTAAGACTTTGGAAGCAACCAAGTCCTACCTCAACTACAAGATCTTAACCAAGTTATAGTTACTAAAAATATACTGGACCTTTTTCACCTAAGAATGGCCTATAACTCATCTTAGGCTACTCATTTCTAATCTTAACTCATCGACTTAACAAGTTACCAAGGCAAGGCTCATGTCCAACCATGGCCATAAAATAACTAAGCAACATAGTTTACATCTTGACATGCCATAGCACCTAGCATGTCTAAAAATCCCTTGGCACTATGTGGCATTTGTTGGCATCCCCTACATTCCTTTTCATGCTTTAATACTCCCTAGCACATTGTACCACTCATTGACATGTCTTGGAACTCTTGCATGCCTTGGCACTGCCTAGCATATCACTTTGTCACTCCCTCCTTAGCACACATGGAACTTGCTGCCACTCTCTATCACACACTCTTATTTGTTCATTTCCATGTATTTTGAACTAGCTCTCCTTTGTGTTTCTTTCGCACTCCCTAACACTCCTTGGTACACATTGGCACACCTTGGCACTTGGCACATCTTGACATGCCACCCTAGCACTCTAGCATTCCTTGGCACTACCTAACATACCTTGTCACTCCCTCCTCAGCACACCTAAAACTCACTGACACTCCTTGTCACACACTCTTATTCATTCATTTCCATGCATTTGAAGCTAGTGCTCCTTTCTATTTCCCTGGCACTCCATAACACTCCCTGACATGCATTGGGACACCCTAGCACCTAGCACATCTTCGCATGTTGCACTAGCCTCTCACATGCCTTAACACTACTTATCATACCTTATCCCTCCCTCCTTAGCAAACCCTAAACTCATTGACACTTCATGTCACAAACTCTTAATCATTCATTTGCATGCATTATTTTCACCTATTTCTCCCTTGTGTTTCCCTAGCACTCCTTAACACTTCATAACACATGTTTTTTATGGACAAAACAGCATATAGAGGGAAAATCAACCTCCATTTGTGGACAAGTGAATTCGGTTAAGTGGGTTTGCAATAGGAAGTGCAAAGATAATCAATGAAGAGAAGGAAATGAAAAGCGAAAACTTTCGTGTTGTTTATGGGTCTGTTTTAGGGCTAATACCTCCACATGTGCAAAGGAAGGAAGAACTATCTACTACATAAAAGGTTGAAGGTCTTGTTGTTTTCCAAGAAGTTGAATCAAGGAAGAAGATAAGCAAGGTTACAAGCTGAATTATAAGAATAAGTCATACCATCCAAGTGAAGAAGATCAAGGTTCAAAAGGTTGCTCAACCATAAGTGCTAGGTTTTTGTAGGAGGGACGAGAACTACAATATGATCCAGGGAACTAAAATTTGAAGAATAGATGAGTTATTGAAGGAAGAATATTGATCATTATTGACTCAAGGAAAAAGAAGGAAGTTGAATCAAGAAGGGTTGTGGCTTGGTCTTGGAGAGGTCATTGAGTCAAGGATCTAGGTCATGGTCTTGGTATTCATCAATTTAAGTCTCTATAAGAAGAAGAATTTGTTTGGGTTTTCCTCTCATGCTGGAGAGGTTTTCACCCTAGTTGATTGCATATTCTCTGTGTCTCTTGTCTTCTCATTGTTTATGAATTGGTAGTTGTTTGATGAAGAATAAAACTATAATAATCTAAGTAAAGAGAAGATAATAATCTTAACAAGTAAAAATCATTCACAAACAGTTATCATAAGAAGAGAAATCACCTAATTAATATGCCCTAGATTTCTCAACAACCATGGCACTCCCTAACACTCCTTAGTATGCATTGACACTGTCTGGCATGTGTTAGCATGCCTTTTCCTTGGCATGCCTTGGCACTCCTTAGCTATCATGCCCTCACAACTACCCTTACTTTTTTTGGGACTTGGGAACCCAACCAAGTCCTTCCTCGACTACAATAGCTTGACCAAGTTATAGTTACTACAGCTAGACTATGCCTTGTTCACCTATGAACTAAATATAACCCATCTTAGGCTACTCATGTCCAATTTCAACCTATCCCACTTAAAACGTTACAAGTTAGCATGTCAAGGATCATGTCCAAGCATGGCCATAAAACAGATAAGAAACATAGTTTACATCTTGACATGCTATAGTGCCCTACATGTCTAACAATCCCTTAGCACTATGTGGCATGCGTTAACACCCCCTACATTCCTCAGCATGCTTTGGAACTCCCTAGCACACCCTACCACTCCTTGACATGCCTTGGAACTACCTAACATATAACCTTGTCACTCCTTCCTTATCACACATTAAACTCACTGACACTCCCTATCACACATTCTTATCTATTTATTTCCATGCATTTTGAACTAGTTCTCCCTTATGTTTCCATGACACAACCTAACACTCCTTGGCACACACTGACACACCCTTGCACCTGACACATCTGAGCATGCCACCCTCACACTCTAGCATTCCTTAGCACACCTATAACTCACTAACACTCCCTATTACACACTCTTATTTATTCATTTCCATGCATTTGAAACTAGTGCTCGCTTGTGTTTCCTTGGAACTCCCTCACAATTTGTTGCAACTAAATCTACAAGGAGTTGTTGCTCTGTGATCTCGTGTCCAAAACATATCAACGGACAGAATAGAATAGAATCAATGGGAAAAAAATCTAATTCCCAACCCAAATTCCTAATCATGCAGCAAACAATTGGATCTATGCTATAAAGATGAGGGACCACACTTGGAATCCTCTCATGTCGAGGAAGGGTTTTGAGTTCAATGCAGGCCTTGCACTCCACTCAAGTAATCCAACACATCCACAACAGATCTCTATCCCTACACATAGTCATGAAAAATGAAGACGACATGTGATATTCCTCGGAAGATTGTTAGATCAAAAGCAATAAATATCGATATATAACATGTTGAAAACAAACTCATATAAGGAAGGGAACACAGATTTCCATTAACCATAAAAGAAATAATACAATGATGGTGTTTCACCTCCAAGTCTCTTCTCCACAATCCGACAGAGTTTCCCCACTATATCCAAGAAGTGAGCATGAAGAATAGTAGGCTAGTGAACAAGGACCTCACAAGCTCATAGCAGCATAAACCCTAGATCAGAATCTTGAAACTAGCTCTCCAAAAATCCAAAACTAGTTGAACCTCTCAAATGGTCCAGTATAAATAGGCAGAGGAGAGGTCCTGGGAGAATGTGTCTGGATGCTCAGGACAAGGAGAAGTCATATAAACTTCTAAGAGATAAGTCATGGCCAGCTCGAATACATGAGGAGTCGAACTAATATCCTAGGGACTAAGGCACTCTAGAAGAAATCCCTGGTCATTGGAACTAAAAGGAGGAAAAAGGTCCTTAGTTGCTCCCATAAAGTGGTCCTGAGAGTGACTTTGGGTCCATAGTCACTCCCATGGGCTTCTGTGCAAGCGAATTTGGGTTGCACTGGAAGAAAAATAGTCCCGAGTCTAGAAAAACTCATTCGGATTGAAGTACTAAGGACCAATGAACTAGAGGGGTAAAATAGGCTAATAACACACTCCCTATCATGCATTGGCACACCCTGACACCTAACACATATTGGCTTCTTGTGATGGCCTCTAGCATGCCTTAGCACTTCCTAACATAACTTGTCACTCCCACCTTAGCACATCAGGAACTCACTGATACTTCATGTCACAAACTCTCATTCATTTATTTCCATGCATTAGTTTGACTTGGTGCTCCCTTGTGATTCCTTGGCATTCCCTAACACATCCTAGCATGCATTGGCACACCTTGGCACATGGCACATCTTGGACGCATGCTTTCATGGCACTCTAGCATGCATTAACATTTACTAGCATACCATGTCACTCCCTCTTTAGCACACATGGAACTCACTGACACTCCCTCTCACACACATGGAATCCTTCTGAGTATTTTTAATGAACCCTGAGAAGAAGTGGTTCAGTCAATTCATGCTCAACTAGTCCTACATTGCTTAATGGATTTCTGAGTCCAACGAAGGTATAACTCAACTTTCTTTTCATGTTCAGAGAGTTTGAAAATAAGGTAAGAAACAAAAGTCCAAGAGGTTACTTTTTGTAAATTTAGTCTCTTGGGCCTGAAAAGGCATAAAAAAATACCTAGGAGAACATTTTAGCAATGTTTGACTAAAGTATTCCTTTTTCGTAAATAGTCCATCCAGTCCAAAAAAGGGTTAAACTTATACCTACCATTGGTCTTTTCACTTATTTTAACAAGTTTGAAAAGATAAGTGCTTGGAAATTTTTTCATGTTTTGGGAGTCTGAAAAGAACTTAAAGGGGACTCCATGGGGTTTCTTTTTCCTAAATTTTAATGAGCCTGAAAAAAGTGATAATATGTACTCATTCATTAAAATGACCTGCATTTAAAATTTCAATATATAACATGAATCATGTCCTCCAGTTGTCATTTAACCTGCCCAAAACACCATAAAAACATAAAAAATATATGATATATGCAAAATTAAGTAAAGGATATTAAAATAATGACTAATTTTGATACATAAAAGACGTAAAAGTAATATATCTCTTATCATTTTTATTTTACCATTTTGAGAGTAATCCAGGTGGATGTTCGTGGCCACCCACCTATCCCACTTGAACCCCCACAATTATCTCTTTCAGTTTTTCTATTTCCTTAATTGTAGCACAGTTTACTATTTTTAGCAGCTTTTTAGGTCCTAAACTTCTGGAGCCATTTTAAGGCCCTAAACGATGGTTTTTTTGAAATCTAGTGCCAGCGACTCATGCTTATGTCCTTTTTTTAGTCGTATTCCTCAGAGAGATATTTCCAATGGGGTATCATGCATGTCAAACGAAGATAATATGACCAAGTCACAACCCTGGGAAGTTGGCTGCCCAACTATCCCCAACGGGGCCCATAAACTCTTGGTGTTACATCTCCTCGGGTTAGGGTTTTGGTTGTTTATGGTTTTCTCTTATTGTTCAATAATAGAAAGGCCCTTGAGCCTC
This sequence comes from Pinus tabuliformis, assembly GCA_031772625.1. Taxonomy (NCBI): domain Eukaryota; kingdom Viridiplantae; phylum Streptophyta; class Pinopsida; order Pinales; family Pinaceae; genus Pinus; species Pinus tabuliformis. Next base: position 361,347,287 of record CM062813.1, read on the forward strand.
ATTCTAATGCAGTTTAGAGGAATGTAGCCACCACATCTCTTCTTAGAGATAAGCTATCATCGCCCGAGCTAGTTTATTTCCATTTATGTTTGTAAGCATATTTTAGTATTTTTACATTAATGACATGAAGTATTATTTCTGATGCATCTCTGTATTTATGGCTATCTCTGTAATTTGTTTCATTCCTATTTAAATTCAGATCAGAGAGAGCTCTAAGTGGTTTTTACCTTGATTCTTCAATAGACGATTGTGTCTAATCCAGCGGACAATTTTCATTTCCATCAGTTTTAGGTAAGATATTTGTCCTTTCTCGTCATTTGGGAAGTTTTTAGGAACTTTCCCTTGATGCAACACACTCTTCCTATATCGGGAGGTGCGATGGGTCTTTTTAATTTACATTGAAAAGTGTGGCCCAACACATTTACCAAGAAGGGAAAGTGCAATGGGATGCACTGTCCATGAATAGACCGTGTGATGGGTGCATAAAGGGTTTCAAAATTTCAATTTTTGAGTTGGTTTTTCCAAAATATATCACATTATTGATCTTACATGTTTCTTCCTTGTTATTTGTAGGCATTTATTGGAGTGAAAATGGTGTTATCTTGCAGAGAAAGGGAACATGAGATGAAAGATATGATGGCAGCAAATGATCCAACCATAAAAGAGGCATTAAGAAATTATAGCTTACTAAAACAAAATCAAATTTTGGGCATGAGGACTCAAATAGAGTTGTTGTAATATTTAGTTAGAATCTGGGACATACAAGGAAAATTCTTCAAAATTGGTGAGCACATGGTCACAATAGATGTTGAAGACATCTATTTCTTGACAGGGATTTCCTGAAGAGGGGATCCTATTTTGTTTTCCAGATATCAGAGAGGTGGAGAGACCGTAAAATATTATGTAGCTACCCATTATCAGCCTATGTCTCAGCCTATCAAGGATGGGAAGATCAAGATAAAATACATTCACCAACTTCCCCTCAAAACAATCATGTGTACTATCACACGGTTGGCTGGTAGCACTGCTCCTCACATGGTTACCAAAACTCAGATGTAGTATGCACTAGAGTGTTTCGTACCCACAATATTCAATCGATGAAAAGGGATTTTGGTCAATGTAAAGGAGCAACTGAACCACAATGGCTCTATCTTAGTATCATTTTCTTTGCAGAGGGTACCATTACTGAGCTACCTAGACCTAGAGGACCTATAGAGTCTCACATGAGGCGATGCGAAGACTTGATGGATCAACATGGAGGAGGACCTATGATGAAGTTCACTCATAATTTCTTCATATGGATACGAGAAGAGCTAATCATGATAAAGGACTACCCTTATGCTGGAACACATTTATGGGGAGATCTAGAGTTCATTTTACTTGAGGGAGAGCAATGTGATGACACAAGTGAAAAACATTTTCATTTTGGATATTTTTGGTTTTTAAGTTTTACAAATTTTTTTTATAAGTGTTTGAGACTAACTATTAGTTTTTCATGCAGAAATTCATCTTGTGTGACTAGTGGGCATGTCCCTACTCCATCGACGAGCACAACCACAAATTGGATAGGTTGGAGCTGGTGGGGAAGAGATAGAGGATCTAAGAGATACATAGCTAGAAAATAAATTGACCCAATTTGACAACCATGGAGAGGGTCTAACCCATATTATTTCGAATACAGGGGTTACTGACATCCCTATCCATTTACAGAGATACACCATAGGAGTGTCAGATCAGATTAGCTAATTGTTGTGCAAAGGTTTCCCATGCAGTTGTCTATTACCAAGTGTTGGCATTATGTTCTCTGGTATGGTTATATGTTACAGATGTTGTACTTGATGGCAACTCCCATGACAAGGCTCTCAATTTATTGAAAAATTAAGAAGGACGCAGGAAATCAGTTCAGAAGGTGCGTACCCGCAGGTACACCATGCAGTAGCTGCGTCCAGAGACGCAGGCCAGCCGTTTAGGAGGTGCGTCCACCCAGTGCACACTTTTCAAGGTCACATGGGGGTTTCTTGTGTTTTACTCTTGGTATCTAGCCGATGGTATTGTGTTATTATGGTGTCGGCTCGTGGTATTGTTCCATGATTTGAGGAGGAGCTTGCCTATATAAAGCAAAGGAGATCATTTGGTTTGGCATGTCTTTGGTTGAATATCTTATGAGGTTAGATCTGGTCTAGATCTAAAAAGGCGAATCTTTTGAAAGACTGAGATCTCTTTGGCACATGATCAGATCTGTAGATCTGACTGTTTGGGTTACTCTTAAAGTCCTGAAATCATTCATACCTGAAGGTACGCAGGTTCAGTGAAAGGCAAGTGCGCCGGGACGCAGTGCAGTAAGAAGAGACCTGCGCGGGGACGCAGGGCAGAGCAAGATTCAGGTGCGTTCGGGACGCAGTACAGTAACAGGTGCACTGCGTGGGGACGCGAAGCATAATAAGGATTAGGTGCGTCTCTGAGAAAAAAGACGCGGCGCGATAGTATTTCTGGGTGCGTCCCTGCAGAAAAAGAACGCGGCGCGACAGTGTTTCTGGGTGCGTCCCTGCGCAACAGGACGCAGTGCAGTTGAAGGAACAGTGCGCGGGCACGCAGCGCAGCAGAAGGATCTCTGCGTGTGGACGCAGGGGAGAAGAAGGTTAGTTGCGTCTGGTTGCAGGCCACAGAAGGGAAAACTGCGTCTCTGTCTTAAGATGTTCTGTTGATTGAATTTCTCTGTTGATAAGGTGTTCTGGGTTAGTTCTATTATTACTGATCTGATAACTGTAGTGGACTGTAACTGTTATGTACTTGATGATCATTTGATGCTTTATGAAAAGAAGTAGGGGGTTGTAGCTCCCTTCCAGGAGAAGACTGGAAAACGAGAGAGAGAGTTGTAGCTCTCTGCAGGTTGCAGCCTGCGTACTGGTAAAGGACTGCACCAGTACAAAATCATTGTAAAAGGAGTTTCTAATTTGAAAGAAGATAGAGAGATATTGCAGCAGGTGGTTTTCACCCACATTGGGTTTCCACCTTACATCTTGTGTTCTTTGGTGTGACTATCTGTTTTCTTTGTTCATGCTCATTATTTTATGGTACTGACATGCAAAAATAATTCAAAGATCAAATAAGGAAGATTTATTAAATTGCTAGATAATACTGATTCACCCCCCCTCTCAATATTATTTCCAACAATTGGTATCAGAGCAGGTCCTTCAGAGAAGCTTGATCGCTTGAAGGTAGATCGTTCATCATGAGCAACTACGAGAGAGAAGCATCAATCAGGCCACTGGTTTTTGATGGGACAAACTTCAATTATTGGAAGGTAAGAGTTACTGCATATCTTCAATCTCTTGGTACAGAAGTTTGGGACATTGTAGAAACAGGCTACGCTTTTCCTTCAGCTACTCCTACAGATCCAGCAGAGAAAAAGAAGTATGAAACAAATGCAAAAGCAGTCAGTACTCTGTTAGGATGTATATCCCAAACGGAATTCATGAAGGTAATGCACTACAAATCCGCAAAAGAGATATGGGACAAAATTGTCACAAGCTATGAAGGAGATGAACAGGTAAAGCGTGCTAAACTTCAAACTCTCAGGATTCAGTATGAGACTCTCAAGATGTATAATGATGAAAGTGTGGCTAACTATTTTCTTCGGGTAGATGAGATTGTTAATTGTATGAAAAATTTGGGTGAAGAAATAAGAGAGGCTATAGTGGTTGAAAAGGTTCTAAGATCATTGTCCCCCAAGTTTGAATCTAAAGTATCTGCTATAGAAGAAAAGGAAAATCTACGAATTCTCACTATGTCTCAGCTACATGGAATTCTAACTGCTTATGAAATGAGAAAGGGAGGTCCATTAGACAGAAGAGAAGCTGCTTTCAAGGCATCAGGTAAAGAAGATTATTATGGAGCAAGCTACTTCCCAGAAGAAGAGGAAGAAGAATCAAATTTTGTCAGAAATCTTCAAAGAGGTTCTGGAAGGTTCAGAGGTAAGTTACCTTTTAAATGCTTTGCTTGTGGAAGAATAGGTCATTATGATGCAAAATGTCCTTATAAGGATAAAGGAAAGGAACCTGCTAGATGGAACAAGAAACAAAGTGCAAATAAGAAAAGCTACTACACCCATGAAGATAGTGATGATCTATCAAACAGTGATGAAGATGAACAAGGTAATGAATATAAGTTGTTAATGGCATTTGAAGATGATGATTATATGGATGTTGTAGATGTGGATAACCTTTATGATGAAATTACTAGACTCAAGAGATGTATAGAAGAAAAGAACATGATCATTGATACTCTACAATTTCAAATTGATGAAAAGGAAAAACATCTTGAAAAATTAGAAGGTGAAATTGTTGGTCTTAGAAAAGAGATTGAGAAAACAAAAGCTATTAATCTCAAGTTTGTCAAAGGATCTGAAACTTTGGATGAGATTATCAATGTGCAGCGATCTCCTCTAAACAAGACAGGTCTGGGCTATAATGGAGAAACTTCTCAAGCATCCACCTCAAAAAGTTATCTTGATGTAGCAAGAAGAAATGAGCAAAAGCAAAATGAAGATCATCAGGTAAAGCAGGGACGTATTACAAACAAAAACTATCAGGGGCAATCCATCTTAAGGGAGAACAAAAGCTACAACCAGCCACAGGTAAAATCTTCTCAATTTTGTTCAAGAATGGATGACAATAGAAGTTACAATCATTTGGCCGGTAGATTTGATAACCGCAGAAGTTTCTTCAATGGACAATGCTTTTCTTGCCATAACTTTGGTCACAAAGCAGCTCAATGTGTTGCATATAAAACAATCATGACTAGGGAAGCTCAAAAACAAAGAAGTATGACAGGGATTACAAAAAGGACCTATAACAACTTTTCGGTTCTTGAAAATGAAGTTGAATGTTCTATTTGCAATAACTTTGGTCATGAAGACTCTGAATGCAGGAGCAGGTTCCAGCAGAAAAAGGAACAAGCCTCAAGCACCAAAACATGGAGAATAAAGGAACCTCAAACAGAAAGATGTGGGATAGAATTTTATGCAGAGGGACAGGAAAATCTATGGTACATTGACAGTGGATGTTCGAAGCATATGACAGGTGATAAAGAAAAACTTGAATCTTATTCTGCTCTAGAAAAGGGAAAGAAAGTCTCTTTTGGAAATGATACTCCTGCAACTATAAAAGGAAAAGGCATTGCTCAGTTAAAAGAAAAGGTCAAGGCTGGAAATGTTTTGTATGTTGATGGATTGAAGCATAATCTTCTAAGTGTCAGCCAGATGTGTGATCAAAGAACCGAGGTTATATTCAGAGCGAATGGATGTCTTGTTCGTGATCTTGATACAGGTAAAACAGTGCTCAAAGGCAAAAGAACTCCAAATAATCTGTACATATTTGAAGAAGGACAACAACAATGCTATCTGAGCAAGGATGAAGAGCACTGGTTATGGCATCGAAGGTTGGGACATCTAAGCTTCTCACAAATAAGGAAAGCATGCAAATATCAGGCAGTTCGCGATCTTCCAGATATCAAAATTCCTGACAACACCATATGCAAATCATGTCAGTTTGGAAAACAAACCAGAACTAACTTTCTAGAGAAAGAAGGATCAGCTAGCATGCCTCTTGAGCTAGTACATACAGATACATGTGGTCCATTCAGGAAAAGAACACCTAGAGGAGAGGAATACTTGATATTATTTATTGACGATTTCTCCAGGTTTGTCTGGTTAGGACTTATGAAGCACAAAGATGAAGCATTCGAAAAATTCAAATCCTTCAAAGCCTTGGTTGAAAATGAATCAGGTCACAAAATTAAGTGCCTCAGATCTGATAGAGGTGGGGAATTTACTTCAAATGAATTTTTCGATTTCTGTGATGAACATGGGATAAGGAGAGAATTATCTACAGCTAGAACTCCTCAGCAAAATGGAGTTGTTGAAAGAATGAACAGAACAATCCAACAAATGGCTCGTGCTATGCTTGATGAATCAGGAACTCCCGCAACTTTCTGGGGTGAAGCTGCACATGCTGCGGTTGTTATTCTCAACAAAACAAATGTCCGGGTGAACAACATTCAAACTCCTCATGAGCTTTGGAGCGGCAGGACTCCTTCGGTAAAGCACTTCAAAATCTTTGGGAGCAAATGCTATATCAAGAATACTGATGAGCAGCTTGGCAAACTTGAACCTAGGGCAGATGAAGGCATTCTTCTTGGTTACTCTCCATATAGCAAAGCATACAAGTGCTACAATAAAAGACTTGGCAGAATTGTTGACAGCATTGATGTAGTGGTTGATGAGAAGGGATACATTCCTAGGCAAGTCCATCATGAAGACATCGAAGAAGATGAAGGCTACCCTCAAAGACAGAATGATGAAGAAGAAGAACCTCAAGAAAAGCCAGAGGAGCAAACAAGAATAGAAGAAAAGACTCCATCCAGATATGTTCAGAAGAATCATCCAGAAACTCATATTGTGGGGCAGAAATAAGTAGGTGTACAAACAAGAAGAACAGTTGCAGAAGCCTCAAGCTATTTGGCATTACTCTCCTCTACTGAACCACAAAATGTGAAAGAAGCATGCAAAGATGAATGTTGGGTGAAAGCAATGGATGAAGAACTTGAGCAAATCGAAAAGAACAACACTTGGGAGCTGGTTCCTAGACCAAAGGATAAGAATGTTATCGGAACAAAATGGGTCTTCAAAAATAAATTGAATGAAAATGGAGAAGTAATTAGAAACAAAGCCAGACTTGTTTGTAAAGGGTATGCGCAGCAAGAAGGAATAGACTTTGAAGAAACCTTTGCTCCTGTTGCAAGACTTGAGGCCATCCGAATGTTCCTTACTCTCTCAAGTTTTCAAAACTTCAAAGTATTTCAAATGGACATGAAATCAGCCTTTCTGAATGGAGACTTGGAAGAAGAAGTGTACATTGAACAGCCAGATGGGTTCATTCTTGGAAATGATCCAAATCTTGTATGCAGATTGAAAAAGGCTCTCTATGGTCTCAAACAAGCTCCAAGGGCTTGGTACTACCGTTTGGACAAATATCTTCATCAACAAGGTTTTTCAAAAGGTTCAGCAGATAGCAATCTTTATATAAAAGCTGAAAATGACAAATTGCTAATACTTGTTGTGTATGTAGATGACATTATTTTTGGCAGCAATGAAGAAGCTATGAGTCAAAGCTTTGCCTCGGTCATGCAGAAAGAATTTGAAATGTCCTTGCTAGGAGAACTTACATATTTCCTTGGTTTGCAAATCCAACAAAAAGAAGGAGGAATCTTCTTATCTCAAACCAAGTATCTCAAACAGATTTTGAAGAAATATGGCACGGAAGATGCAAAACCAGTATGTATACCCATGGTCACAGGATGTAGTCTCAGTGCAAATGATGAATCTGCAGCAGTACATCAACCAACCTACAGATCTATGATTGGAAGTTTATTATATTTGACAGGTACCCGACCGGACATCATGCATGCAGTTGGAATAGTTGGAAGATTTCAGGAAAATCCGAAGGAGTCTCATCTTCAGGCAGTGAAGAGAGTTTTCAAATATCTTCAAGGGACTCAAAATTATGGCTTATGGTATCCTAGAGATACGGATCTTACACTTCATGCTTATACAGATGCAGATTGGGCCGGAAGTGTGGATGACAGGAAAAGCACAAGTGGTGGTGCGTTCTTTATGGGTTCTAGACTGGTATCTTGGTTCAGCAAGAAACAGAGTTCAATTGCCTTGTCTACAGCTGAAGCGGAATATGTTGCTGCTGCATCTTGTTGCACCCAACTCCTTTGGATGATGCAGACTTTGCAGGATTTTCAAATCACTTGTACACCACCTATCCCCATCTTATGTGATAACACAAGTGCAATCAGCATCTCAAAGAATCCAGTTATGCATTCAAAAACCAAGCACATACCAATCAAGTATCATTTTCTCCGGGAACAAGTGCTTGAACAGAAGGTCAAGTTGGAGTATGTTCCTTCTAAGGAACAAGTTGTTGATATTCTCACCAAACCTTTGCCCAGGGACACTTTTGAATACCTCAGGCAAAAGCTGGGGGTTGTTGACGCATCATCTTATTGTTGAATCTTTTCTGATTGATGGTACAGGTTCAGGGGTAGCATATAATGCATTGTTGGCATTATGGAGGATGGTCAGAAGGAGATCTTGGAAATAGCTGCAATATGTCTCTATCTCTTTCATGGTGGATTATGGTTCTTTGTTACAGATCTGGTTCTTTTTCAGGGGGAGCATGATCTTAGGGGGAGCATACCCCTTTGCCCTTGATGTCAAAGGGGGAGAATGAAGCTGAAGATTGTAAGGTTGCCATCAAGTCCAAAGGGGGAGATTGTTGGCATTATGTTCTCTGGTATGGCTATATGTTACAGATGTTGTACTTGATGGCAACTCCCATGACAAGGCTCTCAATTTATTGAAAAATTAAGAAGGACGGAGCAAATCAGTTCAGAAGGTGCGTACCCGCAGGTACACCATGCAGTAGCCGCGTCCAGAGAAGCAAGCCAGCCGTTCAGGAGGTGCGTCCACCCAGTGCACACTTTTCAAGGTCACGTGGGGGTTTCTTGTGTTTTACTCTTGGTATCTAGCCGACGATATTGTGTTATTATGGTGTCGGCTCGTGGTATTGTTCCATGATTTGAGGAGGAGCTTGCCTATATAAAGCAAAGGAGATCATTTGGTTTGGCATGTCTTTGGTTGAATATCTTATGAGGTTAGATCTGGTCTAGATCTAAAAAGGCGAATCTTTTGAAAGACTGAGATCTCTTTGGCGCATGATCAGATCTGTAGATCTGACTGTTTGGGTTACTCTTAAAGTCCTGAAATCATTCATACCCGAAGGTACGCAGGTTCAGTGAAAGGCAAGTGCGCTGGGACGCAGTGCAGTAAGAAGAGACCTGCGTGGGGACGCATGGCAGAGCAAGATTCAGGTGCATTCGGGACGCAGTACAGTAACAGGCGCACTGCGTGGGGACGCGAAGCATAATAAGGATCAGGTGCGTCTCTGAGAAAAACGACGCGGCGCGATAGTATTTCTGGGTGCGTCCCTGCAGCAAAAGAACGCGGCGCGACAGTGTTTCTGGGTGCGTCCCTGCAGCAACAGGACGCAGTGCAGTTGAAGGAACAGTGCGCGGGCACGCAGCGCAGCAGAAGGATCTCTGCGTGTGGACGCAGGGGAGAAGAAGGTTAGCTGCGTCTGGTCGCAGGCCACAGAAGGGAAAACTGCGTCTCTGTCTTAAGATGTTCTGTTGATTGAATTTCTCTGTTGATAAGGTGTTCTGGGTTAGTTCTGTTATTACTGATCTGATAACTGTAGTGGACTGTAACTGTTATGTACTTGATGATCATTTGATGCTTTATGAAAAGAAGTAGGGGGTTGTAGCTCCCTTCCAGGAGAAGACTGGAAAACGAGAGAGAGAGTTGTAGCTCTATGCAGGTTGCAGCCTGCGTACTGGCAAAGGACTGCACCAGTACAAAATCATTGTAAAAGGAGTTTCTAATTTGAAAGAAGATAGAGACATATTGCAGCAGGTGGTTTTCACCCACATTGGGTTTCCACCTTACATTTTGTGTTCTTTGGTGTGACTATCTGTTTTCTTTGTTCATGCTCATTATTTTATGGTACTGACATGCAAAAATAATTCAAAGATCAAATAAGGAAGATTTATTAAATTGCTAGATAATACTGATTCACGCCCCCTCTCAGTATTATTTCCAACACCAAGATCACCACCATGATTAGTCACCTAGGGATTTTGAGCCACATTTTGTCTTTTGCATGTATTTAGATATTGTAGGCCATGAGCCATATGTGTCTTAGACATAATTTTTGTAAAACCAAAATACTATTTACAAATCCAATCTATGGATGTTTTTTACTTATTATGTTGTTATGTATAATATATGATGATGATTATGTTCACAAATGCTATAAATGTTTGTCTAAAACAAAATTAACCAATGCATTTGTTAATGTATTTAGAGTTATTTGGACATGTTGATATTTAATGTAATCAAAATGTCTGTTTATGTGGAAAAACGCTCTGAAACATACTTAACATAGTTAGACTCGTCACTGAATGAACATTATTGAAATGTATCACCATGAGTTGTGAATCAAGTCTAACAACCAAATGACAAATACCACGTGAAATGACATCACACAATATTTCAATCACTGTGTTATAGTCAACTATATTATTAGTTGTGTGACCAATGCATATTCCTTGTAGACTGACTATCTCGTCAGTTAGAGCATATATTTCCCATGTCGTGGAGGAAATGTTTCGAGTACTAAGGCTAGTTCCACAAGCATAACCAACATATGGTTGATAGAATGTCACCATCTAAAAATTACATGTAATCCAAGATGACCAGAGGCGGTAGAAAACTCTTAAGAAAACCACACTGCAACCACACCAGCAAACCTATACAATATGTACACAGTGACTATGTAGAAAATTTTAAGCATAATACTTTTTGAGGTACAACCTATTTCAAGGTTGTGCCAAGGGAATTTTGTCAGCATCTACAAGCTTGTAGGCCCCTTTTGCAAGTATAGGTTTGTAATGCGCTCCACCCAGATTTATCCACTTTCACCAGCTTGTCATGCTAAATATTAGATGAGGGCTACTATGACATGACTCAACCTCCTAAGTAAAGTTAAGGAAGCGAAATTGAAAAAATGGAACATTACTGACCTTCCTTTGGAACTATAAGACACCCTGGAGCCAAACAACCACTCCCAGTTGTTGTGGCAATTTAATCATTGTTTAATTTGACTAAACTGTAAGAATTTAATTGTAAACCAGGGTAAGTTTGTTTATTTCAAAGGTGGCTACACTATCTCTGCCGATACATAATAACGAGAGAAATAAATGAAAGAAAATGTCGTTGAAAACAATTGCAGAACTTAAAGCACTCATGCACAAAATAAAAAAAATATTCTACAAGAATGAAATTCACTCATCACACTTCATGTTTTTCTCAAAGAATGGGTGTGCCACACATCATTAATAAAATTGTATCAGCCTATTAAATATTATAGTTCTAACCAATCCTGTGTAACAACATATAATGAATTTGAAAACAGAAGTGCATAAGTACTACAATTCATACAAAAAAAAAAATGAATCCAAACTTAAAAGAAGGATAAACCAAACAACTAATCTACTACTACTGCTATCCCTACTAAAGAGGAGGGCCCTTCCTCCCTAGCAGGGCACAGGGGTGAAATGGAAACTAGCTAAAAACTCAACATGAGAACTATATCAACATCACCAGAACTCTTTTGTATTCAAAATGACTAGAAATTAATGTCGATGTTGTTCCTGTGTTACTGTTTCCTTTTCATGGAACCAAACCTTTTTATAAAGTTTACAAGCCCCAAAAATTAGGGAACAGATCAATCATGGGAATCTCTTGATTCTCATGCTGATCAATATTAAGAGAAAAATAGAAAATGTTACAAATAGTTTCCCGATAAAAGACCAATTCATGTTACACCATCTCCACAATAATAAATGTTGAGATCCTTTTACTGTCCGTAGATAATTCATGATTATTGGCAGTTTTCTTTGAAGACAATAACCACGGTCTTTGGTAGTTTTGGTGTAACAACAACTCGAGGGGTAACAACAAAAATCCAAACTATAACAACAAAAATTTGGACTGTGACAAAAAATCGTCATAGTGTAACAATGAGTAACAACAAGAACTACTTGACCTTAGTCCTCAATTGTAGGAAACACTTGAAAGAAAAATAACTAGAAAACTTCTTCCACAATTACCTTGGTTAGCCATCTCAAAATGACATCACCTCATTAGATATTTAATGAAAGATGGAAAAATAATATGTTAATAAAGGATTGCTCTTATAACCAAGGAAAATGGTAATTGGGACATAAATTTTATAGGTTTAGAGAGAGAGAATCATCAAAAAGGGGGAAAGGGGTTTCTAAGATATGCTTAAAAACTACACCCAACATCTCCCTCCAACTGATGCAACTACATGTCCTCATAAAGAATCCTCAAGTACTTATGTTGTATCATTGCTATAAATATGTCAAGCTATAAGCACCAACAATATCTTCATCAACTAGTGTGTAGCCTTGAGTAGCCATCAGCTGATGTGGCCATGAGTCCTCTTCATAATCACACAATTGGTAATGGGAATAGTATTCTTCGATTGAAAGCCAAATCAATGGATACTTAAATATAAATCCCATCTAGAAGGCTCCCATTGAATTCACAATTTGGGCATATTCTGGAACCTGTGTAACAACAACCCCAAAATTAGGAAACCCAATAGGGTCGCACTCCTATAGACTTGCACTACCAGCCTCTATACGTTTAAGGCATCCAGTCAATGCTCATCTCTTCAACTGTGCAAATAGGTTGAGGAAAAATATGACAATTCTCCTCCTTTAGATGGCCGATTGTTCCCTTATATCAAGGGTACTCAGAAACTTCCTAAATTCATGCCTCAGTTTAGTAGCCATGCCTAGTTATGCTCTTATCCACAAGGTTCCATTCTCATCATTGGTCTTAGATGACTTCCTAGCCATATGTCATTGTACTTGATCTCTCAAGAAGGAGATGAAGGTGCGCAACTACAAGTCCCCCATTTAGGAGAAAATGCATACAATCATATGCAGGCTAGTGTATTCAAAAATCATACTATGTAGAAAAAGCTCACAAAGCCATCTTTGCTCATCAAAATCACATGCATGAAAAACATCTAAAAAATTCTCGGTAGAATTACCTAGATAAGGTCTATTCTCATAGATAGATTTTAACTGAAACAAATAAAAAATTTCCCAAAGAAATATTGGATAGGATGAGGAATTCCTTCTACACCCCAACAGGTTCAAGCCGAGTCTGTACAACTTATTTTTATCATCTGCTAAGTTTGAACTTCCTGTTGTAATTGTTGCACTCATTCCTCCTTTTCCTTCTCAGTTTTCTTCCTTTCCCATCTTGTCCACTTTTCCATCAACTTCCTCTTAGGCCACTATTCTTTGAGAGTATTTACAATTTTTTGATGATCCTCCAGCGAGATCACTCCCTTTTGCAAAGAGAGTGCCAGTTGATTCCATTTTTGTAATTCTGATATCAAAAAAAAAAAAATCTAAACACCATCCTGCTTCAAGATCTCATGTTCTTCACATGAAACATTAATAGGGGTGTAACAACATCTTGAGATTCAAGTTTTTCTTCTTTGATTGTTGGTTCTTATGTAACAATAGCTTCATCAACAGGTTCTTATAGATCAACTCTTACTTATTCTTCCTGAGGGACCTCTGCCTCAACTGCTGGTTCTTGTGTAACAATAGTATCATCAAAAGGTTGTTGTTTTTTGACTTCCAGGTCGATAACTTTGGGAGGCTCCATTTCATCTGCTGGTTCTTCTATAACAGCATTGTCGTCAACAGGTTCTTGTATAAGAGCTTCCTAGGGTTCAGTTTGGGTTTCTATCAAGATGGTACCTGCAACACAAACTTTATACCCAGTTGTTGCTAAATTCTTAGTACATCTTATACATACAAAACCTTGTGTAGTTTATGTTCTCATCTTATCAACAACCTCTACCAAAGTATCCAGACTCGGGACCCTTGTTTCTACTATACTATCTTCTAATTGTTGCCTTAATTCTTTATTTTATTTTCCTATTTTTTCAATTCTATGCAATAGGGTTTGGGTCTCATCCTTACCTGGTAAAGGAACCTCTTCAGGATGGGACTCGTCTTCTTCTTTTTCCTCCCCAATGTCCTTATGCTTTCTTGACCTCTTTCTAGATGGAGGTGGGGGCTCTAGCTGGGTGCTGACTCTGACCCTCCATTTTGGTGTCCTGCCACCTATTGGCTTTTCTAGAGATCTTTTCTTGATTCTGCTTCTAGAGGATTTCCCTTTCTCTTCAGTCACCCTAGCTTCCTTTAGAGCATTAGTGGGGATTTTACCTTGCTTCTAGCATGAAGTCCATGTCTTTTTGCTCATAAAGTCTTCCCAACTCTAGCCTTAGCATTCCAGGGTGTCCATTATGATTAATTTTATAAGGTCGTGATTGGTGACACAATTTTCTAGCTGTGAAGGAATCTTCATAGTATCAAACATATGCTTCAGGTCCTCCAATAGGAAATATGGAAGGTTAACCAATTTCCTATGTCGAATATGGTTTAACAATGGGAAATGATAATTAAACACTATTGTAACCTATCCTTCACAAGTAATGTATTTGATAATGTATAAGGCAACATCTCCCCATGGCTGAGGAAGTGACAATCAGTCAATTCCCCTGCCCTTCTTCTCCAATTGTTCCTCCCCTTGCAGAAATTCCACCTTGAGGGAAGGATCATTGATTTTCTGGCTAAACCATCTTTTTCCTTCAAATTGCAATGCTGATACTCTGGAAATTACTTCTTTAGTGACTTCTAAATTCAACCCCCTGACCTTCGTCTGCATCCTGTTCAAATTCTTGGAAAACTCCAGGGCAAGAGTTTCTTCTGACCCTTTAAGTCATTCAAATAATTTAAAACATCCCGCCTCTTTAAAAATTTGGCATGCCTCTGGGAAATTCTCCAATGCTTCTGTGGAATTGGGTTCATGCCTGACCATTTATCCCCCTATCACTACTTCAGAAAATACACTTTGTGCTCTGTCCACTTTCTCTTCTGAGAATTTTGTGAAATAAAGATGCAGTTCTTCATTGGGATAGATATCAGGGCAGTAAAAGAAAGGAAATAAAAGCAAGGATGTTAGATCAGGGAATTGTACGATATGTGTTATGGTCTCATTATTAATCTAGGGTCATGGAAATCTATCTTAAATGTAATTTAAACCTATAACATGCTTGACATAAAAAGATGATAATGATTGCAAGATTTTCCAATGATTACAAGGTCTGTCACTTTAATGTCTAATTTAAATTACAGATTATGAAATGATTCACCCTCCCCCCGATTTTTAATGCAACGGTCGTCCTTGATCATCAAATGGAACATCATATTAATTTCCATAATCGTTAAATAAAGAAAAGAAATATACCTTCCCAATGACTTATCGGCGGTGATGTGGTGGAAAAGTACTGGTGACATGATTAATTCCAGTGGCAACATGTTGATCAAGTCATTTATTCTGGCGACAGCATCCCGGTGATATCATTTATTAAGGAAAACAATTATGCCTAATTCGTTGCTATGGATTGTTAGTTGTTACAGGTGTAACAATGCATAATCACTAATACTACTCTTTACAACATAACTCTTTTTTACAATACTTTGAAAAACTTTTAAAGAAAGAAGGAAAAGACTTAAGCGTGTAACAACATAAGATAACATGTATGAAATAGATGATTTTGTTGCAGAGAAAAAAAATGTGTAACAGCCACCACATAGTGGTTTTCAACTGTTACCATTATCTACCTGCACCCCTATAAGAGGTTTTCACAGACATTTTATTATTATTATTATTATTTCTCTTATGTTTTACTATTATTTTGGTGTATCAGCCACCAATAGAATTGTTTTTCAGCTGTTACACTCACTGAGGATTGAAAAAAGAATCCTTTGAAGATGGTTTGTGATATAAATGAAGATAATGCCCATTAGCAAGTAATGGTGTCCTAGCATTGTCGATGGAAACTAAATTCACAGTCACATTGTCAAAGACCATATCAAATTCATAAGGACCTAGCCATATGGTGTAGAGATTCCCCTTGAAATCCTTGAATCACGAATCATATAGTAGAGCCCAATCACCTTTCTGAAACACCTTCTTTTTGATAAATTTCTTGTGCCACTGAGCCCTATATTGCTAGATGATATTTGTTAGTTGAATGGAATCCAACCTCTTCTCATCAAGTTCATTTACCTGATTTAACCATTCTTTCTATGTCGTAGCCAAATCTACATTCACTTGTAGTATTATTCTCAATGTGTTTATTTCGAACTCTATGGGAAATAAATAATTTTTGCCATACACTAATTCTTATGGTGAGAATCCTGTAGTGTTCCTCCATGTAGTCCTGTATGCCCACATTTCTTCTGGCAATTGATCAACCCAATTCCTCTGGTGGTTGGAAACAATATTGGTAAGAATTCCCTCAATATTGGTGCTTTCCACTTAGTCAATTTCTAGTGGATGATAAGGTGAAGTAATCCTATGATAGATTATGTATTTCTCAAGTAGCTTCTAGATCAAATGAGATGTAAATTTCAGCCCTCTATCTGTCACTATTTCTAGAGGAACCCCAAAGCGAACAAAAATGTCCTCAAACAAAAAGTCTAAAACAACCTATTATGTGGCTCTGGTTACTGCCTTTGCTTCAACCCACTTTGTGACATAATCTGTGCAGACCAGGATGTAGGAATTTTGTTGAGATGGAGGATTAATTAGACCTACAAAGTCCAAGGCCCACTTCTCAAATGGCTCTAAAACTATCTGAGTATGTAATGACATCTTATCTGACTGGAGTGGTTGACCCATTCTCTGACAGTTGTAACATCCTTTCAAAAATTTATTTGCATCTAGAAATATAGTAGGCCAATAGTACCCTATTGAAAGAACCTTATACCCTATCCTTTCATATGCAAAGTGACCCCCACAAGGTTCTTCATGAGAAGCTTTAAGGATATCAAAGATTTCATCGTCCCTCACACAAGGCCTGACCTGATGATTTGACCCATTGTGATAGAGGTTTCCTTTGATCCAAGAGTATCTTGCACTTTGTTGAATAACTTTTTTCTTCTTGTGTGAGGATAGGTGTTGTGGAAGTCTTCCTACAACAATATAATTAGTTATGTCTTCATACCATGCTGAGTGAGTTGAAATAGAAAATTGAGAAAAGAATATTCAACAGTCATGCATTCATCACCAATGGTCAACCTAGAAAGAAAAGCAGCCACTACATTGTCTTTCCTAGGATTATCTAGGGTTTGTTATATCAAATTCATGTAACAACAATAACCAACACATAACCCTACCATTACTGATTGGTTCATTCATCATAAAACAAATGGAAGATTGGTAAGTGTGTACAAACACTTGATATCCCGTAATGTAGTTTCAAAATTTGTTGATGGAATGTACTACTACAAGAAATTCTTTTTATGCCAACGTGTAATTCAATTCAACTAGGGTCAAATTCTTGCTTATGTAATAGATGGCATAAGGTTTTCAGTCCTCCATCTGATCCAACAAAACTCCCATAGCAGTATCAGATGCATCTGTGGCTATATGAAATGACAAAATCTAGTTTGGTCCTCGCAAAACAAGGGTTACTCATACACATTTTTTCAATTCCGTAAAGGCTTGCTCGCATTTCCGTGTCCAAACAAATTCCACATTTTTAACAAGTGGAGAAAATAAAGGGGATGGAATTCTTGATTTTTTTTCTATGAACCTTCTATAATACCCTGCATGTCCCAAAAAACTGCGTACCTCTTTTTCTGTTTTGGGTACTGGAATTTTCAGAATTACCTCTATCTTAGCAGGGTCTACTTTAATTCCATTAGCAGAGATAAAATGTCCCAGCACAATTCCTTCATTCATTATTATGTGACATTTGTTTGTACTTAAAGCAACATTATTTTGTACACATCGTTATAGTACTTTCCAATATTAAATATTGTTGTTTCAAATGCTTCACCATAAGGTGTAAAGTCATCCATGAATACTTCTAAACAGTCATGTAATAGATATGAAAATATTCCCAATATTGCCCTTAGGAAAGTTGTTGGTGCATTACAAAGTCTAAAAGAAAGAAATTTGTATGAAAATGTTCTCCAAGGGAAAGTAAAGGTGGTTGTATCTTGATATTCTAGGGAAATATATATCTGATTGTAATCACTAAACCCATCTAGAAATGAAATGAATTTCTTTCTAGACAATGTATCAAGAACCTGGTCTATGAATGGAAAAGGGAAATGGTCCTTTTGGGTGGCCTTGTTAAGTTCTCTATACTCTACATAGAGTCTCCACTTGCCATTATTTTTAGCGACAATGACAACTGGGGATACCCACTGACTATCAGAGATTAGATAAATAAAGTTAGCATTTACGATGTTTCGCAATTCTTCTTTGACTACCTCCTTAAGTGTTGGGTTCATACATCATTGTGGTTGTCTAATTAGATTGAAACCCTCATTTAAATAGATATGGTGGGTGCACGGGTTAGGATGAATTCCTTTCATATCTATATAATCCCACGAAAATGCATTTGTATACTTCTGTAACAACTCTAACAACATTTTTGTTGTTCAAGAGTCAGGTTCAGGTTAACATTTAGATGTTTACCTAGTTCTATTTCAACTGGGTTTCCCTTGATGTTGGGAATGGTCTTCATATGTTCAAAGCTCAAATCCTCCACATCCTTTTCCTCCCTTGAGTCTTCAATAGAAGTAACATAAAGAGGATTATTGATAAAATCATTTTCTATCTCATCCTTAAATTACTGGGCTTTAACAAGGGTAAGAAGTGGTTGGAAGTTATCTGATTCGAGTTCAAACTCATCCCATAAGGAGCTTTTGAACTCCCTGCTTGGCTTTGCAAGGGGATAAAGGCTTAGGCTTTTCATAGCCTGACCATCTGAAATTATCATATAGCCTGACCTACAACCTACAAGTGCATCGACAATGGCCAACCACGGTCTTCCTAGGATCAAGGGATGGCCCCCTAAATTTGATTTGGGTTGCAAGACAAGAAAATATACTAGATATCTCCAGGAATCCACTATAATAAATACATCTTCTAATACCCCTTCTAGTTTAACACAAGACCTATCTCCTAAGTTGAGTATGGTAGGTGTTTGTCTCAGCCCATTGGTGGGCTCCAGTATTGTAGCAATAATGCTACAACTCCTGGAGCTCCCTATCTCTAATTTTATCAACCCGATAGTTCGTACAAACTTGGAAGCGACGGTGTTGTATGCACAAGTACTAGCTCTTGTCGCAGCTGTCACTTGGTCAGCTGGCACAAGTCCGCTAGGGCTCAAGCCAACTTCTATATGCTCACAGAAGAAGCTTTATGAATGATGGACGAAAGCTAACTCAAAGGAGACTACTCTAACTGCAGAAAGAAACTGAAAGCCAATAAAGCATGAAAACCCTAGTAAACCCTAATTTGACTAGCTAGACCCTTACAATGCAAAACTGTGAATGAAACTACTACCACTAATGCCATTACTTGCAGTGAACTGAAATACATGCATCTAAGCTACTTGCATCTGAAAAGACATGTTTTTGTATTTTTTCATTAAGTGGTTGGATTTATTGTGATGATGCTTTTGATTACGGTTTGGTTGTGCAGGAGCGGTTGGAATGGAAGGAAAGCATGGGCAAGGTCAGGATGGCTAAGGGAGGTCCCAGAGGGTCTCCAGCATCAGTCCACAGAAGTCTACCACGTTCGGATGCTCAGCAACCGAGTTTGCAGGCTTCTACAGGAAGTCTGCAGGGGATCCTACAGGGAACTCAGGAATTTCTACAGGAAGTCTGTGCAATTCTACAGGATGTTTGGTCGTGGAGGTTTTGGGAGATGGTGAAGTGTTGGAGTGGTGTGGGAGGATAGGTGAGATGGAGATGGAGCTGGTGATTGCTCAGGAGCAGAGAAGTCAGATGGAGGAAGAGTGCATGCAGTGGGTTGATGGCTGGAAGGATGGGATCAACGAAAGGTTAAGTAAATGAAGCTACGTGGCAATGGATGAACTGGAGGGTAAACGAGCTGGACAGAGGCCGAGTGGGTGACCTGAGGAGAGATCAAGAAGAAGAAGAAGGAAGTGGAATGATATGGAGCAGCGTAAATGAAACAAATGACTTATGCAACAAAACGAGAATTCATTAACCTATGATAACTGTGCCATGAAACCTATGAACAGCAATGGAAAAACAAGAAATGAAACTCGTGCATGGAAGTGGAATGTAGAAGTATGGTTCAATATCAAAAGTGCATGGATGGATCTTCAACAAAAATGACTATGTTGCAGCTTGCATGGAAGTGAGAAGAACTGCGTTTCTTTTTGGTGGTTCGCTATGGACTGCACCCCATTCCCTAACAGAGATGGCAGTGAGCTTTAACAACCTTTTTCTGGAGCTCCAATGAATTATATCTACCCTCTTCTAAGCAACTGGAAACAAATTCACCATAAACTAATCCTATTCAATCTCATGAAAAAGACTAAATTAACAGACTGTAAATTCGAATTGCATGTTAAAGTAAAAACTCAAAGTGCTGGAACGAAATGCAAACAACATTACAACACCGAGGAGATCTATTGCTCTCATGTTGGGCCCTAACCTGAGAGCTATAGCTCCCTTAGAAACTCAGAATGAGATCAAAATCTGCCTGCCTTTATTCATAAACGAAAATCTGATGTCATGCCAAAACTGGCTTACAAAAGGAACAAACACCGAGCTGTAGCTCGTACTTCCAAATTACAAGAGCAATACAAAAGTTCAAAAAGCTCCTATCCAAGGCTACGGCCTCAGTATTTATGCAAAATGATCATCCAACAGGTGTCCTTGATTTGTGGAGCTCGGCTGTCCAACTGAAGGTTAAACTGCTGATCCTGTAGAATAGTTATAACTGTTGTTCCTGTAGAACAGTTGGCTGCCTCTAAGCTCGGTGGGGAGATGGATTGGGGCTCAGAGCTATGGTGGGAATTACGAGGAAGGTCCCCAAGACCGTGGACATCCTCTCCTAAAAACCAGCAGTGCCACCTCATTGTCTCCTTGTCTCCTTTTTCGTGGTCTTTGCTCCCTTTTAATGCCAAAACCTGAAATCATCATGTATTAGTCATGTAGATAGAATGCCTACCCTTCTTCCTACAAACAACACGAATAAACCAAGAAATGAATGCATAAGCAATAAAAAATGAATGGTTTGAGCAGAGCAAGTAGGCCAAATGAGCCCAAATTGTACCAAAAATTGGGGGTCATCATCACCCCCCAGCTAAACTATTTGCTCATCCTTGAGCAACTTAGTCCAAATCTTCATCCTTCATTGCTTTCACTGCTTCCCTTGCATCCCAGGGTTCTGTGGTAGTGTCTTCTCTGTGGATATGAAACCCTGCTTTCCTGTTCACCTCTTCCCATTGTTGACTGTCATCCTCCTCGGTATTGCCTTCAGTCAATCCCAGCAGTAGTGGTGGGCTGAGTTTAAGGCCAATCCAGCTGGCCTGGAGGCTTTGCATGGATTTCTTGTAAAGTTCAACCCTTGCCATAGCTTCCCTCATCCGAATGGGGGTATGGTACTCTCTGATTTTCAAGCTGTGTGCCAGGGTATTCCATCTTCGTGCACATGCTTGGGCAGCACTTTCTTCCAACAACCTTTCCATGTCTTCAAAGTGGGCTATGGCTTGGGCCTGTTTGTCCATAAATCTCAAGGAAGCTGTGGGATCTGTAGCCAACTGTTGGTGGGCTGAGATGAGTGCCACCGGATCCTCTAGTTCTGGTCGAATGAACAGTGGCTCGCTCACTTCTCGGTTCATGACCGATTTTGCTTCAGCTGCTCTCTGATCCTCATGGTTTAACCATGAGGCGAACGCCATCAATTGCATATCACCCAAGGCAATATTGGGATCCCAGGAGACTTCATTAGGCAAAGCCAAATTGTGGAGGTAAAACTCTGCTAATTTGGCTTTGTCCTCAGACGAACTAGTACTGCACAATTCAGAAAATTGTTGTGGGTTTTGGATATGTGAAATACCTCTTTGTGCCAAGGTGTTTATTTGGAACTGCAACCATTGATCTTTTAAGAACAATCCATAGGATTTTGAAGGTGGTCTGCACTGAATTGCCTCCATGGCCCAACTGGCCATGCAGGCCAATTGTGCTTCCTTTTGTTGCAGCTGTTCTTTTAGGGCTTGCACTTCAATTTTTGTTTGCTGCTCTGCTTCCTGTAGAAGTGTCATTGGCTCTTCAAGACTGGTGGTCAGCTCCTTTTTGCTTTGTTGTTCATTTGTGATGTCCTTGGAGGATGTTCCTGCCCCTGCCCTTAGTTCCTGTAGCTGCAATCTCAGCTTCTGATTTTCTTCCTGTAGAAGCACACGTTGGCAATTAGCCACATGTTTACCCATGGTGAATTCACTCCTGACCTCCCCGAGTTGCTCTTGTAAAGGGCCTATGTCCGCCACACCCTTTGATTTGTCGATCTGCATCCATGTGTGGGAACGGACTCTTTCTTTCTCTAGTTCAAAAAATAGAGGCACAGTAAATTTCTGTGGTATGATTTTGCCCGCCTCTAAAAAGGTGTAGTATGAATTCAGACTAGGTGAAGGGCTAGGTTCTGGTATATGTTCCCTTTCTATCTCTTCAGGTGGTTCTACCTCACCCTCCCTTGGTGGTGATGAGAGTCCTTTTCCTTCCCTCTTTTCCGTTTCCTGTAGCCGGGCCAGAGTATCCTGTAGAACATTTTCAACTTCCTGTAGCCGAGTTTTTTCGGTCAACAGGTCTAACCTTTCTTGCCACGTATTTTCTTTGGACTCCCCTTCTCGTAGGTAACTGTGATCCTGGAGGGTGACTTTTCCTTGGGAGAAGCAGGTGTATCTTCGATGACGATCGGGCTGCTGGTTTGAGGCTGTGGTTTGCCCGTCTTTATCCTAACACTTCTTCGAGCTTTAAAGTACAGAGGGGTCTCCCTCTTCCTCTTGCTTGCCTGCCTTAGTTTTGCTTTTTGCTTTGGTTGCAGGTGCTGTTGAGGTACTTGGGCTGACGTGGACCACCTCAGCTTTGTCCATTCTGCTCTTCATCCTCTTTTCTCTTGCTGACAAGATAGGTGTGCCACCTTTTTCTTTGTCCTCCTTTTCCTCATGCTTCTTCCTTTGTTCTTTCTTCTGTACTGTTGTCGGGGTCTCTTGGCCTTCTTCTCTCTATCCCTCGGCCACTGCTTCTTGTTCCTCACTGCTGGAGGAACCCGTTTCTTCGATCAACATCTTAATGTCTCCATCTTTTGTTAAATTTCGGAAGGATTCCCATGAGAGGGGGACCTTATATGAGTGCAATGCATCTTCCACAAGAAGTTTGATCAACCCATGGTGGGCTATCTGATCTGGTATGCCCTCTTTCAGCTTTGTGGCACACTCCATTAGAGACTGCAGTAGGTAATAAGGAATGCTCAGTTTTTGTTCTACAGGAAGATCAATTCGGTGCCTTAATTCAGTGAGCAGCCTAAAGTGATATGCATACACGATGCTGAAACGGCCTTCACAAGTGATATATTTCATGATTTGCAAACTGACTTCATTCCATGGTGGCAACAGGCTCGTTCTTCGCACCCCATTTTTGTCCTCCGAGAATTCTTCCTCAGGTGGAAAGAATTCTTTCTTTGCCTGCTGGCTCAGCTTTCTCTCTTCCTTATCCCACGGCAGACCCATAGGAAGTTCTGTGATCCGACTGATATGTTCCGGGGTGAGCTTGAGGCTTAGACCTCTGAAGTTCACTGTGGCCAGTGTCTGGGATTTAGGCTTCAGAGCCTGCAAGAATTCTTCGGCCACTTCATCATCGTAACCCTGCAGCTTATCACAAAAAGGCATCCATTGTGCTCTGGTGAAGAGCTCTACCACTGCCGGGTTTTCCCTTAATTTGGTTGAATCAGTGCGTTCCCGTCTTATAAACCCACCCGGCATGATGAACATGGTCGTTTTAATTAAAGGTGGCAAATGCAAAAGAGATTTGGTCTATTAAGACAGAGCATGCACATAATCCACAAAATTCAACACAGTCTACTTATACTGACATCCTGTAGAACGACAGCATAGGCACAGCAAACAACAATTCCACCAATATCTTTATGACCAGACTGTGGACGATGGTCTTGCCACTCTTACTAACCAGTTGCATGAAGAGTTCAGGGTTACCTCTTTAATTGGCCACCTTTTTTTCGTGAGGCACCCGCTTCCATATAGAAGACTGCGTTCCTGTAGAGACTGCGTTCCTGTAGAACTGCGTTCCTGTAGAACTGCGTTCCTGTAGAAACTGTGCGCAATTCTCGGGGAGGACTGTAGTTGGCCTGCGCTCGAGGTGTGCTTCACCGGCGTTCTGGTAGCCAACAGCTCGGCGTATCAAAGTGCAGAGGAGATCAGAATAGCCACCCGAGTTTGAAGTGGTGGTTGATAAATGCATGCGCATGATCTAGTCGATTAGATTTTGAATCGGCGCAATCCGTGGCGCGGGGGATGAGCTGTCCCCGCCGGACCGTTGGGCGACGTCATCCATCATTCGCCTGCGTATTCACTTGCTGCCGCATCCATTCCCACAGATTTGCCGCCGCCTTTTCTTGTTAAACTCATGCTTCTGACGGGAGTGTTCTCACGTGCGTGCCGCTCATTCTTGTTGTCGTGGCCGCCACCCAAACATCCAATTACACTTTAACTAGCCGACGTGGCCAGTCGACTGGCCATACGGCCGCTCAACCATTCAATTTTACGCTGTGCAAAAAATTTCAAGGTAAAATTCATGCGATTTGATGGAAGGAAGGGTTAAGACACTTACCTGCGTGGCTGCACACGATTTTTCCAGTTCTTGGATGATGGTGAGTGGATCTACCTGCTGCATGTTGGATACCTATACCAATAGGTTTCATATTTCATGATTGGCAAGAGAAAGTCCAAATATGCTCTGCTTTGAGTTCACAAAGATCCCATATTTCCTAGAGAACAAAAAGGTGTGTGAGTGTCTAAATGATTGAGGACTTTAATTTCAAATTTTGATGGATGATCCAACTGTTTAACCTGGATCATGCCATGTTTCAATTTTGTGTTATAGAATAGAGAAAGAAGTCTGTCCAAACAGCCTAATCTTGGCAGACAAGTAGTTCAGGTAGAGAAGAAAAGGTTTCCAACAGCTCAATCTGGGACCTTGGAAGAGATAAGGTTAGAGGTAGATAGAAAAGAATAAAGAAAAAGCCAAAGAAAAGAAAAGGCAAGTAAGGGTTTGCAAGTCCAAGTGCACCCTCCAAGGAGAAACAAAAAATGCTAGGTAAGCAGCTGGGTAGGTAGTTGGGGTTGCAGAAAGTGATCCCTATCATTGCAAGAATGGTGATGATGGGCAGCAAAGTAAAAGACTACAGCAGGAGCATGACTAACCTCCCTCTCCCCCTTCATTTCATTACTATCATTCCCTTTCTTTTAGCTGAGATTTATGGAGAAAGATCATGGTTTTAGATGGTTCTGGTTCATTCAGAAGCCACATTTCTTGTCTAAAATCTTTTCATTTTGATCTACTGTCAAAACTAAATCAATTTCAGATAAACTCAGTAAGATCCCCTTCATTTGCTCCCTTCATTCATATTAACACTAATTCTATTGTATAAATCCTTTACATCCCCTTTTCCCCCTAATATTACTAACACCAAGGTGTATAAATCCCAAACTCTTATAAATACCCACCCCTTGGCATTATAGCCAATAAAGTTACAAATCAGGGATCAAATGACATCAGGTCATGTTGATAAATCTATGCCGAATACCCCTTTTTCCTCATAAGCCAGTTCCTCTATCTCTACCCCCTTTTGCACATAAAACCTTTAAAAAAGGCCCTAAACCCCACCTTACCCGCCTCAAAGAGCCAAAAGAGCATAAAAACCCACTTTCCGCCTGTTAGCCGAGGTTGGCGCATATAATTATTTTTATCATAATACATTAGAAAAGCGCTCAAACCACGTTTATCTGCCTCCGCCCTCATCCGTATATTCCACACAGGTCACCTCCCCGACGACCGTCAGATCAAAGGCCTACAGATCCGACGGCCCTGATCGCATCGGACTGCATCTGTCATCTGACCATTACCCGTACTAACCCCACGTCACGTCTGCTGTCCTTCCGCCATCCGATCATCACCCGCAGATCCAACGATCATCGTGACGTCGGAACTCATCCGATGACCGAACGTTATCTTCCGACGTCCGTATTTGGAGGACGTCATCCCACTGCTACGTATCCTCACCACCACGCGTCGGAGGTACAGCCGATGGATACCGCCCCCGTACAGAAGGCGGTGCGATATGAAACCATCGCTGGTTTCTGGTTTCCCCATCCCACCCGCACGTCAGCAAACACGTCAGCGCCCCGTCACCCAAGTACGCTGCCCCGTCGACCTCCCTGTCCCTGCCATTGGTCCACCTGTCCTGCCATGTCACCGCCACCATGTACCAACCAGACAGCGCCACGTCACCCGATGACGTCAGCATGACGTCATCCAACCTTGACCCACCAATGACGTCATGCTGACGTCAGCATGAATTCGCGCCAAAAACATAAAAAGGTCTATTTTAGCCAAAAGTTTGCGTTTTTTGGTCATTTTGTGTGTTCGTCGTTATTCTGCTCTGCATG
The DNA here is from genome assembly GCA_031772625.1 of Pinus tabuliformis. NCBI lineage: Eukaryota > Viridiplantae > Streptophyta > Pinopsida > Pinales > Pinaceae > Pinus > Pinus tabuliformis. Next base: position 361,373,611 of record CM062813.1, read on the forward strand.
CAAACAACGTCCAAATTGTCTACCAACCTGCTAAACTGACCAGAAGACCTCCAGCGCACCAGTTCAACCTGCGGTCACGACCTCTGCTCGTTGTTTTACCAGGTATTCCTCATCATTCATCCTCTGTGCGCCTGCAATTATCTATTTAACGCTTTAGAAAGCTTAAAGAAAGCCGAAAATCAGAAATTTATCACTGAATTCCTCAGCAAAGCCTTGAAGTTCCAATTATCACTTCGGAAAACACCAGCCGAGCCTTTTCCCAGTGGCATTCTGCTAAGAAACCAGGTCCTGTCTGCGCAATCGTGGCAGGCGCATTTGAAACCAAATTTTACCATTGAAAGGTGCCAGAAAAGCTAAGCTTCGCTCTTAATTACCATAAAGCAGCATTTCAACTGCCGCAGACCCTGCATTCACCTTTTCTCAGGCATTTTCACCCTTCTCTGCAAAGAAACTCTGTTGTTATTGATCTACATAAGTGACACAATCCCCAAGCAAAACAGAAACCTCAAAGGAAAGTCATGGACCCCCCTGTAGCTCCCATAGCCCTCAATGTGGCTCCCCTGAATGTTCCTAATAGAACATTTGACACCAGAGCATTGGCAGACCTGGACTACAAGATAACAGAGGAAATGATGAGCAGAAGCAGGTTCCATCTGCAAATACTAAACGAGATAAAGATCAAACATGAGAGGGGGACAGACATCCTGGGAATTTGGGATTCATTCCTCCCAATATTCAAGCTTCCTCAGGTTAATCAATTCCCTGAGCTTGTGCACATAGTTGCTGAACACTATGATGCATCCCAAAGGGCAGTGCTAGATGCTGAAGGTTCAATTCTGTTTCTCATTACCCCTGAAGCCATCAGGGAGATGTTGCAATTCCAGACAGAGCAAAAGTTGGTCCCACTGTCACTAGCTGATCTAATAGTACAGGGAGCCAAAACCACAGAGGCCCAAATCATTAAGGTCAACCAGCTCTTCATCAAGGCTAGCACTCTGCAAGTTCCTCCTATCAACTATGTTTATCTTAACCAGTTGGGCCTAGACCTGGTTGACATGATCAGTCCCATTCTGGGATATGATTCGATAGAACATGTGGATGAAACAATTATACAAATGATGCTTATGTTTTCCCCAGGAAAAAAGCCAATTCACTATGATTATGCAACATACATATCAGACAAAATGCATAAACAGTTGATGAATTTGTCAAGAGAAAGAGTGTTTAGGTACACCTCCTACCTATATCATCTGCTCATATACTTCCAGCATGATAAATTTTCCTTCCCAAAGAAGAGAGTAGATGCACAGGGCAATCTGAGATCAGTAGTATATTGGACATCTGTTTTCCACATATCAAGCCACTCTCCATACACCTACTGTGAGTTTATTGATCTTTTCATCCATCCAGCCTTGACTCTACTGATTGGTTCACCTCCTCCTAGACTGACAGATGACATGAAAAGGTGCCTACATTTGTCAAAAGTATACAGTATTGGGGATTGGTATCTCTACCAACACCACACCGTCATCAGAATATATGGGTGTGAATTACCCCCATTTAGACTACCCAAATTTGTGCCCATGAGGCTATTTGCCTTAGAATACTTCAGGCAGTTTGGCTATGTGGATATGTTCCACTTCTCAGGCAGAGGCAAGAAAGCACAGCTGAAAATCAAGAGCCAACTTGGCCATTTAGTCTACAATGAAAGGGATGAAGGGTGGAAGGAGGCAGATAGAATACTGGTGGGATTTGGTTTGAAGTACAGTTTTATATGGAAACCCTATGACCCCAACAACTTCATCACAATGAGGAGACTCAAATATAAACTGTCTGCTTACGGTCATTATAGCTTCCCCCAAATTGAAAAATATGCCAATCAAAGCAAGTGGAAAAGGGGAACTCTAGAAGAAAATATGACTCAAGAAGAGCTTAATCAAAGAGCTCTGAACAATCAAAAGAAGATGGCTGACCTTGAATTTTATGCACAGGTCCCCTCACTGCCAAGCACACAAATTGGACCAGCAGCCTCCTCTTCAACTACTCCACATCAAACTACAAGAGTTGCTGGAAAAGTATCAGAAAAAGGAAAGGAAAAAGAAATGGAGGCAGAAAAAGAGATGGAGCAAGAGCAACAGCAGGAACAGCAGCAAAATCAAAGTCAGCAAGCACAAGAACAAGCAGAAGGGCTACAGCAAGGGCAACAAGAAGACATAGGACAGCAAGAGGAACAGCAGCAAGAAAAACAAGGACAAGAGCAACCTGCTCAGCAAAAAGAAACAGTGGATACTCCTCAAACCACTGAAAAAGTCATGCCTACAAGGCAAGACACTACATCTGATGCCTCGGCCCTCCAAACCCCTCAAAAGGAGGACACATTTGTCTTTAGGAAGAGGGAAAGAGAAACTCCCTTGACATCCTCTATAAATCAAGGAGAGAAAAGGCAAAGACTCAACGATTTTCCAGAAGAGGATATAGCCATCAGAGAAGCACTGGGCATGGGCCCACCGAGTCAAGAAATTTCAGCAAGTTCCTCCCAGCAGGAACTAGACAGGACAATGGGAGGGGAAGTCAGCTCCTCCAGCCAGCAGAAAGAGGAAAGAGTGAGCATAAAGCAGCAGTTCATAGACATTAAGAGGAGGAGTGACCCAATCAAAGTTCAATTATATAATCACCTACTTAACATGGCTCCTTCCAATCAGCAGAGACTCATGTCTGCTTTTGATGTAGGTGAGGGCAAACTGACATTGAGTCATTTTATGCCTACGGCACTCAAGCCACAGTCTTCTGCTGATTATCTCAGGACCAATTTAGAGGTCCTTGCCAAAGACATACACCCCATGGACAAAATTGAGTTGCATAAACAAACAGGGGAAATGGTGTATGCTTCATTGGCCGATAAGACCTTGGACAACTACAAGTTAACAAGCAGTCTGAATGCTACAGCTTCCCAGTTGGAGCTAGAGAGAGCCTCTTCTCAGGCCAAAGACAACAGGATCAAAACCCTGGAAGAAATCATCATAGAAATTGGGCACAATCCCAATGATATCAAAGGGATACAAGAGATCTTAAAAATCAGAGATGCTGATATGGCTGCACTAAGGAAGAAGGTTAAACTTCCAGCCACTATCCATCCACAGACCGATGAAGTGGCAAAACAAAGGTATGAGCAGGATTCCACTGCTCTATTAATTTCTGTTTACAAAGAACTTATAAAGGCACAAGAAAAATTGGGGCAATATGAGGCCACACAAGCACCTCTGAAAGGATCATCAACACAAGCGCAAGAGGGGCAAACATCTCAGCCCCCTCCACAGGTCATTAATCTTGAGGAGACTGCTCCTACTACTGCACCTCCACCTCAGCAGGCTGAACAACCAGCCACATCTACTTCAGCAGCACCCACCAGCACAGATCAGAGCTTAGACATGCAAAAGCTAAAGAGCGAAATACAAGCTCTAGAAGCACAAATGATGCAGCTAAATGAAACTAAGGAGCAGCTGGCCAAGGTGAATGAAAGGCATGACAAAACAAAGAGAGAAATAGGAGAGAAGGCCAAGGAAATCAAAGCTCTTAAAGACAAAATCAAGGAGCTTGAGAAAGAGCTAAAACTAGATAAAATCATAGCCGAAATCAGAGCAATGATATGGTCCAATATTGGTAAATCCATCAATAACCAATGGCCATACATTGAGACAATCCATGAGCAACTGGAGCTCATTCCAAAGGCGCAGAGGGAAATCAGAACATCAAGGGCCTTATTGGGGAACATGCCTGAAATTGCAACAAAAATGATCAATGTGCTCAATCATAAGACAAGTTCTCAGTTGACCATCATGGGAATCGCAAACAGAACTGATACTATCCAAATGATCAAGAGGGTTCTTACTCTTAGAAGTCTGGTGCAAACGTTAGACAGAAGAACCCAAGATATGCAAACTGAGGTAAACAGGTTCATTGAGAGGTTTCGGGTATTGGAAAGTAAAGGACTCCCCAGCTTGTTGAACAACGGAGGGAGATTATTCACCCATGAAGAATATGCCAAGAGAGTGAATGTTTTTGCCTCATCACAGGTAAATGAGAAGGCCAGCACCTCAGAAGACACAGGGCCTATCACAGGACAGATTTTCTATGGTAAGATAGAAAATCTACTTTTTATAATGAATGAAATGAATCATCTGTTTGATGTAGCTCCCAACTTTTTCAAGTATACAGAAGCTGAAGAGACAATGCAGGCCATCCTCAGGCATCAGCTCCCTACACAGGAATGGTGGACAGATGCCATCCAAAGAATTTTGTAAACATTAGGCCATGCATCAATTCCTGTTTCTTCTATAAATTTAGATGGAAAGAACAGTCAGCAAAATCAGCAGGCATCATAAATTCAAAGCTGAGCCAACTCAGCAGATGAAGCAGCCAACAAAGCAAGAAAGACAAACGCAGCTGGCAAAGCCGAGAAACTCATTGCGCAGGCAAAAGTAAATGCGTACCTACAGGATCGATACATAGTAATGTAACCGACTCAGTGACTCCTTAAAGTCAAAACAATCATCTGACAGACATAAAGGGCATTTACTCTGCATTTAACGTTGTAATAACTTCCGGCCTACTTTCTGAACACTACTAAAGATATTTTCTCTCTCTCAGATGACTCAATACCTGAGATATTTTGTATACAGAGTACTATATAGACCCCTCCGCATAATAGAGCAGGGGTTGTTGTTATTTTCCTTTCGGAAGTCTCATTTGCTGTAAGATCCTCAGAGAAGTAATACAAAGGGAGAATGGAATTTCCAAAAGCTTGGTGTATTTGATGCGTCGTGATGAATGGTGAATGTTGCAGGATTCCAGAGTGTTTCATAAAACAATAAGTTTTTCTTAAATCTCTGTATTTCATGTTTTTTTCGAGTCTTTTGTTCTCTTTTGTTGTTTAAATGTTTTACACTTAATAGCAAAGTAGAAGAATGGTTCCAGGATTTAATCTATGATTACCCTGAACTCAAATTGAGCTATTATCCATGTTTTCTTTCGATACAGTAACAGAAGTGTAATTCTTAATTGCTGCACTTTAAAACTATATCTTTCACAGTTATAGACATTTCCAGGGTTTCGAGTTTGCCCCTGAGACATCTATCCATTTCTCGTAACCAGTAGGGCGGGAATACTTAAACGCTGAGTGAAAATTCTTAAATGCTTTCACTGCTTGTTTAGCCTGTTCATGTTATTAATCAAAAGTTTGTTCTATAAAGCACCCAAATGGCCCTGTAAGTTTCACCAGTTCACCTCAAAGTTTCTAGACACCTACAGCCATAGACTCCATTGCCCAATGATACTTGACTCTCTGAATAATACATCACAAAGATCTGAAAGAAATTCTTCAACCAAAACATAAACAAAACCTGTGCTTAATACCTAGCCTAAACAGTATCATTACAGATACAAATCATAAAGAGAGAGCCCTCTCTGATCACAGTTTGGCTAGAAACAGTGATCAAAAGATTGGTTAGTGGTTACCCCGGCCGTATTCCCTTGGGAGTCATAGGGAACAACCTGGGTGTTAACATAATTGGCGACTCCACTGGGGAGTATTAAGATTTTTCAGTTACTATCTATCTTCCAAAGCTACCATCAAGCCTGAAACTAGCCAAGAGGCCTTAGGACTGTTTCTGTAAACACAGGGACAGCTTTAGGGAAGAGCTATCTAGGGAATCTTCATCCTAGCGTTGAAACATATATAGTCATTCCAGAAATTGTACAAAAGCCTCCTGTATAAAGTTCTAAAAGAAAACTTAGAAGCTGGCTCCCAAAAGAAACCCAAGGCACACTAGGGCAAACCCTGACCCTGATCAACCCATCATTGTTGATAACCCAAATATCATTCCGAAGAACATAAGGAGACAGCAAAAGCAGGAGAAGCCTGCTGATTCAGATATAAGGTCAGACCAACCTATCCTCATTCCAACTCCTTGCAAAGTCCTTTTCCGTTCCACACCTAATTCCCCTAGTTCATCATCAACCCCTCAAAGTCCTCCTCTTCCATCTTCACCATCTGCACATACTCTTTCAACCAGCCCCCCGCTTGTTACCCATCCTATTAACCCTGTTACACCTGTAATCCCAGCTGTCCCATTTGTTCCTATTAACCCCATAAACCCCATAAACATGGCTAACAGATATGCACCTCTGCAGATACCAGCCAATGCTCCAGCTCTACCCCAAGACTACCAAACCAAAATCTCATTTTTTGACTCCCATGGCCCTTTGACAGCTGTCCAGCATGCTAAGAAGATGCAAGACCACTTTGAGACCTATGAAATAGATGATGACAGTGTCAGGATGAGAATTTTTGTTCAAAGCTTAACCGGGGATGTCAGAACTTGGTTTAGATCCCTGAATGCAAATTCCATTGCAACCCCTGAGGTCCTGTACCAAGAGTTTACCAACAGATGGGAGAAGAAGAAAGATCCTCTACACATACTCGGTGAATATAACACTATTAAAAGAGGCCCCAAGAAACAGTTTTGGAATATTGTGCTAGGTTTAACAATGTATATAATGCTATCCCCCAGAACTTAAGACCCCCTCCTGATTTGGCCCTGTATAACTTCCCTGACGGTTTTGACTCTGATATGGCCTATCAGCTGAAAGAAAGAGATCCCCCAACCCTTGCAGAAGCTCAAAGAGTTGCAGTCACTGTAGAGGCCAACCTAATTGCCAAGAGAAACAGGGCAAAGCTGGAAAAGAAGGCTGGCTTCAGAGAAGAGCCCTCAGGTTTTGATCAAAAGTTGGATGCAATACTAAACAGCATGAAGAGACTGGGTGAGAGAGTGGAATCAGTTGAAAGAAAATCATCATGGGAGGCATCACAAAGCAACCCTCCTAGAAACCCAAATTTTAGGAGAACTCAGAACCCAAACATAGGAAAAACAAGTGCTGACCAAGATATCAGACCCCCTTTTCAAGAAAACTATGCAGAAACTTCCTCAGCCAATCAGCTCAATGAAGATCCTGAAATCAACTTAATGGGTCTGGATGGTAAAAGCCATGTTTTCTTAACACAAGAAGACCATGAGGAGGATGAAAGCAAAACATTCCAAACTAAATCAGGAGAATCCTTTGACTTTAAACAAGGATATGATACTGCTGTCTATGAAGTCCACAAACAATACAAATTAAGGAGTAGGACTGTGAATGTAAATCAGCCTGAAAAGACAAAAGAGAAACAACAGTCTAGAGAAACCTCAGTCACAGAACTTAATGACAAAACAAACTTGCCTACAAAAGAAGTAGTGGTTGAGGAGGTTACTGAACTACTGTCCCCACTACAACAGCCCATGGCGACCTCGTCCTCTCACCCTAACCCAAACATTACCCCTCAAGACATGAGTGTAAGGGGCAGGTTCCAAAATCAAGATGAAATCCAACAAGAAGATTTAATGAACAGAGAAAGGACTGCTACCCGTGACTCCAAAACCCAAGTTGACAAACCCTTTGACCTAGGAGCAGAGATTGGCAAGTTAAAGGTAGCAATTCCCCTTTCAGAGCTAGCCAAGCATGACATATATAAGCAACAGATCAAAAAATCCCTTCAGCTCACCAACAGCAAAGATGATGTAAATGTGCTAGATGACACTCCAGAATTACTGTTTGGCCCAGAGGTAGATGGAAAAACAGTAGTCACAGGGGTTTTACCTTTTTATGTCAGCCTGCATGTTCATGATAAAATACTGCACAATGCAATGTTTGACTCAGGTGCCTCTCATAACCTGATGCCAAAAGCAGTCATGGAAAGATTAAACTTGGATATAACAAGACCATACAAAGACCTGTTTTCTTTTGATTCTAGCCAAGTCAAATGTTTGGGCCTAATAAAAGATTTATGTGTGTCCCTGGTTCAATTTCCCAACAAAACTATTCTAATGGATGTTGTAGTCGCTGATATCCCACCCAAATATGGGATGCTGTTATCAAGATCATGGGGAGCCAAGCTCCAAGGCTCCCTGCAATTGGACATGTCATATGCAACTATCTCTGTCTTTGGGCAACCAAAAAGACTTTATAGGGAAACACTCATGAAGTATATGGTCAGCAGTGAAGAAAAACCTCAAAATTTTCCAATATATGCTGTTCATTCGGACATAGACTCCTTCATCCTCTTCAATGACAGCGCAGACCTCTCCAACAATGACATTAGGACCGAAACACTCATACAAGAGCAAAACACTGATCAAACAAGTAGCACCTGCCAAACTTCAATTAGCCCAACAATACACATTAACCCTCCTCTAGTTGTCAAAGATTGTCAAACAAGTGATGAAATTGTCCTAGAAAATAAATGGGAAAAGAAACCCCAACTCATGCTCACATTGCCATCCCATGAACAGAATCTTAAATCTTCTGTTCAGCAAGATATTCTGTGGGTGCTAGAGTTTGATGGCTCAGTTAACAAGTTAGGGGCAGGGGCTGGAGTATGGATACTTAATAAAGAGAAAGATTATGCAGAAGGTAGGGCTTACAGATTGAATTTTAGATGCACTAACAACATGGCAGAATATGAAGCTCTGTTACTAGGCCTCAAGATTGCAAAATCATTACAAGCACCTAGCCTCTCCATCATGGGGGACTCTGACCTAGTAATTCAACAAGTAAAAGGAAATTTTGTCACCAATGACAAAAGATTGAGGTCCTACAGGTCTGCTGTAATTGAGATATTAGAGACCTTCTCTGAGTTTGTTATCACAAAAATTCCAAGGGGCCACAATCTCCATGCACACAGCTTGGCAACATTTGCCAGCACCTTCAAATTTCCATTGGAACCCAACAACTGTTTCACAGCCGAGGTCAAATATAGGCCTTCTGTTCCAAACAATGTTAAAGAGTGGCAAGTATTTGAGAATGACATGCAAATAAACAACTTTTTAAACTTGCAACAAGAGTTCACAGGATTAAATATTGACCTTGAGTCAGCAACTCAGTCACAAATATTTGATGGAGCATGTCCATCACAAATACAGTCTCAACAGTCTGCTCACCCAATGTCACCTAGGACAGCAAAACAACTACTCAGTCCAACCATTTTCAACAATGAAAACATTCAGCAAATTAACCAAATTGACTGTGAAGAGATGAGTAACGTTGAAGCCGAAATCATACAACTCAAAGACAATTTCCTTCCAGCAGGCCTTACCCCACTAGAGGATATTTTTGACTCAAATGACATCCCTAGAAAGCCAAAGATGCAGCCACTAGATGCAAGAGTTGAAGAATGCAACATTGGTACTATTGACAAGCCTAAAATAATAAAGCTATCTGCCTCTTTGCCCCCTGATCAAAAGCCCAAATACATTGATCTCTTTAAAGAATTTCAAGATGTTTTTGCTTGGGGTTATGAGGACTTAAAGTCTTATGATACTTCTGTCATCCAGCATACCATTCCCCTCAAGCCTAATCAAAAACCATTCAAACAGAAATTGAGAAGGATCAATCCTGTGCTCCTTCCTTCCATTGAAAAAGAGTTGCATAAAATGTTCAAAGCTGGTATCATAGCACCAATCAGGTTCTCAGAGTGGATTTCAAATTTGGTCCCTACAAGAAAGAAAACTGGTGAGATTAGACTTTGCGTAGACTTAAGGAATTTGAACCAAGTATCACTCAAAGATAACTACCCCTTACCCAAAATGGATCACATTCTTCAAAGAGTAGTAGGGGCTTCAAGGATATCATTGCTTGATGGATTCTCAGGTTTCAATCAAATCCTTGTACACCCTGATGATCAAGACAAAACTGCATTTACTACCCCATGGGGAACTTTCAAGTATGTGAAAATGCCCTTTGGATTGAAAAACGCAGGGGCAACGTTTCAAAGAGCAATGGACATTGCTTTTGCAAAAGAGATTCATGACTTCTTGGTTATTTACTTAGATGATCTAACACCCTTTTCAAAATCTGACCAAGAACACTTGAAACATTTAAGACAGATTTTCATAACATGCAGGAAATATGGTATTTCCTTAAACCCCAAGAAGTCATTATTTGGCTTGGAAGAAGGGAAACTTCTAGGACATATTATTTCAAAAGATGGCATAAGAATTGATCCAGATAGGATACAAGCTATCCTACAAATGCCTCACCCAAGGAATGTCAAGGAGCTGCAAGGATTCTTAGGAAAAATCAACTTTTTAAGAAGGTTTATCCCAAATTTAGCAGAATTAATCAGATTACTAAACAATATGCTAAAGAAAGATTCAAAGGTCAAATGGACTGTTGAAGCAAAACAAGCTTTTGAAAGTATAAAATTGGCCTTGACTCAAACCCCAGTGTTAACTAATCCTCAGTTTGACAGAGACTTTATTATTTTCTCATTTGCCTCCCAGCATACTATTGCTGCTGTATTATTACAGAAAGATGACCAAGGGAATGAAAAGCCCATTGCTTTTTTCAGCAGAGCTCTTAGAGATGCCCCCCTAAAGTACCAAATAATGGAGAAACAAGCCTATGCTTTGATCAAAGCTATTAAAGACTTTAGGATTTACATCCTTTACTCCCATGTTGTGGCTTATGTACCTAGTCCTATTGTCAAAGACATTCTCACCCAAGAAAACTTAGAGGGTAGGAGAGGAAAATGGATTGCCAATATACTAGAATTTGACATTGAAATAAAGCCTACAAAGCTGATTAAAGGGCAAGGTTTGGCCAAATTAATGACAGAAGCAAATTTCCAAGCCTTAGATATCAACCAACTGGACAGTGAAACAGAGCTGGCGACTCCAAAGATCAATGTAGCCTTTGAACAATCTCCTTGGTACTCTGATATCTGTTATGTGTTACAAAACCTGTGTGCTCCCCCAGGACTGTCCAGAACTAAGTGTAGGTTCCTGAAAATGAAAACATCTAGATTTTGTGTGATGGATGAAAATCTACTGTGGAAAAACCATGAAGGTATTTTGCTGCACTGTCTAATAGAGAATGAAACTAACAATATCATGCGAGATTTCCATGCTGGAGACTGTGGTGGACATTTGTACTGGAAGTCCACTGTGGACAAGATATTGAGGGCTGGTTATTACTGGCCTACTATGTTCTCTGATGTTAAGAAATTCACAGCCTCATGCCACAAATGCCAACTGTTTGAAGGCAAAAGACAGCTGCTGCCACTTCCTTTGAAGCCCATTACAACAGAGAGACCTTTTCAACAATGGGGCTTGGATTTCATTGGGGAAATTCATCCCTCATCTTCAGGGCAACACAGATGGATTCTAACAGCAACAGACTACTTCACCAAGTGGATTGAAGCTGCCCCATGCAGACAAGCAAATGATTCAGTAATCATTCAATTTTTGGAAAACAATATACTGGCTAGATTTGGCTGCCCAGACAAGATAATAACAGACAATGCTGCTGCCTTCAGATCCAAGAAGATGGTGAACTTCTGCCATAAATTTCACATTACTTTGGGCCATTCTACAGCTTACTATCCTCAAGGAAATGGCCTTGCTGAATCATCAAACAAAAGTTTGATAAATATCATAAAGAAAGTGCTGGAAGAGAACAAAAAGAACTGGCATAAAAAACTAGTAAATGCTTTATGGGCAGACAGACTAACAACTAAAAGATCAATTGGGACCAGCCCATATGAGTTAGTCTATGGATTAGAGGCCAGATTTCCTTCATCACTAGGAGTGCCGGTTATGAAACTTCTGCAAGAAAGCCAAGCAGAGCCAAATGACATGCAAAGAAGGATTAACCAGATAATTTGTTTACAGCAGACCAGAGAACAAGTTTTCAGCAGAGTGCAGATACTACAAGAGAAACTGAAAAGGGCTTTTGATAGAAGAACCAAAGCAGAAGATTTCAATGTAGGGGACAAAGTTTTAAAGTGGGATGCAAGAAGAGAAGAGAAAGGGAAACATGGAAAGTTTGACTCTTTATGGAAAGGACCATTTGCTGTCCAAGCAGTACAAGGGAACAACACCTATTTCCTCAAAAGTCTTACTGAAACTGACTTGGATGAAGGTCCTGTTAATGGCAGGATGCTGAAGCACTACTTTGACTATTCCCCATGAGTGGAACCTAAGGATTCATTGTATATATATAGATGTACATATTATCTTCTGTTTTAGATTGTAAAAAGTAGTTTTCCCAAGTGATTCACCAAGCAGCAAGAGGCTGATAGAATCAGAGGTCTTCCAAAAAGAGAAACACACCATTTTGACACATTGAGGCAGCAAGTTTCAAAGATTGGTATGGGCAGCTAAGGAGCAAGGCAATCTGACCTGCTGTTCTTGGTCTTTCAAAAGAAAAACCATCCCCATGTGGAGCCACTGTTGGATACCTATACCAATAGGTTTCATATTTCATGATTGGCAAGAGAAAGTCCAAATATGCTCTGCTTTGAGTTCACAAAGATCCCATATTTCCTAGAGAACAAAAAGGTGTGTGAGTGTCTAAATGATTGAGGACTTTAATTTCAAATTTTGATGGATGATCCAACTGTTTAACCTGGATCATGCCATGTTTCAATTTTGTGTTATAGAATAGAGAAAGAAGTCTGTCCAAACAGCCTAATCTTGGCAGACAAGTAGTTCAGGTAGAGAAGAAAAGGTTTCCAACAGCTCAATCTGGGACCTTGGAAGAGATAAGGTTAGAGGTAGATAGAAAAGAATAAAGAAAAAGCCAAAGAAAAGAAAAGGCAAGTAAGGGTTTGCAAGTCCAAGTGCACCCTCCAAGGAGAAACAAAAAATGCTAGGTAAGCAGCTGGGTAGGTAGTTGGGGTTGCAGAAAGTGATCCCTATCATTGCAAGAATGGTGATGATGGGCAGCAAAGTAAAAGACTACAGCAGGAGCATGACTAACCTCCCTCTCCCCCTTCATTTCATTACTAACATTCCCTTTCTTTTAGCTGAGATTTATGGAGAAAGATCATGGTTTTAGATGGTTCTGGTTCATTCAGAAGCCACATTTCTTGTCTAAAATCTTTTCATTTTGATCTACTGTCAAAACTAAATCAATTTCAGATAAACTCAGTAAGATCCCCTTCATTTGCTCCCTTCATTCATATTAACACTAATTCTATTGTATAAATCCTTTACATCCCCTTTTCCCCCTTATATTACTAACACCAAGGTGTATAAATCCCAAACTCTTATAAATACCCACCCCTTGGCATTATAGCCAATAAAGTTACAAATCAGGGATCAAATGACATCAGGTCATGTTGATAAACCTATGCCGAATACCCCTTTTCCTCATAAGCCAGTTCCTCTATCTCTACCCCCTTTTGCACATAAAACCTTTAAAAAAGGCCCTAAACCCCACCTTACCCGCCTCAAAGAGCCAAAAGAGCATAAAAACCCACTTTCCGCCTGTTAGCCGAGGTTGGCGCATATAATTATTTTTATCATAATACATTAGAAAAGCGCTTAAACCACGTTTATCTGCCTCCGCCCTCATCCGTATATTCCACACAGGTCACCTCCCCGACAACCGTCAGATCAAAGGCCTACAGATCCGACGGCCCTGATCGCATCGGACTGCATCTGTCATCTGACCATTACCCGTACTAACCCCACGTCACGTCTGCTGTCCTTCCGCCGTCCGATCATCACCCGCAGATCCAACGATCATCGTGACGTCGGAACTCATCCGATGACCGAACGTTATCTTCCGACGTCCGTATTTGGAGGACGTCATCCCACTGCTACGTGTCCTCACCACCACGCGTCGGAGGTACAGCCGATGGATACCGCCCCCGTACAGAAGGCGGTGCGATATGAAACCATCGCTGGTTTCCAGTTTCCCCATCCCACCCGCACGTCAGCAAACACGTCAGCGCCCCGTCACCCAAGTACGCTGCCCCGTCGACCTCCCTGTCCCTGCCATTGGTCCACCTGTCCTGCCATGTCACCGCCACCATGTACCAACCAGACAGCGCCACGTCACCCGATGACGTCAGCATGACGTCATCCGACCTTGACCCCACCAATGACGTCATGCTGACGTCAGCATGAATTCGCGCCAAAAACGTAAAAAGGTCTATTTTAGCCAAAAGTTCGCGTTTTTTGGTCATTTTGTGTGTTCGTCGTTATTCTGCTCTGCATGCAAACAACGTCCAAATTGTCTACCAACCTGCTAAACTGACCAGAAGACCTCCAGCGCACCAGTTCAACCTGCGGTCACGACCTCTGCTCGTTGTTTTACCAGGTATTCCTCATCATTCATCCTCTGTGCGCCTGCAATTATCTATTTAACGCTTTAGAAAGCTTAAAGAAAGCCGAAAATCAGAAATTTATCACTGAATTCCTCAGCAAAGCCTTGAAGTTCCAATTATCACTTCGGAAAACACCAGCCGAGCCTTTTCCCAGTGGCATTCTGCTAAGAAACCAGGTCCTGTCTGCGCAATCGTGGCAGGCGCATTTGAAACCAAATTTTACCATTGAAAGGTGCCAGAAAAGCTAAGCTTCGCTCTTAATTACCATAAAGCAGCATTTCAACTGCCGCAGACCCTGCATTCACCTTTTCTCAGGCATTTTCACCCTTCTCTGCAAAGAAACTCTGTTGTTATTGATCTACATAAGTGACACAATCCCCAAGCAAAACAGAAACCTCAAAGGAAAGTCATGGACCCCCCTGTAGCTCCCATAGCCCTCAATGTGGCTCCCCTGAATGTTCCTAATAGAACATTTGACACCAGAGCATTGGCAGACCTGGACTACAAGATAACAGAGGAAATGATGAGCAGAAGCAGGTTCCATCTGCAAATACTAAACGAGATAAAGATCAAACATGAGAGGGGGACAGACATCCTGGGAATTTGGGATTCATTCCTCCCAATATTCAAGCTTCCTCAGGTTAATCAATTCCCTGAGCTTGTGCACATAGTTGCTGAACACTATGATGCATCCCAGAGGGCAGTGCTAGAAGCTGAAGGTTCAATTCTGTTTCTCATTACCCCTGAAGCCATCAGGGAGATGTTGCAATTCCAGACAGAGCAAAAGTTGGTCCCACTGTCACTAGCTGATCTAATAGTACAGGGAGCCAAAACCACAGAGGCCCAAATCATTAAGGTCAACCAGCTCTTCATCAAGGCTAGCACTCTGCAAGTTCCTCCTATCAACTATGTTTATCTTAACCAGTTGGGCCTAGACCTGGTTGACATGATCAGTCCCATTCTGGGATATGATTCGATAGAACATGTGGATGAAACAATTATACAAATGATGCTTATGTTTTCCCCAGGAAAAAAGCCAATTCACTATGATTATGCAACATACATATCAGACAAAATGCATGAACAGTTGATGAATTTGTCAAGAGAAAGAGTGTTTAGGTACACCTCCTACCTATATCATCTGCTCATATACTTCCAGCATGATAAATTTTCCTTCCCAAAGAAGAGAGTAGATGCACAGGGCAATCTGAGATCAGTAGTATATTGGACATCTGTTTTCCACATATCAAGCCACTCTCCATACACCTACTGTGAGTTTATTGATCTTTTCATCCATCCAGCCTTGACTCTACTGATTGGTTCACCTCCTCCTAGACTGACAGATGACATGAAAAGGTGCCTACATTTGTCAAAAGTATACAGTATTGGGGATTGGTATCTCTACCAACACCACACCGTCATCAGAATATATGGGTGTGAATTACCCCCATTTAGACTACCCAAATTTGTGCCCATGAGGCTATTTGCCTTAGAATACTTCAGGCAGTTTGGCTATGTGGATATGTTCCACTTCTCAGGCAGAGGCAAGAAAGCACAGCTGAAAATCAAGAGCCAACTTGGTCATTTAGTCTACAATGAAAGGGATGAAGGGTGGAAGGAGGCAGATAGAATACTGGTGGGATTTGGTTTGAAGTACAGTTTTATATGGAAACCCTATGACCCCAACAACTTCATCACAATGAGGAGACTCAAATATAAACTGTCTGCTTACGGTCATTATAGCCTCCCCCAAATTGAAAAATATGCCAATCAAAGCAAGTGGAAAAGGGGAACTCTAGAAGAAAATATGACTCAAGAAGAGCTTAATCAAAGAGCTCTGAACAATCAAAAGAAGATGGCTGACCTTGAATTTTATGCACAGGTCCCCTCACTGCCAAGCACACAAATTGGACCAGCAGCCTCCTCTTCAACTACTCCACATCAAACTACAAGAGTTGCTGGAAAAGTATCAGAAAAAGGAAAGGAAAAAGAAATGGAGGCAGAAAAAGAGATGGAGCAAGAGCAACAGCAGGAACAGCAGCAAAATCAAAGTCAGCAAGCACAAGAACAAGCAGAAGGGCTACAGCAAGGGCAACAAGAAGACATAGGACAGCAAGAGGAACAGCAGCAAGAAAAACAAGGACAAGAGCAACCTGCTCAGCAAAAAGAAACAGTGGATACTCCTCAGACCACTGAAAAAGTCATGCCTACAAGGCAAGACACTACATCTGATGCCTCGGTCCTCCAAACCCCTCAAAAGGAGGACACATTTGTCTTTAGGAAGAGGGAAAGAGAAACTCCCTTGACATCCTCTATAAATCAAGGAGAGAAAAGGCAAAGACTCAACGATTTTCTAGAAGAGGATATAGCCATCAGAGAAGCACTGGGCATGGGCCCACCGAGTCAAGAAATTTCAGCAAGTTCCTCCCAGCAGGAACTAGACAGGACAATGGGAGGGGAAGTCAGCTCCTCCAGCCAGCAGAAAGAGGAAAGAGTGAGCATAAAGCAGCAGTTCATAGACATTAAGAGGAGGAGTGACCCAATCAAAGTTCAATTATATAATCACCTACTT
This sequence comes from Pinus tabuliformis, assembly GCA_031772625.1. Taxonomy (NCBI): domain Eukaryota; kingdom Viridiplantae; phylum Streptophyta; class Pinopsida; order Pinales; family Pinaceae; genus Pinus; species Pinus tabuliformis. Next base: position 361,390,389 of record CM062813.1, read on the forward strand.
AACATGGCTCCTTCCAATCAGCAGAGACTCATGTCTGCTTTTGATGTAGGTGAGGGCAAACTGACATTGAGTCATTTTATGCCTACGGCACTCAAGCCACAGTCTTCTGCTGATTATCTCAGGACCAATTTAGAGGTCCTTGCCAAAGACATACACCCCATGGACAAAATTGAGTTGCATAAACAAACAGGGGAAATGGTGTATGCTTCATTGGCCGATAGGACCTTGGACAACTACAAGTTAACAAGCAGTCTGAATGCTACAGCTTCCCAGCTGGAGCTAGAGAGAGCCTCTTCTCAGGCCAAAGACAACAGGATCAAAACCCTGGAAGAAATCATCATAGAAATTGGGCACAATCCCAATGATATCAAAGGGATACAAGAGATCTTAAAAATCAGAGATGCTGATATGGCTGCACTAAGGAAGAAGGTTAAACTTCTAGCCACTATCCATCCACAGACCGATGAAGTGGAAAAACAAAGGTATGAGCAGGATTCCACTGCTCTATTAATTTCTGTTTACAAAGAACTTATAAAGGCACAAGAAAAATTGGGGCAATATGAGGCCACACAAGCACCTCTGAAAGGATCATCAACACAAGCGCAAGAGGGGCAAACATCTCAGCCCCCTCCACAGGTCATTAATCTTGAGCAGACTGCTCCTACTACTGCACCTCCACCTCAGCAGGCTGAACAACCAGCCACATCTACTTCAGCAGCACCCACCAGCACAGATCAGAGCTTAGACATGCAAAAGCTAAAGAGCGAAATACAAGCTCTAGAAGCACAAATGATGCAGCTAAATGAAACTAAGGAGCAGCTGGCCAAGGTAAATGAAAGGCATGACAAAACAAAGAGAGAAATAGGAGAGAAGGCCAAGGAAATCAAAGCTCTTAAAGACAAAATCAAGGAGCTTGAGAAAGAGCTAAAACTAGATAAAATCATAGCCGAAATCAGAGCAATGATATGGTCCAATATTGGTAAATCCATCAATAACCAATGGCCATACATTGAGACAATCCATGAGCAACTGGAGCTCATTCCAAAGGCGCAGAGGGAAATCAGAACATCAAGGGCCTTATTGGGGAACATGCCTGAAATTGCAACAAAAATGATCAATGTGCTCAATCATAAGACAAGTTCTCAGTTGACCATCATGGGAATCGCAAACAGAACTGATACTATCCAAATGATCAAGAGGGTTCTTACTCTTAGAAGTCTGGTGCAAACGTTAGACAGAAGAACCCAAGATATGCAAACTGAGGTAAACAGGTTCATTGAGAGGTTTCGGGTATTGGAAAGTAAAGGACTCCCCAGCTTGTTGAACAACGGAGGGAGATTATTCACCCATGAAGAATATGCCAAGAGAGTGAATGTTTTTGCCTCATCACAGGTAAATGAGAAGGCCAGCACCTCAGAAGACACAGGGCCTATCACAGGACAGATTTTCTATGGTAAGATAGAAAATCTACTTTTTATAATGAATGAAATGAATCATCTGTTTGATGTAGCTCCCAACTTTTTCAAGTATACAGAAGCTGAAGAGACAATGCAGGCCATCCTCAGGCATCAGCTCCCTACACAGGAATGGTGGACAGATGCCATCCAAAGAATTTTGTAAACATTAGGCCATGCATCAATTCCTGTTTCTTCTATAAATTTAGATGGAAAGAACAGACAGCAAAATCAGCAGGCATCATAAATTCAAAGTTGAGCCAACTCAGCAGATGAAGCAGCCAACAAAGCAAGAAAGACAAACGCAGCTGGCAAAGCCGAGAAACTCATTGCGCAGGCAAAAGTAAATGCGTACCTACAGGATCGATACATAGTAATGTAACCGACTCAGTGACTCCTTAAAGTCAAAACAATCATCTGACAGACATAAAGGGCATTTACTCTGCATTTAACGTTGTAATAACTTCCGGCCTACTTTCTGAACACTACTAAAGATATTTTCTCTCTCTCAGATGACTCAATACCTGAGATATTTTGTATACAGAGTACTATATAGACCCCTCCGCATAATAGAGCAGGGGTTGTTGTTATTTTCCTTTCGGAAGTCTCATTTGCTGTAAGATCCTCAGAGAAGTAATACAAAGGGAGAATGGAATTTCCAAAAGCTTGGTGTATTTGATGCGTCGTGATGAATGGTGAATGTTGCAGGATTCCAGAGTGTTTCATAAAACAATAAGTTTTTCTTAAATCTCTGTATTTCATGTTTTTTTCGAGTCTTTTGTTCTCTTTTGTTGTTTAAATGTTTTACACTTAATAGCAAAGTAGAAGAATGGTTCCAGGATTTAATCTATGATTACCCTGAACTCAAACTGAGCTATTATCCATGTTTTCTTTAGATACAGTAACAGAAGTGTAATTCTTAATTGCTGCACTTTAAAACTATATCTTTCACAGTTATAGACATTTCCAGGGTTTCGAGTTTGCCCCTGAGACATCTATCCATTTCTCGTAACCAGTAGGGCGGGAATACTTAAACGCTGAGTGAAAATTCTTAAATGCTTTCACTGCTTGTTTAGCCTGTTCATGTTATTAATCAAAAGTTTGTTCTATAAAGCACCCAAATGGCCCTGTAAGTTTCACCAGTTCACCTCAAAGTTTCTAGACACCTACAACCATAGACTCCATTGCCCAATGATAATTGACTCTCTGAATAATACATCACAAAGATCTGAAAGAAATTCTTCAACCAAAACATAAACAAAACCTGTGCTTAATACCTAGCCTAAACAGTATCATTACAGATACAAATCATAAAGAGAGAGCCCTCTCTGATCACAGTTTGGCTAGAAACAGTGATCAAAAGATTGGTTAGTGGTTACCCCAGCCGTATTCCCTTGGGAGTCATAGGGAACAACCTGGGTGTTAACACTGCATGCGACTTACACAGACCCGGAGGCTCGTGGTTACAGGCTGCCAACGATGGAGTGGATGCTTTGGTTGCATGCGCCCGCGTTTTGTTGCAGATGGCGGTGCTGTGAATGGTATCCACTCGAGCAGTTTGAACTGTTACAGGATTCCCGCGAGGTGTCTCGTAACAGTTCTTCCTCCTTGGGTGCATGCTGCACGACGGAGGATCTGGCCTTTCAATCACGTTCCCGGAGCTTCTGATGCCTGTGGTATGAGATCTCAGCATTTGTTTAACTTCGAAAATGGCTTTTCCCGCGAGAACTCATCGATCTTCTTTTTTGGTGCAGGGAACTTGGTTGCATGTCGACAAGGATGGTGGAGCAAGGTGACAGCAATGTGCAAGGGTGCCAACAGAGGCTTGCATGCATCCAAACCAATCCATAGTCGCTAAATCTCCTTTTAAGATGAATTCTGGGCCGTCCCAAACTTCTACAGGAAGTTTCCTGTAGAACACAGAGCTTCCTGTAGAAAGTTCGGCCTTCCTGTAGAAAGTCTGTACTTTCCTGTAGAAACCCGCGCCTTCCTGTAGAAAGACTGCATCTTCCTGTAGAGGATTCAAACCATGATAAAATTGCACATACCTTGAAAAAACATGGGTACCCTTGGAGGAGGTGCTGGTGAGGTTCCTTGACAGCATGATAAGGACCCTTGGCTTTGAGTTGAAGGGCTTCCTCTCCTCCATAGAACATCTGCAACCTGCATGCAGTTTTACCATATTTTGCTTATTATTTTTTTTCTTTTTTTTCTCTTTTTTTTTCCTTTTTTTTTGAAAGATAACAGGGGCGCCTCAAAGAGGTTTTCACCCGTGCCATCTGCCCTGAGCGCCTCAGAGAGGTTTTCACTCAAGGATCTTTTTCAAATCTTTCCTCTTTTTTTTTTTTGAAAGACAATAGGGGCGCCTCAATGAGGTTTTCACCCCTACCACCTGCCTTGGGTGCCTCAGAGAGGTTTTCACCCAAGGATCTTTATTATTATTTTTTTTTTTTTCTTTTTTTTCCTTTTTTTTTTTTTTTTTCATATCCCTCAGGGTATGCCAAAAGCAGAGGCAGAACCCTTCTCTATGACCAATACAGATTTCTCCATAGTTTTGATGAACTCTTGTCTTGAGAGAGGTCTCCTGTAGATCTTCAATCGATGCCCATTGACAAGCATGGGAATGGCTTCCTCATCAATGGTTCGAATGAGGACAGATCCATTGTCATGGCATTTCTCCACTGCATATGGTCCTAGCCATCTGGTTCTCAGCTTCCCCTTGAAGTCTTTGTATCTGGAGTCATACAACAAAGCCCAATCTCCCGGCTGAAATTGCTTGTCATGGAGATGTTGGTCATGCCACACCTTTCTCTGAAGTTGAACCACTTCTGAGTGAAGGAGGGCCTGCATTCGGTGCTCATCCAGGCCATTCAGCTGCAGTAGCCTTTCTTGTTGTGCATGGCTGAGATCTAGGTCCAGCTGAGCTGCCATCCTCAAAGTGTTGTATTCAAACTCAATGGACAACAGAGCTTTCTTCCCATAGACCAGCTCATACGGTGTGAAGTCGATTGTGGTCTTCCAAGTGGTGTTGTAAGCCCATGTGGCTTCAACCAGGCGATCTGCCCAGTCCTTTCTGTTGCTGCTCACCACCTTAGTCAAGATCCCTTCTAATGCTCTATTGGTGACTTCCACCTGCCCATTTGCTTGAGGGTGATAAGGGGTGGAAGTCCTATGCTTGATCTTGTGATGAGCTAGGAGATCTTCAACCAGGTTGGAGGTGAACTGGCTCCCTTGATAAGTGACCAGCTCTCTTGGATAGCCAAACTTATAGAAGATGTTTTCTCTTAGGAACTCGGCCACCTTTTCTTTTGTTGCTGCTTTGATTGCTTTGGTCTCTGCCCACTTTGTCAAATAGTTAGTACACACAATGATGTAAGTCCTTTGCCTCGAAGAGGGGTTGATTGGGCCCACAAAGTCCATGCCCCACTTCTCAAATGGCTCAAGAGTCACTTGAGGTTGGAGAGGCATCTCATCCCTTTGGGTCGGTTTCCCCATTCTTTGGCATTGGTCACACCGACTGACATATCTTCTGACATCTTGATGAAGTGTGGGCCAATAGTAGCCTGCCTGCAGGATTTTGAAGGCAGTTCTCTTTGCTGCAAAATGTCCTCCACAAGGCCCATCATGACAAGTGAGGAGGATATCAAAGACTTCCTCCTCCCTTACACAACGCCTTAAGATCTGATCGGGGCCAAGCTTGAACAGATTGCCCCCGATCCAAGTAAATGAGGCACTTTTTCTGATGATTCTGCTCTTTTCTCTGGAAGATAGGTGTGGAGGGAACTGTGTTGAAACAAGATAGTTTGCTATATCAGCAAACCATGGAGAGAGTACTGAAATAGCAAACAGATGTTTATCGGGCATCTGGTCATCCACTGTTCCATCCTCATCTGCAGACAAATCCAATCTAGATAAAAAGTCAGCAACAACATTTTCTCTACCTGGTTTGTCAACAATGGTCAAATCAAATTGCTGCAATAAAAGTAACCATCTAATAATACGAACATTCACATCTGGTTTATTCATTAAATATCTAATAGCAGCATGGTCAGTATGTACAAAGGTCTGGTAACCAGTAATATAATGGCGGAACTTGTTCAATGCATGGACCACAGCCAAGAATTCTTTTTCGGTTAAAGTGTAATTCAGCTCAGCCTTGGACAAGTTTTTGCTAACAAAGTAAATGGCATATGGAATTTTTTGCTCAACTTGTCCTAAAGCTGCACCTATGGCTTTGTTCGAGGCATCAGTGTGGATGTGGAAAGGTAGGGCCCAGTTTGGACCTCTCAGGATTGGGGCTGACACCAACTTGTCCTTTAACTCATTTAAAGCCCTCTGACAATCATCAGTCCAATTAAACTCCACATCTTTTGCCAACAGGCCAAATAATGGCGAGGCTAGCTTGCTGAAATCTTTAATGAATCTCCGGTAGTATCCTGCTAATCCCAAGAAACTCTAGACATCCCTTACCTTTTGAGGAGGTGGAACCCTCTTGATGAGAGAAATTTTGTTAGGATCCACCTGCAACCCTTGGCAAGAAATGGTATGGCCTAGCACGGTCCCTTCAGTCATTAGGAATTCACATTTTTCAGGACTAAGGGACAAGTTCATCTCGGTGCATTTGGTTAGTACTTTTCCCAGGTTGGTCAATGCTTCCTGGAAGTTGGCCCCATAAGGAGTAAAGTCATCCATATAGATTTCTACTGCATCATGGACCAGCTCCGAGAAGATGCTAAAAACAGCTCTCTGAAAGGTAGCAGGAGCATTGCACAGTCCAAAGGGAAGGACTCGATAAGCAAAGGTACCCCAAGGACAAGTGAAGGTGGTCTTATCTTGGTCTTCCGGGCTGATTTGGATTTGGTTGTACCCGCTAAACCCATCCAGGAAAGAGAAGAACTTCTTTCCTGCCAGTCCATCCAACACTTGATCTATGAAAGGTAGAGGGAAATGGTCCTTCTTGGTAGCTTTGTTCAACTCTCGGTAGTCCACACAGATTCTCCATTTCCCATTTTTCTTGGGAACCAACACTAGAGGGGACACCCATTCACTATCTGAGATGGGGTAGATGAATCCGGCATCCAACAGTTTTTGCAATTCTTCCTTGACAATGTCCTTAAGGGCTGGATTCATTCTCCTCTGAGGTTGCCTAACTAGTTTACAATCCTCTTTGATGTATATATGATGGGTACAGACCGAAGGATGGACTCCTTTCATTTCCTTATAGCTCCAAGCAAAAGCATCTAAGTGATTGGCCAACAGACTACACAGCTCCTTTTCCTGGGAAGGAGATAGGGAGGAGCTGATCTTCAATGCTTTCTCAGGGCCGAACTCCACATTCTTGACTCTGTGAGTAACAGGGTTGGTTGTACAAAGATCCATTAAGGTGCTAGCTTGGGCATCCTCCACCAATTTCTCTAAGGGTAGTGCACTGGAAGGTGGATTCTGGATCAAGGTCTCGATCAAGTCATCCTTGGTTGGGGGGTCTCTTCTAGTGGTATCTAAGGTGCATAGAGGTGCTGAGTACACCTCGTCTTCCTCTCCTTCTCCCAACCAGAGTGGTAAGTCATGCTCTAAGGAGGGTTGGGCAGGAGGGTATAGGACTAGTTGCTTGGACATGGGACCATTTTTGATGGTCATGTTTCCTGCACGATAACTTATGTAAGCATCTGCAGTAGCTAACCAAAGCCTTCCCAAAATGAGAGGATATCCAGTAAGCTTGGCCTTTGGTTGTAGAACCAGGAAGTCTGCAAGGTATTCCCAAGAGTTAATAGAGACCAAGACATCCTCCACAATCCCTTCGGGATTCATGGTGGAGCGATCTGCTAATTGCAGTACTGTCGAGGTCTTTCTCAAGGAACCCTGAAGATTAAGCTTAAGCATGGTATCCCTGGTCATCACATTAATGGTGGCCCCCAGATCAATCAAGGTGTGAGGTATAATGGTGCCATTGATGTGAACATCTACTACAGGACTTCCAGGATCTAGGTACTTTGGGCAGATGACTTGTCCTAACATAAGGTCAGACAGTTGTCCTATGACATTGAGAGTTGAGGCATCTTTCTTCCGTCTGCCTGGGTGTTTGAAACACTTCTCCTTAACCAGTTTGTTGTATATTGGCACATCCTTGATGGCTTGGAGAAGTGATATTTTTACACACAACTGCTTGAGCTCACCCAGAAGCTCATCCTCCTCTGGGTTGGGTTGTGTGGTGGCTGTTAGTCTCTCAGGAAAGGGTGGAATAACCTTCGGTTCACTTTCCTGTCTATCTTCCTCATCCTTTGGGGGAGGAGGTTGGCGATCTGGTAGAGTCTTTCCAGATCGAAGATTGATCTCCTGGATATCCACAGCATAGGTAGGGCATGAGGTTTCCCCAGTGTATACCTGCTGGGCCTGTCTATTGTTGGGGTTCGGGTTCGGTTGAGCAGGCATTTGAGGTTGCCTTGGAGGAGCAGGAGGTAATGGCTGAGGTTGAACTGGTGGTGGAGGCAAGATGGTAGGAGGAGTGTTGTATTGGGGCCTCCACCCTGGCTGAGGTGCATTCCATTGAGGCTGTGGCTGGGCATGTGAGTGATATGAATGAGAAGTAGGTTGAGTGGGGTACTGAGGTGGATAAGACCATGGAGGAGGCATGGACCATGAAGGATGAGCAGGGGGACCCCAGGAAGGCATAGGAGTCGATTGGTTGGGGCTGTAATAAGCTTGAGATGCCCCTTGCATCCCCTGCTGATAAGGTCTAGATCCCTGTGGCCTCCTTTGGTTGAGGTAATAGAGAGGCTCTGTGGGAGCTTCTGTCCCTTGGTACATGGCTTTAAACCCAGGTAAGGTTGGACACTGATTTGTGGGATGGTCCTCCTCACAAACAAAACACACTTCAACCGAATGCAATGGACATTCGTTCTTAGGGTGTCTCCTTGTGCACCTAGGGCAGAAAACAGCCAAGGCTCTCTCAGCTTCTTCTTTCTTTTGATGAATCCTGAATGTGTCAAGCTGCATGGCAATGGTCTATCTCACCTCACTCTTAAGATCTTCTAATTGATTTGCAAGCTCATGTTTGGAGAAAGGGACACTAGTTGAGAGGTGGTTTCCCCTACCTCGTTTCCGAGCTGCCTTGGAGTGGTTTCTAAACATAGTCTTGATGTCCTCATAAGGCAGTTGGTAAATGTCCCCCCCAGCTAACATGTGAAGGGTATCTAAGAGGTCTTCAGGGACTCCTCGGAGCAGGACCAACTTGAGGGATTCAGGGTCAAGTGTGCACCTGGCCCGCTTATAGCTTAGTTGGAACCTCTCCTCATAATCCTCTAAGGACTCATCATTTCCCATGGACATCCGAAAGATTTCCCCCTTTGTTTCCTTGGACCTACAGTAATCCCGGTACTTGGTGTTGAAAGCTTGCTGCATCTGAGCCCAAGTGGTGATACTATTCCCAGGTAAGCCCATGAACCAGCGTAGTGCTGCATCCTTAAGAGTGGAAGGGAAAAGTTTCAACTTTTGCTCATCTTCAGTATAGTCATAGGTTCTACAAAGGACAGCAAACTCAAACAGGAAGGTATCCGGATCTTCAGTAGTCAGCCCATGGAAGTGAAGTAAGGCGGAGGGGCTAATGTTCTTCATTTTCATCTCTCCATTGGTTTCTCGGATGGGGAAGGCACCTTCTATTCTCTCATCTTCTCTCCTATTGTCAGCCATAGCTTCAGATGGAGTGGTCTCTAACTCTTCTTCTACTATAGGGTCTTTGGATATCTCAGGATGTTGACCTATAGGTTCTTCTGGGTCACTGTCACCAAAGAAGAGAGAAGGGTGAATCAGTGATGTGGTGGGGGTGTTTGGTAGGAATTTGCCTGATCTATCTCGGTTCCTACGAGGCATGAAATGGAAAAGACTTTCTTTTTCTTTTGATCGTTTTTGCTTTGCTTTTCTTTTGGTACCTACAAAACTGAGACAGATTGATCTACAACTAACTATGAAAGATGCAGAATTAAACTGAAAGCAGGAAAGAACTAATCTACTTTGCTCAAATGAAATTGCAAGAATGGAAATGCTAATCTACGCTTGCAGAAAGGAAATGCTATTCTATGAAATCAGGAAATGCTAATCTATGAAAGCAGGAAATGCTAATCTATGAAACCAGGAAATGCTAATCTATGAAAGCAGGAAATATCTATGCTACTTTTGCAGAATGGAAATGAAGTAAACTACTTAGCAGAAGGCAAGAGTAAGAAAGTAGAAGAAAAGCAACAATTACTAATACTCTGACGCTTCCCCGGCAACGGCGCCAAAAAGATGGTGGGCTCCAGTATTGTAGCAATAATGCTACAACTCCTGGAGCTCCCTATCTCTAATTTTATCAACTCGGTAGTTCGTACAAACTTGGAAGCGACGGTGCTGTATGCACAAGTACTAGCTCTTGTCGCAACTTTCACTTGGTCAGCTGGCACAAGTCCGCTAGGGCTCAAGCCAACTTCTATATGCTCACAGAAGAAGCTTTATGAATGATGGACGAAAGCTAACTCAAAGGAGACTAGTCTAATTGTAGAAAGAAACTGAAAGCCAATAAAGCATGTAAACCCTAATTTGACTAGCTAGACCCTTACAATGCAAAACTGTGAATGAAACTACTACCACTAATGCCATTACTTGCAGTGAACTGAAATACATGCATCTAAGCTACTTGCATCTGAAAAGACATGTTTTTGTATTTTTTCATTAAGTGGTTGGATTTATTGTGATGATGCTTTTGATTAGGGTTTGGTTGTGCAGGAGCGGTTGGAATGGAAGGAAAGCATGGGCAAGGTCAGGATGGCTAAGGGAGGTCCCAGAGGGTCTCCAGCATCAGTCCACAGAAGTCTACCACGTTCGGATGCTCAGCAACCGAGTTTGCAGGCTTCTACAGGAAGTCTGCAGGGGATCCTACAGGAAACTCAGGAATTTCTACAGGAAGTCTGTGCAATTCTACAGGATGTTTGGCCGTGGAGGTTTTGGGAGATGGTGAAGTGTTGGAGTGGTGTGGGAGGATAGGTGAGATGGAGATGGAGCTGGTGATGGCTCAGGAGCAGAGAAGTCAGATGGAGGAAGAGTGCATGCAGTGGGTTGATGGCTGGAAGGATGGGATCAACGAAAGGTTAAGTAAATGAAGCTACGTGGCAATGGATGAACTGGAGGGTAAACGAGTTGGACAGAGGCCGAGTGGGTGACTTGAGGAGAGATCAAGAAGAAGAAGAAGGAAGTGGAATGATATGGAGCAGCGTAAATGAAACAAATGACTTATGCACCAAAACGAGAATTCATTAACCTATGATAATTGTGCCATGAAACCTATGAACAGCAATGGAAAACCAAGAAATGAAACTCGTGCATGGAAGTGGAATGTAGAAGTATGGTTCAATATCAAAAGTGCATGGATGGATCTTCAACAAAAATGACTATGTTGCAGCTTGCATGGAAGTGAGAAGAACTGCGTTTCTTTTTGGTGGTTGGTTATGGACTGCACCCCAATCCCTAACAGAGATGGCAGTGAGCTTTAACAACCTTTTTCTGGAGCTCCAATGAATTATATCTATCCTCTTCTAAGCAACTGGAAACAAATTCACCATAAACTAATCCTATTCAATCTCATGAAAAAGACTAAATTAACAGACTGTAAATTCGAATTGCATGTTAAAGTAAAAACTCAAAGTGCTGGAACGAAATGCAAACAACATTACAACACCAAGGAGATCTATTTCTCTCAGGTTGGGCCCTAACCTGAGAGCTATAGCTCCCTTAGAAACTCAGAATGAGATCAAAATCTACCTACCTTTATTCATAAACGAAAATCTGATGTCATGCCAAAACTGGCTTACAAAAGGAACAAACACCGAGCTGTAGCTCGTACTTCCAAATTACAAGAGCAATACAAAAGTTCAAAAAGCTCCTATCCAAGGCTACGGCCTCAGTATTTATGCAAAATGATCATCCAACAGGTGTCCTTGATTTGTGGAGCTCGGCTGTCCAACTGAAGGTTAAACTACTAATCCTATAGAACAGTTATAACTGCTGTTCTTGTAGAACAGTTGGCTGCCTCTAAGCTCGGTGGGGAGATGGATTGGAGCTCGGAGCTATGGTGGGAATTACGAGGAAGGTCCCCAAGACCATGGACATCCTCTCCTAAAAACCAGCAGTGCCACCTCATTGTCTCCTTGTCTCCTTTTTCGTGGTCTTTGCTCCCTTTTAATGCCAAAACCTGAAATCATCATGTATTAGTCACATAGATAGAATGCCTACCCTTCTTCCTACAAACAACACGAATAAACCAAGAAATGAATGCATAAGCAATAAAAAATGAATGGTTTGAGCAAAGCAAGTAGGCCAAATGAGCCCAAATTGTACCAAAAATTGGGGCTCATCACCCATGCAAACCTAGGATGATAAAGACTTCTTTAGTCATTGTGTTAAATTCTTCCCCTAAATCAATGAGTTTATTTGGGATGGGCATCTCATCAATGTAAATGATAACTGTAGGATTCCCTAGATCATTATATTTAGTCAACGGAGACTAACCAGTCATTAATTCTGATAATTTCCCCATCACATGGATAGTGACAAGGTCTTTAGGCTTTCTTCCAGGTTTTTTAACACATAGGTCCCTTACTATTTTCGCATAGATGGGAACATCCTTGATAGCTTGTAGGAGGGGAATCTTGATATGTACATTTTTCAACTCTCTGGTAATATCAGAGTCAAGCTGTGAAATCATCCTTGTTTCTGATAATCTTTGCAAATATGGAGGGTCCTTAGATACTATAACAGTTGGTTCAGATGATACAGATGTACCAACATTATTTGGGATAGTTGTTACAGGTGTAACAACATCACCTTGACTTGTTGTAGTAGTCTCACGAGAGTCTGTGAGGCCATCCTTAGGAGATTCACAATCTTTCTCAGTGATAATGGGAAAGGTTTTTACTACTTTTCCTAATCGTAGATGGATTTCATTACATTCAACGAGATTGATGTAGAAATTTTGGAAGGAAGAAGGAGCTTCTAAAGCTTGGGTTTCCTTATTATTTGGGTTAAGATTAGATTGTATATGTAATTGGGGTCATATGGGAGGTGTAGTAGTAGGTGTTGAGAGAGGTGGCAACTGCAATTTTTTTTTTTGGTAATGCAGAAGGGGCTGGACCTAAATAATTTCCTCTCCAATTTTGGGGCCAAGAATATGGCTAAGATGGGGGGTATTGAAAAGGTGGAGAGGGAGACTATTGGTTCCATGGCGAGGAAAACTAAGTTGGAGGAGGAGAGGAATATTTCCATGGAGATTATTGTGCATTATATACATTATTCCATGGATTAAAAGAAAAGTCTTGAGACATACCTAGCAGTTGTGCCTGCTAAGGCTTCCTAGACACAATGATGTAGGAGGATTGGAATTCCTCACTTGATTCCTTGAGCACTGCTTTCAGTCTAGGAAGCTATAGATAACAACATGTAGAATGATCCAAATCACAAATGTTCCCCAAGCTTATGTTGTCAACTTTACAATTTCTCAAGGAATGCTTATCCTTACATTTCGGGCAGAATATAGCAAAAGATTTCTCAGCTTCATCCTGTGCCTTTTTTTCTTTTGCAGTTGTCAGTTGGGCAGATAAAGCACTGAGGAGGTTAGTCATAAGATTCTCGAACAGGTTCCCGATCTTGGCTTTGGTCACAGCTCCATTTGCATATTTTTGTATTCAAATTGAGGCGTCCCTTGCTATGCTTCTTCCTCGTGATGATCCTCTCGAGCATATTAAGACAAGTTTTACTATCTCCTCAAATGATTCTTGAGATATATCTCCCTTCCTCAGTAGTTTCAATGTATCCAAGAAGTCATCTCTCATTCCTCATATGAATATAGTTTTTAGGATTTCTGGATCCAAATCACCATGTTTAGATCTTTGTATATTATATTGGAATCGCTCCACATAATCCTCCGAGATTTCTTCTTCTTTTTGTGTCATCCTGAATATTTATTCCCTCAAGTCCTTGGTCTGACAATAGTCCTAGTATTTTGACATTAAGGTAGCTTTCATCTCTCCCCATGTCCAAATAGTAGCAGAGCCCCGTACCATGAACCATTTTAATGTTGCTCCCCTTAGAGTAGCAGGGAACAATTTCATCTTTTGAGCATCTGAAGTATAATCATGTCTCTTGCACAAGACATCAAATTAAAACAAGAATGTATCAGGAGATTTTGCAATCATTCCTTGAAAAGATGGAAGAGATGATAAGGGAATTTTTTTGATGGGAGCTTGCCCCCTTATGTCACCTATTGGGAATTCAAAGGTGGTAATAGTGGCATCATTCCTAGTATTTTTATTGTTATTGTTGTTATTTTCTTCCATTGTAGATTCCCATGTTTCTTGTTTTGATGAATCCTCTCCCAAAGATCATTTAGCTGATGTCCTATAAATGAATATTCTTGTGATGATTGTACAGGTTTCTCTGGGGCTAGCTATTTCATGGCACTTCCTGAATCTGGGTATTGATAAATAAAAGAATGTTTTTCCAATTCTGGCCCTAAGTGCTCCCCGCTGGTTTCTGCTTGGTCTTCAAATCCAAAGCCCTAGCCATTAGTTTCTCCGTACTATTCTCGAATTGAATCTATAGTTTTGAGAATATGTATAATAGTTTGAGGGTGATGAGGTCCTAAGATGGAGGAACTAGATGCTTTTGAACTTAATATGGGAGTAACATATTTCTATGGTCTTTTTTTCTTGTATCCCTCTGTGAATTTGACTTTTCTCTCTCTGCTTTTGAAATTAATTCCTGAATGAATGTTTTCCTCCCTAAATCTGCGCTTTTCTTGTTCCTTTTATGACCCATTTTTCCTATAGGTTTATTAGAGTTATTATGTTTCGTGTCTCTTTTGTTCATACACTCTACACATGGACCCTATGTGTAATTATTTCACACTCCAAGTGCCTTAGTTTTTACAGTGGTGAGCCTACTTAGATATGTTAGAGGGATGCAGAGCTTCTTACCTCTCCTCTTATCGCCCAGTGTCTGTAAGAGTTATAATGATCATAGAAGTGAGGTTGCTTAGTTATGTTAGAGTGATGTGCAGGTTCTTACCTCTCATCTTACCGCCCAACACCAATGACCTAGAAACACTATACCACCAAAACACACTAGCTGATAGTATCATCAACTTCCTTCCTCGGCAACGGCACGAAAATGTTGTGGTGGTTTAATCACTATTTAGTTTGACTGAACCACAAACATTAAATTATTAACTAGGGTAAGTCTATTTATTTCAAAGGTGTTTTCACTATCTATGCTGATACATAACAACCAAGGAAAGAAATGAAAGAGAATGTCATTGAACACAATTATAGAACTTAAAGCAATCATACAAAAATTAAAAAAGACATTGTACAGGAATGAAATTCACACATCACACTTCATGTTTTTCTCAAAGAACAGGTGTGCCACACATCATTAATAAAAATGTATCAGCTAATTAAATATTATAGTTCTAACCAATCCTATGTAACAACATATAATGAATCTGAAAACAAAAGTGCATTAGTACTACAATTCATATTGTTATGACTCAAAATTTTCTCTAGAAGTTATTAGAAGAAAAAAAATGACTGAGGTAACCACAAACCAACTTTTAAGCATAGGATCTAGCCAACCTATGGCTCATAGAGAGCTCTCTATATGATTTAGGTTTGTTTGCTGGGATTTCAGGCTAGTTCTGAATTTTCAGGGGGTTTTTTATTTGTATTGAAGTTTGGATGGTGGAATCCTTAAAACATATGGATAGAGTGATGTTTTTAGACCATTGGGCTACGAAGTCAACAGAAGGCAGCAGAATTGGATTGACTCATTAAAGAGGGTGTTCAAAGGGCAAGCTAGCAGAGTAAAGTGCAAGTCTTTAGGACTAGAGGATGAAATGGTTTAAATTAGGGTGAGAAAGCAATTAATGATTCTAAGACCGAGATTTAAATGAGGAACATAGGGTAATCAGAAATAAAGGGAAATTAAGAATCCTTTGCTATAGATTACATAGAGACAACCTAAACTAAGGAGCAATTAACAATTCATTAACTTAGATAGTAGTAGAAAACATTTATATGCCTAACTATTAAAATAGAGTGTAATTAAACAAATTCTGAGATAATACTCTAGTTATAGCATTCAGATTCAAATATACGTTAAAGATTGTCGAAAAACATTACTAAAGATAACAACAACATGAGAAAATACTTGTCTACACTTCGCTCTACACATGAATCCTGTGAAATATCTTATCTTTATTCATCAATCCAGTGTGCTGGTCCAGTGAGTGATACAATAGCTTTACAGTCTTTTGATCGAGAAGTCTATAGAAATGTCTAAGAATCCACACTACATACTTCAAATTGTGAAGTATTTATACAAAAGCTTATTACAAAATATCCCAAACTAATTTGGGATTTAATCTAGGAAATAAAAATATCTTCTTGCTAGAAGGTAGAGACAACTATTGAATTACTTTCATGCTCTCCCTTTTATTTTGGTGCTGCTGGCCTTTATAGTTTGGTTTGTAGCCCTTTATGCTCTTTGTTGTTTGAACTTTCATGTTGGAGGCTTTAGTTACTTTTGTGTTTCATCTGATACTCTTTGGCACTGATACTCTTTAACCATGCTAACTTGCCTTTACCTTTTACCCTGCTGACTATACATTAACATTTTTACTACATTTTACTATATTAAATCAGTCAATTTTTCTCATAATTCAGCATTAGGTAACTTGATTTTCAACATCCTCCTATATATCTCATCTTCCTTGGTATACTAGAAAAAGTAGGCCTGGTGATGAATAGGTGTTTCACCTCACGCTGGAGGAAAAATAGGTTTTCAAATGTTTGGTAAAGAACTTTACCTATTGGCAATGCTTTTATCGATGATGTACTTTCCTGTCATTTAGCTAGCTCTCTGATTTTTTTTTTCATAATATTGTTGTGTCATGAGCTTGTCATTTATGACCAAGGGATTGGGTAACCCTTTCTCTCTTAAAATTTGAAACTTGGCCATAAATCTATCAATTGTTACCTGCATATTTTGACACGTGTCCTCAAACTTTATCATTAATTTTCTCTTGGAAAGGACCTTTCTTACCTCCAAAATTGTTTCTGTCCTATCCTCTATATCCAATTCCTGAAGTTCATACTTGTTTTTACTGTTGAGGAAGTGGATAAGTCTGGTTGCATCTTCAAGGATGTCTCCTAGTTCTTCCTTGACTTTTTGGATAGCTTATGTAGCTATCTTTATCAGGTCTATCTATTCAAAAATAACTTGAATGGATGGCAAACTATCATTGACAGAGTCAATGATATTGGCCCATAATAGTTCCTTGGTTTGCCCAAGGGGTTCCTTTACTGTTAGATCTTTCTCCATGGCCTTTAATCTTTCGTTCATTCTGGCAGCTTTCTGCACTTATTCCATGTGCATGATCTTGGCAAGCTTGCAATCTATTTCCAAGCTTGTCACCTTTTCTTTCAGTTTGTTCATTTCTGTAGCATCAATAGACATTTCCTCCATGGCTCTGACCAACTCTACTACTTTTTCTCTTGAGGCACCTGCTGCTGATGTAGACTCTGTTGAAACTGGTTGTGTTGTAGGCATGGGAGCTGTGGGAGCCAATGAGGCTGCTAGCATTAAAGGGACTGTTGATGAGATCGTTGGGATGACATTTGGAGATGTAGTGGCAATATCACTTTGCTTCAATTGAATTAAAGTGTCTAATTATTTCTCTGACTCCTTTAACTGATCATTAAGTTTTAGGACCAAGTCCATCAATGCTTCATGTCTGGTTTTCTCTCTAAGAACTCCTATGTTTGGGGATGTTGCAGTTGAGGTATCTTCATTTGTTTTTTTTCAGTGCAGTAATGTCATCATTTTTCATCTTAATCAGCTGCTTTGTGGGTTTAATATCTTTGGGATCATGTCCCAATTCAATCACTAAGTCTTCCAAAGACTTGATTCTAGTATCCTTAGCCTATGAGAAGGCCTTCTCTAACTAATATTGAGCTGAGATATTGCTCAATGAATTCTGCAATTGATGAGCAACTATGGCTTTACCTATGAGGGTGGAGTATATCATCTCTCCAGCCTGTTTGTGCAATTCAATTTGGTCTATGGGATGAATATCCCTTGCCATCACTTCAAAATCAATTCTTTTGTAATCCACTGATGTCCTTGGCTGTTGTGCAGTTGGTTTTATGAGGGACATCTATAATTTTCCCTCCTTGATGTCAAAAGCTAACATCAACCTTGTCTGATTGGTAGGTGTGAGTTTGAGATACTGAGCATAAGTTTGGGCCTTTAGTTTCTCATTTCTCATCTTGATCTCTTTGTATCTATCTTTTATATCCTTATCCTTGTCAGCAGGCCTATTGAATGAGGATACTTCTACACTTAGTTGTCTTTCCAAGATCTGGGTCTATGATGTGGATGGTCCCTGTGTTTCCTTAGATGGAGTTGTGCCTTTACATTTTTCCAAATCAGTATCAGTTATTTCTACTAAATGTCTTCCTGCTCTGAGACAGGATTCAGCCTAGGTCTTTTGCTCTAATTGGTCTCATACTGTATATTTGATGTGCCCATTCCTAAACTTGAGGGTTCCTCCCTTGTCCTTTTGGGGTTCCTTTCCTCATTCTAAGGAGTCTACATGATAGGAAGGGTGCTCATGGTTGGCTCTTGCTATTCAGGTACCCGTAGAAACGAGATCTCATCAAATTTTCTTTCTAAGTCACATAAGGCATTCTCTACATCTACCTTTGTATTGTCTCTATCTACAAGAGTGTTTTCCACCCACTCAGATTGATTTGCATATCTTTCTATCTCTGGTATGGGGTGGTGAATATAAGGTCCCAACTTGGCCTTCTTTCTCAATCTGGTCATAAATTCTTGAGGGTCATACCTCCACATGAAACTCTTTTAGAACTTCATTTGCTGCAAAGTTTGGTCTTCTTCCTTCCCTGCTTCTCTAGAATTGCAGATGAAGGGGCCTAACTGGCTTTTTACTTTGAATTGTGATCTTTTCTTGGTCGAGAAAAAATTTATATCATAAAAGTTCATTATTTGTCTATAGTACTCTAGAGCAAATAACCTCATGGGGAGGTATTTGGGTAGTTTATATGGTGCAAGCTAACAACCATAAATTCTTATCTTTGTGTGGTTTTGGTAAAGGCACCAATCTCCCACTTTTATTTGTTTAGACAACTAAAGGACCCTTTTGATCTCTAGACTTATCCTGGGTGGAGGGCTTCCTTTCAGCATAGTCATGATTGGATGAATAGAAGAATATATGAAATCTAAATAGGTATATGGTGACTGAAACTTATGGAACAATGGGGTCCAAAAAATGATAGACCTAGGCTGGCCTTTGGCATCCAACTTCTGAAGGGGAAAAGGAAATCTGTCTGGCTGATAATATAGGAACATATGGTAGAGGACGGATGAGTATTTGAACACTCTTTCATTGTACATCTTGGTGAACTGTTCATGCATTCTCTCAGCTATGAACTCAGCATAATTGTACAAAACAACAAGAGGTTGTCCTGGGGTCACCCGATCTACTCTAGAGCGTGACACGTAGCAAAGGAGGGGTCGAGCAAAACCACTTTATCGGACGAGTAACGTTCATCCGGGGGCGGCCGATATGGCTGTGGATCATTAGATGAGCAGGAAGTTGATCTAACAGCAATCAGGCAACAAACTTGCGCGAAGGAAATGAACGGGAGTTTAAGGGGGGCCCATGGGCCTTAATCATGAAGGTTTGTGATTAATGTGGGGTTAATCACGAGGTTAGGAGATCACGTGGAACTTAATGATGAAATTAACTTAAGTTTACCAAGATTTGGTAAATTGAGTGGGTCTTGTGGGGATATCGTGTAAATGTATTAATTTCTATTAAAACTAAGGGTTGGGGGTATTTACATAGGGATTTAGTTAATATACGGGAAAAGGGTTTCATCGGGGAGTTATATAATAAAGTTAAAAATTAATATGGAAAGTGATGAGCGGACTGACTATATCCTTAGCATAATGTAAAATATGTGCATTTTATTTCATATATTTCACACTTATGATAAAGTACTTTTTGTGGGTTTTTGGAATGAAAAGGGTTTTAACATGGAATTGTTTTTACTTTTTCTAGGAAAAAGAGTTCTAACCTTAGGAAAAACGGGTTTTATTAGGGAAATGAGGGGGGAATGGATTTTATGAAGGGGATTCTAGCACTTGTGTCCATAAGTCATTAAGCCAAGGGTCTAGTCCCACCAAAAGTCAGAGAAATGCTTTAAGCCTCTTTGACTTGTAGGATTTAAAGTAATAGAATATAATTGTGGATGGGAAATTAGTAAGTAAAGGGGAAATATGAATGATGGGGAGTTAGTCACATCAACCTGCAAACCTTTTTTTCTTTCACAGTTGATCATACATGTTGAAATATGAGTGTAAGCATGATGCATGTATTTTGATCCAATTAACTTTATACTTTAGAAACCTTTCTTCTACTTACCCATTTACCTATTCTAACATTTTTCTTCATTTATTTGGGTGCATTTAGGCTAGCAAACCCTTATTCTATCTTTTCTTTAGTAAAACAAACTATCTATTTCTAACCTTATATCATCCAAGGGCTCAGATTAAACTGATGAGCTCCTTTTATTTTCTCTACCTATTTAATGATCTGCCAAGATTAAACTATTTGGTTAGATTTTATTCTCTAATTATAAACATAAAATTCAAAGCATGATATTTAATCAAGATTAAACAGTTTGATTACTATGGATTGTGGCATGAATAACAAGTTGCGCACAATCATTATTATGCATAAAAGTAAATAGTAGTGGCATTTAGACTTGCTCACTTTCATGGTCTCTTTTTGTTTTTTGGGGTTCATATATTTTCATTTTTTTGACCTTTTCTCATTCTTTTTGTCCTTTGATTTTTCTTTTAGGACATACCCTCTTTACATTTTTTTTATTTTTTTAATATGGAAAACATTTGCAGAAAGCAAAGGTATGTACAATATTACAAGGCTTAACCTTAGTCATTCAAAATTATGACTCCTATTGGTATAGGAACCTAACACATACAACAACATTAATGAATCCAAACTTAAAAGAAAGATAAACCGAATAGTTAATCTACTATTACTTCAATCCCTACTAAAGGGGAGGGCCCTTCCTTTGTAGTAGGGCACATGGATGAAATGGAAACTAGTTAAAAACTCAACATGAGATCTGTATGAACATCACCAGAAGTGTTTTGTATTCAAAACGAATGGAAATTACAAGATCAAAATTTCAATGTTGTTCACATGTTGTCATTCCCTTTTCATGTAACCAAAACTTTTTATAAAGTTTACAAGCCACAAAAATCACGGAACCGATCAGTCATGAGAATCCCATGATTTTCATGCTAATCAATATTAGGAGAAAAATAGAAAGCGTTACAAATAGTTTCCCAATTAAAGACCAATTCAAGTTACCAATAACCGTTGAGATCCTTTGACCGTCCTTAGATAATTCATAATTCTTGACAATTTTCTTTGAAGACAGCAACCATGGCCTTTGGCAGTTGCGGTGTAACAACAAATCGAGGTGTAACAACAAAACTTCGAACTATAACAACAAAAATTGGATAGTAACAACAAATCCTCGAAGTGTAACAGCGAGTAATAGCAGAAGATACTAATCCTTAGTGCTTAGTTGTAGGAAACACCTAAAATAAAAATAACTAGAAAACTTCTTCCATAATTACCTTGGTTAGCCATCTCAAAAAGACATCACTTAATTCGATATTTAATGAAAGGTGGCAAAATAATATGTTGAGAAATAGTTTCTCTTATAACCAGGGAAAATGGTAATTGGGACATAAATTTCATAGGTTTAGAGAGAGAGAATGATTAAAAATGGGGAAAGAGGTGTCTAAGATATGCTTAAAAACTGCACCCAACACCACCACCCAAATCCTGAGCTAGAATTTGTTTTCATTGACCTTGGTTCCCAACCACATGCATGACAAGGCCTCCATGTCTTGGAGGGCCTCCAATCGCATGCATAAGACTACCAGGGTGTGGCTATGACCCAAATTCCTCAATTCAAAGGGTACGGTCCCTGCTTTTGAGCCTAAATTCCAAGTCAGCCTGCAAACTACTTACCAGAACTCAATGATAGTTTCTAGAATGATAAATAACATTAGGAAAAAATCATTCATGGCAAAATTAATTAATTACTTGACCTAACTAGGGCTAACCATGACAATAATTTTGTTAAAAATATTGAGAACATGTAATATACTTGTCATGAATGCATATCTGAACATAGGGGTCTGATACTTATCTGAGAATCATCAATAAGGTCTAATGCCATCTCATTATAGCTGTAAGATCACATTTGTTAGCTCATGCATTCATTAACCATTCATCAACAAATCAAACATGTCAAGAGCCATAGCTAGAACCTATTATGGAACCATGCTCATAACCGACATATAACCATAATAATAACCATGATAGAAAAACTATCAAATCCACATAATAAAAAGTACAAGTAATCCTGAAATACAAAAGGAAAATAACTCATATTAACATATGCAAATGTTGAAAAAATGTTGCAAGAAAGGCTCAATTTGACTTTAGCCTTAGTCAAATTGAGTAAATCAAATTTCCACATCAGCATGACAACTTGGAGGAAGTTAAATGTGACATGGCTTGTGTCACTCATTTTACTCAGTAAATTCGAGTTAGAGGACTTTGAGTTTAGTTAAGCATGTGTGATTGCTAAATTTTAGTAATCCAATTCATTTATTTTCAGTTGTAATCAGTTAACTGACATCTAACTATTGTTAGACTTAGTTGAACGTTAGTTCTACAGTGGGACAACAGTATAACTTAGATATATGTTAGTTAACTGATCAAGCAACCTAAAATAGCTAGTGAATGCAGAGAATTCGAGTTCCTCAGCTCAAGTGGAGATGACAAGGTAGTGTAACATGCAATTAAACTAGTTTGAGTGTACAGGTGTTGCATGTAGTCAGATGATCAATCCTTGAGAATTTCACAGTCAATTGGAGGAAAAATCCTAAATAATACAACATAATTTCCTCGGGAATTGTGCAAAGAAATAGGATCCTTGGTGAGCTTATATTTGTCTAAGTATTACCTAGAGTTTGTCACTGAGCAGGAGAACAATTATTATTTTTCAGGTTGAGTTGAGAGCTAGAGCTAGCAATTGTAATAGCTTGTCAATTCAACTAAACAATGCAAAGAGACTTGATGTGTTTTTCCCAGTTGGGTTCCCCTAGAAATCATTGTGTATTTGTGGTTTTTCTTATTGCATGTCTATGCATGTTATTTTAAATTGTGAATTTCATTCTGCAAATCAATAGAGTAGAATTGTGTCCCATGATTTTCAATTAGAATTATTGAGCAACTGTTATTTATATCAACTTTCTACATGGTATCATAGCCCTAAATTCAAATTAGAACATATATTTTGAACTTTTCTCTGAAGAATTTCAAATTTGTAGAATTCTTGCAACAATTTTTCCTTCGGGATCAAGAAGAAGTCTTTTAACAGATTGAGATGGGAGTATGACCTAGAGGGTAGATCAAATTTCATAACCTGGAAGGATTGAATGGATGCAATTATTGATGAAAATAATGTCTTAGAATATGTTAAAATTTTTATTACAAAACCTCCACAGTTGGATGCAAAATAATTATCACATTGGAAGAATGATGTTGCAAAGACCAGGAGAATTCTTCTGGAAGGTGTGAGGAACCATGTGGTCTCAAATTTCCATGGAAAAGTGACACCATTTTCTATGTGGGAGGAACTAACTACATTATTCAAAAAATAATAGTGACCATAGAAAATTGGCCCTAAAAGTCAAACTTTGAAACATTAAGATGCAAATGAAAGATACTATTCCTCAATATCTCACTAGATTTACACAAGTTCGGGATGAGATTGGAGGGTTTGGTGTGAATGTTGTAGAATATGACCTAGTGAGCCTAGCTCTTCTAGGCCTTCCAAAATCCTAGCACAACTACCAAGACTCTATTAACAGAAGGGAAATATTACTAAATTGGGAAATGTTGTGGTCTGATTTGGTTCAAGAAGATTTTAGGAGAAATATCTGGGATGGAACTTCATCTAGAGCATGCGATGAAGAAAATTTTTCCTTGGTTGGAAAGGGGAAGAATGTAAAAGGGAAGAAGAACTAGAGAAATCCTAAATCTAGCAAAAATAATGACAAGAAGAAAGAATTGAGCAAGATCAAGTGCTTCTACTGCCATGAGTTTGGAAACTATGCAGCAAAATGTCCACAGAAGAACTCTACCAAGAGGCCTTCAATAGGAGCAACATGTGAAGCACTAGCTTCACAATTCGAATTAGACTTCATCCTAATAGCATGCATGGCTAGAATTTTCATGGGGAGTGTGTGGTACCTTGATTCCAGTGCTACAGGAATTTTTATTGTCGACTTTGAGAGGGAGAAAGCCTCTCCTTTTCGCCTCAAAGATGTTATGTTTATGTCGATTTTAAAAAGAACCTTATCTCTATAGTTGTTTTGTAGGATCATGGCTATCATGTAATTTTCAATAAAGGGAAAGCCTTTTTTAGACACATAGCTATTGGGCAAGTGAATAAGATCAGGGTTCGAGTGAAGAAACTATTCAAAATAGAGGTGGGAAATTGTGTTGCATTGAGAAGAAAGGTTGATAAAGTGTCGAGTAGAGATGTTGGTGAAATCTAGCATACGATATTGGTTCATCTACACCATGGTTCCTTGAAGATCATGTAGAAAATTACCAATAGCCCCTCTAAAGGCTCCCTTGACCAACATGATGTTTTTAAGGGTTTCACATTGGGGAAATATGCTAAATCCACTTGCCATGATCATGAGAGAAGAGCAAATGCAATCTTGGACTGAGTCCACTTTGATGTGTGTGGACCCTTTTTATAGCCTCTAAAATAGGACACAAGTACTATCTTATTTTTATTGATGATTTCTCTAGAAATTTTTGGATCTTCTTCATGTGGAAGAAGGATGAAGTTTTCTCCAAGTTTGTTGAATTCAAGGCACTCATGGAGAAGGATACTGGGAAGAAGGTGAAGGATCTCAAGATTGGCAATGGAGGTAAATTTGTTTTTGACACCTTCAAATATTTATGTGTGAACTAACAACACCCCATAACCCATAGCAGAATGGGATAGCTGAGAGGAAGAACAAGAGCATAATGGGAGAAACAAGGGCCATGTTCCATGATCAAGGGCTACCATTTCATCTATGGGTAGAAGCATGCAACACCTGCAGTCTACCTGCAGAATGAGAGTCCTCATAGGATTCTTGGCTTGATCACACCAGAGGAACATTTATCTGGGAGAAAGCCTAATGTGTCTCATTTTAGAATTTTGG
This sequence comes from Pinus tabuliformis, assembly GCA_031772625.1. NCBI lineage: Eukaryota > Viridiplantae > Streptophyta > Pinopsida > Pinales > Pinaceae > Pinus > Pinus tabuliformis. The sequence goes on from CM062813.1 coordinate 361,415,285, forward strand.
GAGCTTTAGTTTATTACCATGTCTCCAAGGATTTGAGGAAGAAACTTGATCCTACAATAGAGTTAGGAGTTTTTTTAGGATACATCGAAATTCCACACAACTACCAACTGTATCTTCCTTCACCAAGGATGACAGTAGTGAGGAGGTATGTAAATTTCAATGAGGACAAGGCTATGAGATGCTCTCTAGGATGATAATTGAATATCCCACTAGAGAAGGAGCTTATAGCTCCAAATGAGGAGCCTTAGGAGGATCTTCACTAAGGTGTGGAGAAACCACATGTATAGGAGCAAACACGAGGCACAGTGGAGGCACCCACTCAAGCAAAATATTCGAGAGAGGTGAGAAAGAAAACTAGAGAAGTTGATATATTGTTACAAGATGCATGGAAGAATTTGGGAGCCCCCACATCACATTACATGCAGGGGAGGTCACCTAATAGGTACACTAGGTACATGGCTCTCATGATCGAGCTCATTGAGACAAAGCCTTCTTCATTTGAGGAAGAAATTTCTCAACCAATTTGGGTTGATGCCATGGTGGAAGAATAAAAATCCATCATAAAGAATAATGTATTAGAGGTGTTTCCAAGGGGAGAAGGAAAATCAGTGGTTGGTACGAGATGGGTTTGTAGAAATTAGCGTGTACATTTGAAACTAATCATGAAGTTTATTAAAACATAGGACTCAAATCGACTCTACTATATTGCAAAATTAAATTCATGATCGAGAAGACAAATCATAAACACGAAAGAATGATTATCTGACATACAAAAATATTTATCTAGGGGAAATCAACTGCTCAAAATCCCTTACAATCTTTATTGCATTAATCAAATAATATAGATGAATACATATGATTGCTCAAGCCTAAGAAAAACTTGCAAGTGTATAGTCTATCCCTCTGCATTACTGACCGACTCTACCCAACACTTACAAAATTTTCAAGCCCTCCAAGCTCCTACTTCCTTATGTTGTTTCCTGAGAAAATTAGCCCCTATTATTTAGGAAATTCCTTGAATTGGATTGTGAAATTCCTCTAGGTCCTTCCTATGGTTGTATGCACCACCTGTACACATGGGAATAATCTACAACTAATAATACACTTCCTTGGAATCTACATTTAAATTGGGTAACTCAAATTCTCTTCATACATCAGTTACTTTTGTCTGATTGAATAGTTAACTGGTTGATCACTGAGTGTGGTTGAAGTTCTACTTCCATAACTTGACCTCATTCTTCTCGCAATTAGAACTAGTTTAACTAACCATAAGTCAATTTAACTAAAATAGATTTCTACAAATTAGTAATCAAACATAATGAAATGAACTCAAGCTTCCCCAACTCAAATTAACTAAGTAAAAAGTTCCATGTCACCTCAGTTAACTACATCCAATATTTATGTTGAAATAGAAATTCAAATTTTCTCTAGTTTGATCGAGGCAAAGTGAAACAGAGATTTTCTTTCTGTATTTTCAACACTCCCTCTCAATAAGAATGGGATTTCAACCACCCCTATCCTGCACCTATCGAACTCAAACTTCCCTCTTGACAAGGCCTTTATTAAACTATCAACACATTTTTCCTCTATCAGAATGTATTGCAACAACATTATCCACCTCTACACACAATCCCGTAGATGGTGATAGAAAATATTTGTATGCTTTGATCAATCGTGAAAAATAGTATTTTCAGAGAGCTTGATGCAACTCTGTTTATCATAGTATATCACAGTTGGATCCATCATCTGACCAAGCAATCTAATAGGTATCATTCTCATCCAGAGTGCGTCACATGTTTCTTGATTAACAACCCCCTATTTGTCTTCCACCAAGATATGTTGCACAGATATTTTCTTCCTGATGTACCAAGAAATCATTGTGGACCCAACACTGAAATTCCACCTAATGTACTCTTTCAGTCTGATGGACTCCCCACCCAATCTGTATTATGAAGCCACACAACTTCACTCCCTTTGTCCATTTGTACCATATTCCAAACTAACTAGTGCCTTTGAGCTACTATAGAACATGCTTAGTTTCCCTCCAAAATAGTTTGGTTGGTGTAGGGTGACTTAATTGTCTGTTAAATACCTATTATTTAATTGTCAACATGGGGGTTTCGTAAACTTAGAAGCAAACCAAAATATATGGGACCTCAGATGAGACTATTGTAGGAGGTTTGTTTAGAATGGAAATGCATATTACAACTAGAATCAAAGAAAAATGCATTAAACTAATCTATGAACAATTATAATAAGAAAATACAAAATAACTAGAAGGCAAGTAAACTATGATAACCTAGAAAGAAAGCAGTTTAATGACAATCTAGGAAATGAAATCACACTTGCATGAAAGTAAAAACACACTTGCAGGAAATGAAATAACAAAAATAAAACTATGTTACAGTTGTATGCAGATTGTGGTTGATGGGGATCCTTCCATTCCTCAATGATCCCAAATGAACAACTACCACCTCTTAATAATCACACAACACTCATAACTCATAATTGAAAGAAAATAATATTATTCATGCTGAATGATAAATCTAATGCCAATGAATAACTAACAATTGTTAGCTTACTTTGAAGGATGCTCCTCCTATTTATACATGAATTAGGGATATCTACTCAATAAATGTAAATCCCTTAAATTTCTACTAGATCCATACTTGTCTCAACTTATCCTTATATACTAGATACAAATCCCATGACTCATAAAGATCTCCATGATATTTCTCCTTGGAATATGGTCCACCTCTTGAGTTGAAATTCGAATTTGATCTTGGGAGGTCACATAAGGGTGCCTTGGAAGCTCCCAAATGATCTACACATGTCTTAAATCTCAAGCCACTTTTAGGTATAAGAAAATACATGTTATTTTTTTAACTTTTACTCATAAATTCACTTTAAATACTTGAAATTAATAACTTTGGAAAATACAAATATGAACCCATATGGTAATGGAAAGGTAAGGTCATGTGATGACAAGATGATGAAATGAGGCAATAAAATGAGAATGGAGGTCAATGTATATGACATTTTGAAGATATTTTGGAGGCCCAACATACCCCCAACTAGAATTATTGCACGTCCTCATGTAATCTATTGCATTGACTTACTTTAATCATGATTTGATCTTTTGAATTGTCTTGCTTTTATATGAAATTTCGCTGATGTTAATTTTTCTTTCAACTTCGCATAATCATTTGATAACTTTGTTCCTTTTGAAAAATATTTAATTGCAACATATTACAATGTATTTTTTATGAAAATGCCAAAATAGTACCTAGCATGTCTTTTTATGGCACTCCATTTGGATTACGTTGAACTCATCCCTCGTGTAATGGTCTGTTAACTTGGCTTGGCGGGGGAATGACGGCGCAAGACTTCCCCTATGAGGCTGTGGCGAGAGCTATGCAACCGGCCTAAAGGGGCTTAATGGCATCATCCATCAGCCAGTCCATCGGCCTCAGTATTGCCACAATTCTCAAACAATTAAATGCCACTGCAGATTTTTCTTTTTATAAAAACTCTTCAATTGCCTGAAAATAGAAACGGCTTGCAACCTGCGTCTTGTCATCCATGACAATATATAAACCATCCTTTATTATCACTCAGGAGATCGGTGAAATGCACAGTTAGGTTTTATTTTGTTGGCAGGTTTTGATGATGGTCGAACACAACAACCAAACATCGAATTAATCACTGCAACTAAGCCTGATCCTGTACAAGTCAATGTCCATTATATCATAGAATTGCGCAGCAGTTGATGTTTTTTTGACCCTTTTTATTGTTGCATCGTTTATGACTCTCGTTCGGATTTCATTGTATATATATCAATGTTTTATTATGTATGGGCTTTTTAATACACATGTCATCCCTTTTATTTCTCATTGGTTTTGCTTTTTTATGGTGGTTTTTTTAATGTTTAGTTAAGTAACGTTGTGTATGGTGTTTGTTATTAATTTTCTTTTTTATAGTACACAAATACATATATTTATGTACAATTTTTTAAATTTTTTTTAATGGTTTATTTGTTTTTATTTTTTAATGATTTTGTTTTAGTGTTTTATTTATTTATTTTTTAATGTTTTGTTTTGTATTTTTTTAAACAATTTTGTTTTTTAATATTATTTTATTTGTGTTTTCATCAAAAAAATAATTATATATGTTTTTTTTCTTTAAAATATATTCATATAAATTTAAAAAGAAATACTTTATTGAAAAAAAAAAAATTATACATGTGTTCCATTTTATATATATAGAGAGAGAAACAATTTATTTAAAATAGAGATTTTTTTTTAAATATATATTAACATGAAAATTCCTTTTCTGATTCTCCAGGTCACACAAAGCGCATGAGGAGGAGAGCATACCCGAGATTTCATTAATCAATTTTTTTTAAAGTTGGACGCAAAAAATAAAATGAAAAGAATCGATCTCATACCTGCAATTATCGCTCCTGGTCTTCTCTTGTGCTCCTTATTCACAATCATTTGTTTTATTGCAATTTTCCTGCCAAGGGTTAATAAATTGGTGGCTCTTACTGCACTGTAAAATTGCAAATTTATCCTAACAATCACAAAAACTTGTTTTTATTTGTTAGTCCTATTCTATGGAAAAAGAAATGAAACATTCTCTTAAGTATAAGAGAATTTCCAATGCATCCATTTGTGTAACAAGACCATGAGTAAACTTGTATTCATGTTTAAAATATACTCTTTGATATGTACCAGTATATGAGAGACCAACTGCCTTGATTTGAATGATATCAGAAGATACTGAAGAATTGAATCCTGAGATCCGATAACTATCTTAAACCAAGATTCTCTGTAATCTTGTCTTCCTTGGTTTTCTGATATCATGTCGTGCACTCTTCAAAGATGTGATCTTCATTCATAGAATCGGGTGATAGACTTGCATGAAACTTAGGTTTCAACAACTTCTCTTCTTTAACATGCATCCATCACTCTTGGAAGTTACCTGAATATTTTTCCTCTTCTGATTGTTGTTCTTCAATGGGGATTGGTGCTTTATTTTGCAGTACCTCAACATTATAAATGGATTCAGGAGTTTTATTGTTGGGGATTCCAAATGGTTGTGCAGGTAGTGAAGTGGAAATGGATCTTTGGGGTACTTTTGAGGATGGTAATGGTTGAATTGAGGTCAATTAAGCGTGAAATGGATGTGGTGGTGGAGGTGAATAGTATCAATAGCACTGAGCTTGGCATTGAGCCTAGCATTGAGGATAGTGAGGAAAAGATTGAGAATACGATGGATTTCTTCTACAAGGCCCTTGCCAATGTTGTTTCCAAGATTGGTTTTGAGGTTGGGATTGAGATGGCCAAGGTTTCCAAGGCAAGGGTTTTTCCAATTACTTTGAGATTATTGTACATAACCTTGAAATTGAAAAGTAAGATCTTGTATCATACCAGGTTGATGAGGTGGCCATGATTTTTTTGGAGCCCCATAAAAAGTTTGTTCCAATGTTTGATTCGCTCCTTGTTAAAATGCCTTTAACCCTGGTAATAATGGACAATCTTTAGTAGTATGTGATCCTGCACAAATTTGATACATTTTAATGTTATCAAGTGAAAATTCATGCAAATCATGTTTCTTTTTGTATTTAGGGAAAAACATAAATGAAGCAACATTCTCAACTATTTTCTTGTTTTCCATTCTTAGCATATCAATTTTCTCTTTTAAATTACCAAAAATGTCTAGCAAATTGTTAAGTTCAATTTGACTGTTATAGACATTTTTGGGCACTGCAACCCCAATCAAACATGTCCATAAACCAAGGGCTCCTAAGTCCCTAAAAGTGTTGTTCCATACCCTAAAAGAACAAGGTTAGCTGATTACATCATCTCCCAGAAGTTCTCCATGAAAAACTGCTCAGAACTGGTCAAAACTGGACCATCTCACCTGCTCCATGGTCAAACTGCAATGCATCCCACCTAATGCACACGGGAGGTGCGATGCATACTAAAAAGCCCTTCTATGGGGTGCGATGGGTGAGAGTGGACAAATAGCAGAGGCAGTATGCGAGGTGGATGATCATGGAATCTTCCAAAAACTTCTCCTGTGACACTTGCCTCTCTGAATTCGCCTAGGGATGAGTAAGAGATCGTCAATCTCCAAGTGGAATCAAGAACTATCAGAGAGAGGACACGAATCAAAATCCTAGAAGCTGACTCACCTCCCTGCAATCATCTATATATGGATCCCTCATCCCAGAGATCCAGAGGCTGGAATTTTGTATCTTGTAAGGAAGTGCTGTTGGTTTCTTGTTGGAATATCATAGTGTTGGGTGATCTAAGCTTTTCATGAGGTGAAAGAAGGGCTTTCATGCTGGAGGATGACACTGGATCAGAACAATTGGTTGTAATCCTCTTTGCTATTCTTGATTATTAATAAAGCTATTCAAGTTTTCCTCCACATTCTTGTATGTTTGATGATATATGCATTTGTGTGGTCAATATATATCTGGTCCTATATTGTTTATGATTGTAGATCTCTGTTCTTCGATAGTATTATGTTGCTTTGATTCCACAGGTGCTCTTTGAAGCTGGGTAGACAAAGGAGAAGCGACAAGGATCTGTCAAAAAAGAGAGGAATCAAGCAAGGAACCAAATGCAAGACTGAGGTTGGTGTCCTTCATTCCACTCTTATCTACTTTTCATAAAGGAAAATGAAAGTGGTTTTAGTTTGTTTGTTTCTAAGATAGCTACCAGTCTTAGTGGGACTAGCAGATCCGAGTGGACACTAGATTTCCCGATAACAAAATGGCAACTCCACTGGGGAGCGAATAGATTGTTTGTTTGTCTATATTTGTTTGTTTTATAAACTTACAGACAGATCCTGAAGTCAAGCCAGCTAGCCTTCGAACTGCATTTGCTATGCAAGTGCAAAGTAGATCAATGCTGCTTCAGTCTATCTCCGGGTTTTGTTTATAAACTGAACAACTGATTTGAAAACCTTCTAATTGCCCTAGTGGTGGCTCTAGTAACCTCATTAGATCAGCCCCTATAATTGCTATTTACTGTACATCATTTGCTCGGCCTAAATCCCTGAACTGAGCTGCAAATTGTGACCAAGAGCCAAGTAAAGTCTCGTCCTGGTACCATCGCACCCTCTCTTCAAGGAAATCTGGATGCATCGCACTTCCCGTGTGCAGTAGGTGGGATGCATCCCTATTTCCCTGTGTTACAGGTGCGATGATCAGAAAAGGCTAATTTTTTACTCTAGGTTTTGGTTTTTCTTCACTCTTTTCAGCTCTATTCAGGAGTTTTGCTGTCTGTGAGTAGTATACCACTGTGGAAACCCCCTTCCTTTCCATCATTCCGCCTCCATTGTGCAAAGAACTGTGAATGTTTTTATGTATTTTCTGCCATTTTCAGTTCTCTTTTGAAAAGTAGTAGCATAGTTGAACTGTCGTCTTTTGATTTGAAAGTGTCGCAAGTCTCGTTTTCAGTCAAAGAAAGGAATTCTATTGTTCTTGATGGTTTATTATATAGTTACTCTTGTATTTGATTTGAATTAGTAGTTTTTCAAGTGTCGAAAGCAGTTTTCAATTCAAAATAGTAAAGTGTCGTCATTATCTTCCTTTCATTTTGAAGAGAAATTTGTTAGTACTGTCGCTTTGAAAAATAATTCAGATTTGTACTTAGCATTCTTCTTGTCATCCACACATTAAGAAAGCTGAAAACAAATACATGCATGTGCATTTGCATTTAGACTGCTTGTTGGTTTGATTTAGGACAGTGCATCTAGTGTGTGCTCTCTGCTCTATGTTGAAAGAATATCATCTCTCTTTCTTTAGTAGTTAGGATTTTCATTGCAAAAAGAAGATTAAACGATTGTTTATCATCTTAGATTGCATTTTAGGAATTGTACATCTATATCACGCGGTGAACCTAAAAGGCAAATTTCTTATGAAATATCAACTGTAAAATAAATTTAATGAACCTAAAAACACTTTGGAACCTAACGTACAACATCTAGAAGTCTAGGCTAGAGACGTATTCTGGCGTCGTAAACCCTGGTAACTGTCGCTTTCACTGTTGGTTGGGTGATTCCTCCTCTTTGAGATGAGAAGTGCCAGTACGAACTTGTGCTCCCACGTACCATCGAGTATATATTGGGAGACCATAATAGGCTATATCCTTTATCCATAGGAAGCCATGTCTGTCGCCCTATCGGTCGCAATGCACTGAACACAGCATTCGGGAAGATTGACTGCCATACCGTAAAAAGTATTCTACAGTTTTGCGATTGGTTTGGTAATCCCTCTGTCTAGATTTCCAGAGTAGTCTCTTTCGTTCCTTCTCAGACTCCTTAAAGGAAAAGGTCCATCTGAGCACTTGTCACTTCAAGCTCATTAAAAATCGAAGGCGACTAGAGTCATCTTTTGTTTTTTCTCGACTCTTAACAATTGAGAAAACAAGTTGTGTCAAAGCGTCTAAAATTCATTTAATTCGGAAACATTTTTCGCTTTATTTTTAGTTGATCGAGTAATCCACAATCATGGAAGAAAGTCAATTGAAACCCCGTCATTCGCGGAGACTTACAAGTCAATCGTCTTTGTCCCCAGAATCAAAACTATTCCGGACAAAGCGAACTCATTTAACCGGCTCAAAGTCCCTTGGTCGAGTTGGAACAAGTGTTCCAACACCCTAGGAGACTCCGGTTACTCCAAACATTTCTGGTACCCCTGCCTTTAGAGAAGAAGTTCCGCGGCCACAAGAGGACAGTAGAACTGATCCTAGTGTGAAGGTAAACACTTCTATACCTGAACTGGCTCAATCCATAGCTGATTTGGAAGGTGTTGTTCCCCAAACATCAGTCCCTGCAGAATCTATACCTTCTTCGGCACCGGAAATATTTTACGGACCTAACGGTCTACCTCTTCCACCCTGTTTGATTGCTATAAAAGAGATTGTAGAGGATCCACCATCTATTACTCCATTGAAATTTGGAGTAGGGGTCACTCTATATCCTTCTTCATCAAAAATTAGTCTACCGTTATCGGATGTTCCTGTAGATTTGCTAGGAAACCTTTTGGATAGACTAGATATGTCTGAACAACCGTCGACATCTAGGACTATGTCATCTGACACAGCGGCGGCAGAACTTCCTGCTGCTGCTCCGAAAATGTTCGCTGGTATACCGTCTTTCACAACTAGCTCTCAATCATTGGATGGGATCCATCCAGGGGCTGTTTCGACGGTATGGTCTGTTCCCGTTTGTTCATCCGGAATAATATCTGGAATCTCTTATGTTGAGTCTCATCAAATTGATCCTTTGCAATGTCAATTTGGGCAATCCGGTCCTCAAAGGCAAATAATTCCCTTAAGCACCGGATTACCGCCGTATGGGGGGCAATATGCCCTTTCATTGTCTCCTCCAGGAGGTCAAACATACGAGAGTTCACAATAGAATTCAGGTTATTCTAGAATTACATCCAGTGGTTGGATGCCTATACTGCCTCAATAACCAAGAGTTGTATACCCAATGCAACAAAGTATGCCTATGTCAAATATTCCCACTACACCAGCTATTGTGACAATGTCGCAAGTACAAGCGTTACCTATTGTATGCCAACCTCAAGTCTCTCAGGTTGCAATCCAACAGCCCCTTGTCCCTGCGACACCACCACAATCATCGGTTAGTGGCTCCTTAACTGGAGTGACCCAGGCTCAAACGGGTACCATTACCCCTCATCTCGGTCAAACAGCCAGTATTAGGCAACAGCACATGGTCTCACAACCATGGCTTGTGCAATATCAACAACCACAATTCCAACAAGCTTACTAAGGATCTGAGCACCAAGTCTTTGCAGGTAATGGGCAGCCCTATATTCAAAACGGGCAACCTCAACCATTTCATAATGGTTATGCCCATCAACCTTATCAAAGTTATCAGCATCAAATGCACTATGCTGGTATGCAAAGACCCACTGCTTAGGAAATCCCATCTTATCCTGGGTACACTTTGCCAAACTTGAATCAACAGTTGCCCTTCGTGGCAACTTTAGAGTTACCAGATCTAAACCGACTAACGAACGATCCAATCGCTTACGCCCCTTGGTGGCCAGCGATTCGTCACAAACTTCTGTCAGATTTTCCTAAATTTAATGGAAATCCGGGTGAAGACCCGTCGAATCAAGTGATGACCTTTAACTTGTGGTTTTCATCTAACACTCTAAATGATGATTCGATCAGGCTTCGCCTTTTTCAGCGAACGTTAATTGGTCCAGCAGAAAAATGGTATATCGAATTGCCTAGAGCTTCGTTTGATAACTTCAGCGCCCTAGCCACAACCTTTTTAACCCATTTTCAGTTACCCATAAGGTACGAAACGGGAACAGAGCTTCTTACCAATTTCAAGCAAACGACGACCACTCACATATCCGATCATATTCATGAGTGGCGACGTCATCGTAGAATGGTAAAAACATATGTTCCTGATCAGCTATTGGCTGAATGGTTTATGAAGTCATTGCTACCTTCTATTACAGAAGATGTGGGAAAGGGAGGAGTCGTCACTGAAGAGCAAGTAATTGCTCATGCGCAATATCTAGACTTGATCTATACTCAGTTTGGCATGATCTACGATAAAATCCTTGATGCTCCTAGACCGGAATTTTCCGTTCCTCCATCTCCTAAATCAAACAAAGACTCTCATGCCAGGGATGTCGTGATAGGAACGACCAGCACAAAAACTGCAAAGGCTAAGTCGAAAAAGGCTCGTACGGTTTCAAGTCAAAATGCAAATGAAAAACTTCTCGCCAGGGAAGTAAATGTCGTATCGACTGAAAAAGGCAAAGAAACCAAGCAACCAGGAGGCAAGAAGAAAAAGAAAGGGAAGAAGAAAAAATAGGAGGAGTCATCCCCTGAAAAATCTTCTGCAAACCCTTCTGGAGATAGGAAACCAAAAAGTCCATGCCTAATATGTGATGAGGATCATTGGACAAGAGAGTGTCCGTATAAAGCTGAGCTTAGAAAATTCTTCAAGAATTCAAAAACCTCGGCAGTATTGACTGATCCATTTCCAAATCCAGGAACAAATTTGGTTTCTAGTGACAATGATTCCCTGTCCCAAGTGCTAATGTTTTCAGTTTCAAAGCAGCAAAACGATGCTTTGATATCGACAAGGAATAAAGATTACGACAATCCACAACTGTTGGACAACAAGGCGAATGATCAACCTAGTAGTTCGACAACAACTTCGACCGAAGTTGTGCCACCCATAATTCCTGAACTAACGATAAAGCCGCCAAAGGGAGTAGTACACAAATCGTCATTTAATCCTCGTGCTAGAGCAGCACAACATTACAATATAGTGGAAGATTTTGCCCAATCGCCATCCGCTATGTCGACACTTGAGGTACTGCAAAATTGCCCCTCCCAAAAGCAGGCTTTACTATCAGCAATAGATGGGATTGACCCAACGGATTCCAATCTTGTGTCCTTCAATCACAAAGGATATGACCCTCAGTTACTAGTTCAACTAGCTTTCCTTATTCAAGTGAAAGCCCTCAACACAACTGTTCATTGAACAACTATTGATGAGGGGGCATCTACATCTATTATGTCGATGAGTTGCTGGAAAACTTTAGGATCTCCACCATTGTCGCGATCTTTGACAATATTAAAAGCATTTGATGGACGAACATACACCCCATACGGGATTTTAATTAACTTGCAATTCGAACTGGGGGGCAAAACAGTAGAAATAGATGTTGAGGTAATTGACGGAAACCTCAATTACAACATCCTACTGGGAAGGCCCTGGATATATGCTATGGCAGCCATTGTGTCGACCTACTTCAGGAGGATTGCATTTCCCTTTCAAGGAGGAATTACAATCGTCGACCAACAGACATTTCTCCCCAACAGTTCACAAGTTACGGGAAGCATTCCGATGATCCATGTAAGCCCTCATTCGCTTCAAAATATCGTAGTAGGTCTACTAAAAGACCCTATATTAATGGGGACTTTTGCCCTACCACCTCCAATAAATCTGGCAGAAGTGGCAATGGTGGGAACCTGCAATATAATATCTTCTATTCAAAAGATCTTTGAAAACGATATTAACATGGATCATCTGCAGGTATTGCCTCCAAGCCCAATAGAAATCTTGTAGCAATCAATGTTTCTGGCATGGGAGGCAAACCCAAATCAACGCTCATCAAGCGTTTGGATAGATAGGTCTAAGGAATATGGTACCCCTTCAGATCCTTGGTTGCAAGTACATTATACTAATGAAGGAATTGTTAGGTCAATGATGATTGACGGGGCACCATGGGAAGATTACCACCATCATTCCCATCTTCTGGATTACAAAGAAGATACTCCTAGTGACCTTCATCATCCCTCAGTTTTTTATTTTCTATCAAATACTGTAAACACGGTGGATTCCGAGCGAAACTTGTCCAATATTGAAGAGACTATTGCCATAAATATCTTGACCAAAACAGATGTTGTAGAGAATATTCATTTCGGCAAATCTTGTTCTCCTTCAGAACTGGAAATATATAACACTCTTTTTCACGAATTCAGAGATGTCTTTGCTTGGTCGTATGATGAAATTCCAGGCATTGACTTGAGCATAGTTGAACACGAAATTAAGATGTATGCAGATGTCAAACCAGTACGACAATGGCTACGGCAAGTGCACCCCAAGAAAGCCACCACCATCAAGGCAGAAGTTGAAAAACTTCTCCATGCTAGTTTTATTTACCTAGTTCCTCTAATCGATTGGGTATCGAATATTGTTCCTGTAATGAAAAACAAGGAACGATTAGAGTGTGCATCGATTATAGGGATGTAAATCAAGCTTGTCCAAAAGACAACTACCCTACACCCTTCATTGACCAGATAATTGATGAATGCACTAGATGTGAAATCTTCTCATTTATGGATGGATTTTCCAGGTATAATCAAATAAATATCCGCCCACAAGACCAGTCAAAGACTGCATTTATTTTTCCGTGGGGCACATTTGCATATCGCAAGCTACCCTTTGGTTTAAAGAACGCAGGGGAAACATTTCAGAGGGCAATGAATTATGCCTTCCATGACATCAAAAACATCGTTCAACCATATCTCGACGATCTTCCAACTCATTTGCGAAAGCAGACCAATCATCCGCAGCATTTGGGAGCGATATTTCTACATTTCCGACACTACAAGATATGACTTAATCCACACAAATGTGTATTCTGTGTCAGTTCTGGTCGTTTACTCAGCTTTGTGGTCTCAAAGGACGGGATTCGTCTTGACCCATGTAAGGTTGAGGCAATCATTAATTTGCCTCCGCCTTCAAATTTGCTTCAGATTCAGAAACTCCAAGGGAAAGAAAACTTTCTGAGGAGATTCATTCCAAATTACGCTGAACTTGCTAAAGGTTATACTTGTCTATTGAAAAAAGAAGTATCCTTCGTGTGGGATCAGGTCGCACAAGCTTCCTTTGATGCTTTAAAAGAATCTCTAATAAAAGCATCATTAATGTACGCTCCTGATTATCAAAAATACTTTAACCCGTATCTAGCTGTACCGGATACAACCATCGCAATGGTTTTAGTTCAAGAAGACAAAGGAATTGAACATCCTATATATTATTTAAGTAGAAACTTAAATGATACAGAAAGAAAATACTCCTATGTTGAAAAGCTATCTCTCGCAGCTATTCAAGCGATACAGAGATTTCGACACTATATCCTCTTTCGAAAAACTACCATTCTGTAAGATTGCAACCCCATGACTTATATATTGTCGTGACAGTTGCTGGGGGGAAAATATTCAAAATGGATAGCAATTCTACAAGAGTTCGATCTAGAATTTATAAAATCCAAATCGAAGAAATCCCTGGTTTTCGTGGAATTGCTATGCGATCTCCCATCGTCGTCCAACGATGTAACATCAGAAGAAGCAATCGTGGACGAATCTTTGTTTTTGTTATTCTCAAGCAATCAGTGGTATGGAGACATAATAATCTATCTCCAAACCCAAACATATAGGTCTAATACCTCCCGCTCGGAACAACGACGCATTCGATACCAACCAAAAGACTACATGATCTTCGATGATACACTTTACCGTCGTGGTGTCGATACAGTTCTGAGGAGGTGCCTCACCCATGAGGAGGCCGAAAAAGTCCTGAATGATTGCCATTCAGGCGCGTGTGGAGGGAATCAATCTGGTTACACTACAACGCAAAAGATTTTAAGAGTAGGATACTTCTGGCCAACAATGTTTAAAGATTTCATAACCGCAGTCAGAAGTTGCCATGCATGTCAAATCTTTGATCGAAAAACTAGAATACCACCCGCACCACTACAACCAGTAGTTTTTGTTGGACCATTTGCAAAATGGGGCATAGATTTCATGACATGTAACCCCACCTCGGCTGGGGGGCATGGGTATATCATAGTCGCAGTAGACTATTTTACCAAATGGGCCGAGGCGATGCCTACATTAAACAATAGCAGTGAAATGGCTGTCCTCTTCTTTTTCAATCATGTAGTCTCCAGATTCAGCGTTCCATAGGCCATAGTCACAGATCATGGATCGCATTTTCGCAATCACATGATGGTTGAGTTGGCTGCCAAGTTAGGGGTGTCCCACGACAGCTCTACTCCATATTATCTGCAATCTAACAGAAAAGTTGAGGCAATCAAAAAGGTCCTGAAGCGGACGCTGCAAAGGATGATTGGAGTCCACAAAAGGAGTTGGCACCTGATCCTGTACTCAGCCTTGTGGGAATACCGGACATCAGGGATAGATTTGCCTCTGATCTAAAAGACCTGGTTGGTAGGATCCCATGCATTGAGGAAATATTGCAACAAGTTGATTTGTTGCCTCATGCTATAAAGGCAGAAAAACTTGAATAGGCCACAGTTCCGCAGTGTAGTTACCGTAACCGGATCATGTAGAGGAAGCATATCCTCGTCTTCATGCTCGTGTTCTCACCATGTAACAACCATTTTGCTCTGATAAATCTCTGCAAAACAAGCAAGAGAAGAGTCAGGATCCTGATTTGGCAAAAAACAGGCAAAAATTCCATGAGAAAACAATGCAAAAACTCCCCTTCTCGCGCCCATCTCACCCCCAGCAGTGTACTGGGTGGGATGCATCTTGACTGACTAATGGCCAAGCTAGGATGCATCGCACCTTTCGATGTAGAAAGGGTGCGATGGAGCCAGGGCGAATTTTCAAACCTTAGAGGCTCAGAAAAACAGGGAAACATGCACAGAATTCAAAAAGGAAGGAATGCAACTGAAGAGCTCAGTTTTAGCTCCTACCTGGTCCAGACGGCACCAAGAATCGTCCACAGAGTCTCCCGAAATCAGCTGGTGAAAATCAAGGGGGAAAAGCACCTCCAGAGCTCCAACAAACCAAAGTTCAAATGAAATGGTAAAATGAGGGGTAAAAAACCAGTTTTAAATTACTTTTCACGTAATTTGAGTAAAATATTAGTGTTTTAACTCACTTTTGAAAAATATATTGTCCATTTCTAATCGGTTTGATGAAGCAATTGAACAGGCAGTACAACCTTTGGAGGAACAAAGTGATTAATGGTGAAATTAAATCAATGACCATTATCACGAGCAGTTTTTATGTGGAGTTCAAGCTCGTTAAAAATTAAACATAAGAAATCAGCAAATGTTCCCCCAGAGTTTAAGCTCATTAAAAAATGAACCAATTTCCGGTAAATAACCATTATGAATGCATTATCATCAACTTTTGAGCCTTGGTCATGTTCTCATCATCACCTCCACTCTGTTTTAGCCGATCATTCACCTCCATTTGATTGTTTACCCCTTTTGAGGAATAGCTGTGAAGAGTGATCCTGTTAGCCATCCTTGTGACACTGCCATGATTGGAAAATTCCAAACCTTACCTAGAATTAGTTGCTACCTAAAATCATCACTCGTTCCTCAAAAATGGGTCTCCTTTAAGCTCTTTTCACATGACTCATAAAATATGAAAATATTGCCGAGCGATTGGCCTCTCCAGCTCGTTAAAACGACCGGAGGTGCTATCCCTCTTCTAGATTTTAATCTTTTTGGACCTGAGCGATTATTACAGAAAAAGATTGAGCGCTTGTCTTGTTCGGCTTGTTAAAATTACCAAAAATTCATCCCTTTCGTATTGTTTTATACTTTTTCGGACTTAAGGGATTACATGACGAAAAAGGATTATTGGAGTTTACTTTACATCCCTTTTCAGACTCTCTAAAATTGAAAAGGACTGAGTTATCTTTGTCGTTAAACTCGTTAAAACTGAATAGCGACAAACTTGTCCATACAGACAAGAACGAGTTTCACTGTCGCTAGGCCCGTTAAAATATAGCGACGGGTTTGCCCGAAGGGCAAATTATAGAGCAAGCATATGTTATCCTCCTCAAGCTTGAAAAAAATAAAGAGGTACTGGTCAGCAATGACTGGGGAAAAATTGGCAAGAAAACTTGAAGAAACTTTATTGGTAGCAAGTCGCTCTTGAACATGACACTTTCACTCCACATCCGAGTTGGGTTGGGTTGTTCCATTCACTGGTCATATCACCATTGGTCCATCACACCATCCACATTTTGGTTAACGCTACCAATCCATCATGTCAGTATCGCTGGTATGTTCAAGAGAAGTCGCTCAGAGAATTCACCTGTGTCTCATCCACTGCAATACATTCACGCTCCATTCTTTCATGACCGTCACCCTGAACCCTGTATCATCAGACCGTTTTCACCTCCAAAATCATTTACTCCATTCCATGTCGTAGATGTGGGATTCATTAAGGCCCTCCTATGGCGAGTCACTTCTTGTTGACATCAACTCATTATCCAAGAAGTCGACTTAGGAACAACCCCTTCAGTACTTTGAAGCTTGCATGCCTGAATGGCAAGTTTCTCACTTCCAGCGACAGGTGTACATCAATGGCCTTCGACCGAAAGATTTTGCGTGGTGTTCGACGCCAAGTCCCTTATTCACACCACGCGAATTGTACTGTAGTACCTTGAGGGTCATCATCATTATCGGTGATTCCTCTCCCGCCCATTAACATCTTACATCATTGGCTGGTAATCAGGCGATTTCTTTCCATGTTCAACTCCAAAACATCTTTCACATGGATCGACTTGTACTCCGAGTGAAGATTGAACGAGTTTGAAGACCCTGGATCTAGTTTCATCCATCCGGGCCGCGATATATTCAGGAAAATAAAGACATCAAATGTACATCGCTGCTGCATAGTTGATCATCTGAATCAAAGGATGATGGCTCTATCAGAATCATCAGTCTCCCGCACAGACGATTGTCTGTCTTATGTACATGAAAATGAATTTATAAAGCTGAGCATGGGAATGCCTGACTCAGCTAGATCATGAAAAATATTATGAAGATAATGTATTGTATTGTATCTTATTACAGGTCACCTTCCAGTTCAAAAAAACTTCGGATCCTCATGATAAAGCATTTCACTCGACATCAAAAGATTAACGACCTCATGCTTTAGGGGGAAACTGTTGTAGACATTTTTGGGCACTACAACCCCAATCAAACATGTCCATAAACCAAGGGCTCCTAAGTCCCTAAAAGTGTTGTTCCATACCATAAAAGAATAAGGTCAGTTGATTACATCATCTCCCAGAAGTTCTCCATGAAAAACTGCTCAGAACTGGTCAAAATTGGACCATCTCACCTGCTCCATGGTCAAAGTGCGATGCATCCCACCTTATGCAGATAGGAGGTACGATGCATACTGAAAATCCCTTCTATGGGATGCGATGGGCAAGAGTGGACAAATGGCAGAGGCAGTATGCGAGGTGGATGATCATGGAATCTTCCAGAAACTTCTCCTGTGACACTTGTCTCTTTGAATTCGCCTAGGGATGAGTAAGAGATCATCAATCTCCAAGTGGAATCAAGAACTATCAGAGAGAGGACACTAATTAGAATCCCAGAAGCTGACTCACCTCCCTGCAATCATCTATATATGGGTCCCTCATCCTAGAGATCTAGAGGCTGGAATTTTGTATCTTGTAAGGAAGTGCTGTTGGTTTCTTGTTGGAATATCATAGTGTTGTGTGATCTAAGCTTTTCATGAGGTGAAAGAAGGGCATTCATGCTAGAGGATGATGTTGGATTAGAACAATTGGTTGTAATCCTCTTTTCTATTCTTGATTATTAATAAAGCTATTCAATTTTTCCTCCACATTCTTGTATGTTTGATGATATATGCATTTGTGTGGTCAATATATATCTAGTCCTATATTGTTTATGATTGTATATCTTTGTTCTTTGATAGCATTATGCTGCTTTGATTCCACAGCTGCTCTTTGAAGCTGGGTAGACGAAGGAGAAGCAGCAAGGATCTGTCAGAAAGGAGAGGAATCAAGCAAGGAACCAAACGCAAGACTGAGGTGGGTGTCCTTCATTCCACTCTTATCTACTTTTCATAAAAGAAAACGAAAGTGGTTTTAGTTTGTTTGTTTCTAAGATAGCTACCAGTCTTAGTGGGACTAGCAGATCCGAGTGGACACTAGATTTCCCAATAACATTGACCTATCAATACTGGTTTCAACCTACCTATTCTTTCCATAACAAGATCCTAAGGGGATCTTGCATACTTTGCTTTTCCTCTTGATATGTTCTTACACAATTCACAAATCTCTTAAAATGACAGCTGTCAAACATCTCCTTTTCCCACCAAGTTAAGAAGATCAATCCATTCATCCCTTATAGTATTTAGTAGGATATTTTTTAATGTGTTTGATCCTAAATTTTTCTATTTATCTCTTTTGACATGATATGTAAATCTCTCCACTAAACCTTCTAAGCTTTCATCCTCTTTCTGGATCATCTTAAAGACTTGATTTCTAAGGTCATGGTTTATACAATAATATTTGTATTTTTCCAAAAATACACTTTTCATATCATCCCATGTCCTTATAGAATTTGTTCCTAAAGTCATGAACCATTTAAGAGCTCAGTCCTCCAATGTTTTAGGAAATAAATTCAACTTTTGAATTTGTAATAAGTAGCCATAAGATCTACAAATTATTTCAAATTCAAATAGAAAAGTTTCTCGATATTCTGATCTCATACCATTGAATATAGGAAGTACAGATGGAAATATGTTCTTCATATGAACATTGATATCAGTTTCTTGAATGGGAAATCCAAAAGGATCTTCCTCATCATCAGCGTCTCCATCCATTTCTTCTACCTGCAAAACTAGGAATTCATGATGTGGATGGTTTTTTTTTTTTTAGTAAATGGTTTTTTTTTTTATGAATGTTTTATCTTTTCTAATTTCCGTCTAAATGCAAATAGCCCTAATGAAAAGTCTTTCTAAACAATCTTCCTAACTATTTACATTTAAGTATGCTTCCCTGACAACAACACCAAAATGTAGGGTGACGTAATTGTTTGTTAAATCCCTATTATTTAATTGTCAACACGGGGCTTTCGTAAACTTAGAAGCAAACCAAAATATATGGGAGCTCAGATGAGACTATTGTAGGAGGTTTGTTTAGAATGGAAATAAAGAATGGAAATGCATATTACAACTAGAATCAAAGAAAACTGCATTAAACTAATCTATGAACAATTATAAGAAGAAAATATAAAATAACTGGAAAGAAAGTAAACTATGATAATCTAGAAAGCAAGAAGTTTAATGACAATCTAGGAAATGAAATCACACTTGCATGAAAGTAGAAACATACTTGCAGGAAAGGAAATAACAAAAATAAAACTATGTTACAGTTGTAAGCAGATTGTGGTTGATGGGGATCCTTCCATTCCTCAATGAGAACACATGAACAGCTACCACCTCTTAAGAATCACACAACACCCATAACTCATAATTAAAAGAAAATAATATTATTCATGTTGAATGATAAATCTAATGCTAATGAATAGCTAACAATTGTTAGCTTCCTTTGAAGGATGCTCCTCCTATTTATACATTAATTCAGGATATCTACTCAATAAATGTAGATCCCTTAAATATCTACTAGATCCATACTTGTCTCAACTTATCCATAAATACTAGATACAAATCCCATGACTCATAAAGATATCCATGATATTTCTCCTTGGAATATGGTCCACCTCTTGAGTTGAAATTTGAATTTGATTATGGGAGGTCACATAAGGGTGCCTTGGAAGCTTCCAAATGATCTACACATCATCAATCTCAAGCCACTTTTAGATATAAGCAAATACATGTTATTTTTCTAACTCTTAATCATAAATTCACTTTAAATACATGAAATTAATAACTTTGGAAATACAAATATGAACCCATATGGTAATGGAAATGTAAGGTCATGTGATGACAAGGTGATGAAATGAGGCAATAAAATGAGAATGGAGGTGACTGTGTATGACATTTTGAAGATATTTTGGAGGCCCAATAGTTGGCCTAACCATAGATTGGCTCAATTGGTTGACTACATAGAAAACATCTAGTCATGTGTTCACGAGGTTCATTAGTGAACCCGCCAATTGTCGATAAGTAGTAACATCCACTTCCTCACTCGAAGTGACATCCTTTTTCCTCTAGTTGGTTGCTAGAGGAGTCTCCATGGGTTTGAACCTGTCCATGCAAAACCTTTGAAGTATCTCGCTGGCATACTTGCCTTGAGATAAAAACAATTCTCCATCACCTTTCCATACTTCCAATTCGAGTAAGTAGTGTATGAGACCCATGTCATTTATTTAAAACTCTCTTGCAAGGTCCTCCTTACAAGATCTGATCAATTTATCATCACTAGTCAAAATCAAGTCATCAACATATAAGACAACAATCAACAATTTACCTTCTACCCAAATATGAGAGTGGTTTGTTACAGATCCATTTGGGCACATCAATCCCATCATCCAGATCAATTTTTTAGGGCTCATCAAACCCTAACTTCAGTTGCTACATGCCCTAAACAAGTCACCCCTTTGAATGCCTTCTTCCCAAACAATTTCATGACTTCAAGACATCTAGAAATAGCCTCTAGAGGGACCAACACAGGTAGGCCCATGTAAGGGTGTGCTACGGAGTAGTTAAGTCCATGCCAGCGTACTCTACAGAGCACTTAGGCTTCCTTTCACCTGTGTTGGGTGAGATTGAGAAAAATTCACATAGCATTTGGGGAATATTCTTATCTTTTGGAGTCATCTAGAAGGTTCCCCCACTTATCAACTCCTATGAGCTCGAAAATGGATGAGGAATGAGTTAATATGCATCCTATCCTCTCATCCCTTCCTCCACGAAACTATTTCTAAGTATGGAAGGTCATTCAATGCCACCATCTATGACAAAACCTCCTTCATCTTCCTATAAATTGACCACTCATCTAAGTGATTAGGGGCTAGATTATGTTGAATTGTAAGGAGATAATGTTTCTATGAAGATTTGGCTTTGAAGCAAGTATTGTAATGCTACAAGTTTGTCATGCTTTTGATGTGATGTGGATGGGATCCAAGCTGGAGGAATGGCTTTGAATCAAACACGAATGGTTGTAATCCCTTCTTCTATTCAATAAAGTGTTTGAACCTTTCTCCCATATGTTTGTATTATTTTCTAATGCTTTCGTGTGTGAAATGTATCTGATTCCATTCACTTATATTCAATATATATTTTGCTTTGATCAATTCTTTGTTTTCTATTTTGTTTATAGGTACTTCTTAAGCATATTAAGTACGGGAAGGAGCAACAGGATCGATACAAGGGAGACGAGAGGAAAGAAGAACTACAAGTAGGTATTCTCATCTTCTCATCTTATCTATTGCTTATAGGAAAAGACTAAAACACTTTAAATTGTTGTTCTAGATATGGCTACTTATCTAGGGAATTAGTATTTATCCGTAGATACCAAATTCTCCAAAACAAATTGGCGACTCCACTAGGGAAGATCCTCTTTCCTAGTAGCTTATCCACCTCCTAGGACATCCTTGCATACCTTACTTGTGTTCATAGATTGTAATTCAGCTCTTTGCATTGAAAATTTGGTCAAAACTGTGTCAAATTGCCTCTTGAAATGGCTCACTGTCACCAGCGCAGGCTTGTGAGGGACACAGTATGCTGCAGATCACCCCTGGCTTAGGGACAGTGCTCTGAAGTACACTGTCCCCCATTTAGGGCTGCGTTAATCCTCCTAGCTTTAGCTTCCTACCTTTGGAAAGTGTTTTTGCCAACTTTTCTATGTTTGTTTGTTTTTTGATTGATCAATGAATGTTATGTCTCAGAATACAAGTTTCTATCTCCTTGTCTAGCCCTACTTTGAATTGATTGATTAATGTTTCTTTAATGTTTTCTTTGTCATTATCAGTCTATAGTCAAAGTTAGAATATAGTTTATTGATCTTCGTTCGAAAGAAAGTGTCGTAAGTCTTCTTTTCCTTCAAAATAGAACTGTCGTAAAAGTCTTCATTCTTATGAAAGATTGATTGATTGAATATGCATATTTCATTTTTTTCATATTAACATTAAGGAAATAAAAAAGAAATACATGCATGTTGCATTGAAAAATTTTGTGTGCTCATAGGAATAGTGTAGGGAAATTGCATTAGATTGTGCTCTTTGCCCTGTGATCAAAAGAAATCTGATTGCTCTATCCCTAAGTAGCTAGGATTTTCATTGTTAAATCGAATGGAAATAATGCTTATCGTGATAGTTACATTCCTAGGAATTTCAAAATACATCACGTGGTGAACCTGAGAGGAAAATTCCTAAGCGAGATCAACTTAAAATTAACATTAATTTACCTGTTCCGATGCCGTAAAACAAAGCAGCTGTCGCTAACTTGTCTGTAATACATCCCGAGTGTGATACCTCATTCCATGTACATGAGTATGTCATAGCTTGTCCACGTACCTTTGGATATATAGGGCAGTGTTATAGTACATAAAGTAAATGGGAATGCTCTCATTGTGCAGTTTTTCGTTAGACAATGCTTATATGGACTGGGCCTCCACGTACCTTTGGGTATATATGGGAGGACAACAATAGGTTGCTATCCATCCTTAGGTAACTAAGTCGGCCGCCTTGTACACTTTGATATACTGAACACAGCATTTGGGGAGATTGCCTGCCCGTACTTCTTGGTTCGCCAAGAGGTATTCTGCAGTTCACAGTTGCTTGGTAAATATTTTGCCTAGCTTACCCATTTTTTTAATTTCTTTTTGATAATAAAATTAATCGGCAATCATGGAGGAACATCAACCCTTACCTTGTTGTTCGTGGAGAACAGTTATTAAACTGCCTTTGCCACTTGAAGCTACACCTATTCGGTCAAAGCGGTGTCACTTAGCTGAGTCAAGTACATCAAGAACTCCTAGTTCTTCATCTGAATTACCTGAAACATCTGTTTCTATAAGTATTAAGACTCCAGTTACTCCAACCACTTCTGGTACATCCGTTTCTAAAAAAGAAGTTTCACAATTACCTGAGGGAATTAGTATTGATATTAGTGAAATAGTAACTGAAGTTGTTCAACAACACGTTGATCCTCAACTTAAATTTTCTCAACATGAAATTACTTCTGAACTTGAATCAGTTTAACCAGAATTTAATCTACAACCTATCATAGTTAAAATAGAAGTTACATCTAAACCTGAAGTTGTTCAGGAACCTCTTTCTGAAACTGTTGTTCTTTTACCCGAACATCTAGACTTCGAATTTGAACATTCAGAAGTTGTTACTTTACTAGAAGATGATCAACCAGTTACCCCTCAGACATCAGTAACTACTGAAACTTCTAATTTATCAACACTAGAAATCTTTTACGAACCAGACGGTGAAGTTCTTCCACCTAGTTTAATTTCTGTCAAGGAAGAATTGGAAGAAGATTCTACACCTGGAACCCCATTCCACTTTGAAACTGGGCTTTATCTTTACCCTCATACTCCTCATTTTACTGCTCTGTTTGATCTTGCTTATTTTCAAGTACCCGCCGATTCTTTAGGACAAATTTTGGGCCAGTTAACTATGGTTGAACAACCGTCAACATCCTATATTGTATCATCTAATGCTGCTATGGTAGAATCTTCTGTTGCAACCTCTTCGATGTTTTCTACCACACCTGAGTCGCACCTATATGGTGAATCATCCATCCCAGTTGGTTACCAATATTTATCTGGAACCCACTCAGGGGTTTCTTCTACACCATGGTCATCACCCATGTCCTCAACCGAAATTCTACTTGGCTCTTCTTTAACAGGAACTCAACAGTTTGATCTTGCATCTCAATATCAAACTAGGAAATCTAGTCAACAAAGACCTATGTATCCATTAAATACTGGATTGTCACCATATGGAGAGCAATATACTTATTCACCTTATCCTCCCTATGGAGGACCGTCATATGGTAGTATCCCGCAGTATTCAGGTTAACTTGGAATTTGAGTTTGTCAATGGAAACCAACAATGCTAGTTCAACCAAGGCTTGTGTATCCAACACAACCAATGTAAACTATGTCAGCTATTCCTACTACACCTATTGTTACTATTGTACCATAGTCACAAGTTCAAATTGTTGTGTCTCAACCGGTACAAACTGGTCCTTCTACCTTGCAACCACAAGTTTCAGGTCAAGAGCTTCAAGTTTCTTAGGCTGTTGTACAACAACTGCTTGTGTCCAGGCGCCAACAACTTCAGGTTAGTATACCCTTATCTGGACTAACCCAGGCTTACACTGGTATAGTTTATTCACAACCTGGCCAACATTTCATTACTAGGCAACAACAACCGTTAAATCAACAACAGTTGTACCAAAAACAACAACAATTGATTCAACGACCGTGGCAACCCCAATTTCAACAACCTCAATTCCATCAATTCCAACCCCAATTTGGACTTGCCCAATAGGCTCAACTTGGGTTTGAACAATATAAAGCTTACTAAGGTCCTGGTCAACAAGGCTTTGCAGGTTATGGACAACCACAAACTCAACCTGGTTATCAACAACCACCTTATGCCGGATTTCTTCAACAACAACCTTATCAAGGTTACCAAATTCAGATGCCCTATGTTGGTATGTAAAGACCTATTGCTTAGGAAATTCCATCATACCCTCGATATGCTTATTCTGACCTGAATCGACAATTGCCATTTGTAGCAACTTTAGAATTATCAGATTTAAATCGGCTCACTAACGATCCAATCTTATATGCACCCTAGTGGTTGCTGATTCCACATAACTTACCTTCTGACATTCTGAAATTCAATAGAAATCCTGGACAAGACCCATCAAATTATGTCATGACTTTTCATTTTCGGCATTCATCAAACTCCTTAAATGATGATTTGGTTAGATTATGTATTTTCCAAAGAGCACTTACTGGTCCGGCTGCTAAATGGTACATTGAGTTACCAAGAGCTTCTTTCAACAACTTTAGGACTTTAGCCACCACGTTTCTGACCCACTTCCCGTTACCTATCAAATATAAGACTGGAAAATAATTCCTAACCAACTTTAAACAGACTACTACTACCCATATATCAGATCATATTCATGAGTGGTTGCGTCATCGTCGAATGGTTAAGACATATGTTCCTAATCAGCTTTTGGCTGAGTGGTTCATAAAATCCTTGTTGCCATCAATCACTGAGGATGTGGTGAAAGGTGGGGTTGTTACAAAAGAGAAAGTAATTGTTCCTGCCCAATACTTTTATTTGATTTACACACAATCTGGCACACTCTACGACAAGATTCCCAATGCACCCAGACCGGCTTTTACTGTTCCTCCTCCTCCATAATTGAGTAAGGACTCTCATGCTGACGATGCTGTGATCGATTCTTCGAGCATGCAAATGGTAGGAATACCATCTAGTCAAACTCTTGCCATTACCAATCAAACTACCAATGCATCAGAAAACACTCTTGCTTCCGAAGTTAATGCTGTGTCATCTAACAAAGGAAAAAATCAAAAGCAACCAGGAGGTAAGAAGAAGGGGAAAAACAAGAAGAAACAAGATAATTCCCCTCAAGAGAAATCATCTAATTCCTCTACTTCGGCAAGGAAACCTCGTTATCCATGTATAATATGTAATGACAAGCATTTTACAAGATATTGTCCACACCGCTCAGAAGTCTCTAAACTTCTAAAGACTTCTAACACATCTGCAATGTTGACTGATCCGTTTCCAAACCCAGAGACACATTTGGTTGTGACAAACCATGCTTCCACATCCCAAGTACTCATGTTATCCATCACAAAGCCAAAAAATGAAGTTTTGGTGTCAAAGAGAATTAAAGATTATGGAAATCCACTATTATCATCGAATAATCAGGCCACTGATCAACCTAATCCTTTGACATTAGCTTCATATGAAAGTATTCCACCACCTATTGCACTAGAATTGACAATAAAACCACCAAAGGGAGTTGTGCATAAATCGACATTTAACCCTCGAGATCGAGCAGCTCAGAACTATAACATAGTGGAAGATCTTGCTCAATCACCTTCTGCTATGTCGACACTCGAGGTGTTACAAAACTATCCCTCCCAGAAGCAGGCTTTACTGTCAGCAATTGGCAGAATAGATCCAACGGATTCCAATCTTGTGGTTTTTAACAATGCGAGATATACACCACACTTATCGACATAGTTAGCTTTCCTAATTCAAGTAAAATCTCTCAATAAGAATGTTCACCAAACTATTATTGATGAGGGGGCATCTACTTGCATTATGTCAATGAGCTGTTGGAAAACACTTGGTTCACCACCATTGTCATGATCACCAACCACGTTAAAATATTTTGACGGATGAACATATACTCCTTGTGGGATTTTGAGTAACCTACAAATCGAACTAGGGGAAAAAGTAGTTACTATTGAAGTTGAGGTAGTTGATGGACCCCTCGATTACAACATTTTACTGGGAAGGCCATGGGTATATGCTATGGCTGCTGTGGTTTCCACGTACTTTCGTACTATTGCATTCCCTCATAAGGGTGGAATCACAGTTATCGATCAGCTTGCCTTCTTTGCCAATAGTTCACAGGCTACGGGAAGCATTCTGTTGGTACATGGAACCCCACTGTCACTTCAACGTGTTGGAGTAGGTCTCTTTAAAGATCCTTCCCTAATGGGTATTTTTACACTACCGTCACCATCTGATTTGGCAGAAGTGGCAAGAGTAGAGACTTGCAACATGATTTCCTCCACCTCATCTCATTTAAGGAGGATTACCAACAATTCTAAAGTTGATAGTAATACTGAGGTTATGCCACTAAGCCCCATTGAGCTAGCATAACAATCAACTTTTCGGGCTTGTGCGGCAAACCCAAACCCACATTCACCAATTGTATGGGTAGACCATTCTTTAGAATATGGTACTTCTTTGGATCCTTTCTCACGTATCCATTCTATGGATGAAGGAATCATCCAATCAATGATGATAGGGGAAGAACCTTTGGAAGATTATCATCATCATTCTCATCTTCCAGATGATATCAGAGATTATTCAAATGAACTAAACCACCCTTCAATTGTTGATTTCCTTTTGAATATAGTTTTCATAGACACAGTAGAATCTGAGCAAAACCGATCAAATATTGAAGAAATGATTTCTATTAATATTTTGACCAAGCCTAATGTTATAGAAAGAATTCTTGTTGGAAAATCTTGTTCTCCATTAGAACTCGATAGTTATCATACTATCTTTCATGAATTTAGACATATATTTGCATGGTCTTACGAGGAGATGCCAGGCATTGACTCTAGTATTGTTGAACACGAAATCAAAATGTACCTTGATGTCAAGCCAGTACAACAACGACTTCAACCTGTTCATCCAAAGAAAGTCATTGCAATTAAAGCAGAAGTTGAAAAACTTTTGTGTGCTCATTTCATTTACCCTGTACCTCTTACTGACTAGGTTTCCAACATTGTTCCTATCATGAAGAAACAAGGGACAATTCGAGTGTGCGTCGATTATACATATGTAAATCAGGCATCTCAAAAGGACAATTATCCTACTCCTTTTATCAACTAGATTATTGACGAATGTACTAGGTGTGAAATATTCTCATTTATGGATGGTTTTTCCAGCTACAATCAAATCAATATCCGCCCATAGGACCAATCTAAAATAGATTTTATTTGTCCATGGGGCACATTCACATATAGGAAACTCCCATTCAATTTGAAGAATGTAGGGGAAACTTTAGAGGGCAATGAACTATGCCTTCCATGACATCAAGCACATTGTTCAACCTTACCTTAACGATTTACCTGCTCATTCACGAAAGTGGACTGATCACCCGCAACATTTGAGAGCAATATTTTTACAGTGCTGACACTACAAGATACGACTCAATCCACACAAATGTGTGTTTTGTGTTGGTTTTGGTCAATTTCTTGGATTTGTAGTGTCTAGAGAGGGGATTCGACTCGATCCATTAAAGGTTCAGGCAATTCTTGATTTTCCTCCACCTTCAAATCTTTTACAGTTACAGAGACTCCAAGGGAAGGCTAACTTTCTGAGGAGGTTCATTCCTAATTACGTTGAGATGGCTAAAGGTTTTATGTGTCTTTTGAAAAAGGGGATACCCTTCCATTGGGATTAGGTTGTGCAAGCTTCCTTTGATGCTCTTAAAGATACCTTGATTAGAGCTTCATTAATGTATTCTCCAAATTATCAAAACGACTATTACCTGTATCTCGCTACTGCAAATACAACCATTGGCATGGTTTTAGTCCAAGAGGAAAATGGGATTGAACATCCGATTTATTATTTGAGTCACAATCTCAATGATACAGAAAGTAAGTACTCTTATGTCGAGAAACAACTTTGGCAGTTGTACAAGCTATTCAAAGATTTCGCCATTAGATACTGCTCCGGAAAACAAATGTCATTTCGGATTGCAACCCTATGACATACATTTGTCATGTCAATTGTTGGGGGGAAAATACTCAAAATGGATAGTCATTTTGTAGGAGTTTGATCTGGAATTCATCAAGTCCAAATCAAAGAAATCTCTAGTTTTCGCAGAGTTACTTTGTGACCTTCCGTCGACCTCCATTGATTCAACATCTGAACCATCAATTTTGGATGAGTATTTATTTCTGATATCATCATCTGACGCGTGGTATGGAGATATATTGATTTATCTCTAGACCCAAACATTCTGGCCTTATACCTCTCGCTCGCAATAGCGACGTATTCGATACCAAGCCAAAGATTATATAATCATTGGTGACACTCTTTACCGTCGTGGTATCGATACGATTTTACTGAGGTGCCTCATGCATGAGGAAGCTGAGAAAGCATTAAATGATTTCCATTCAGGTGCCTGTGGTGGACACTTATATGGATATCCAATTGCACAGAGAATTATCCGTGTCGGTTACTTCTGGCCAACTATATTCAAAGATTATATTATTGTTGTCAGAAGCTATCACACATGCCAGATATATGACCAAAATACTAGATTACCACCTAAACCATTGCCTCCAGTCATTGTTGTTGGACCATTCGCCAAATGGGGCATTGACTTCATAACATCTAACCCCACCTCGGCTGGGGGGCATGGGTATATTGTATTCGCCATTGACTATTTTACCAAATGGGTCAAGGCAATGCCAACATTAAACAACAGTGGCACAATGGTTTCTCTTTTATTTTTTAACCATGTGGTTTTCCGGTTTGGTGTACCACAAGCCATAGTTACAGATCATGGGTCACATTTTCGCAATCACATGATGGATGAGTTGACTGCTAAGTTAGGACTGTCACATGATAGTTCTACCCATTATTACCCACAAGCGAATGGAAAAGTTGAGGCCATAAAAAAGTCTTGAAGCGGATGTTGCAGAGAATGATAGGGGTTCATAAGCGAAACTGGCACTTAATCATGTACTCTGCCTTGTGGGTATACCGAACCTCACCAAGAAATGAAACTAGATTCACACCCTTTCAGTTGGTGTATGGTTTGGAAGCAATCTTACCGATACAATGCGAAATTTCATCTCTCAAACTCGTGATTGACTTGCTACCTGAAACTTTTGATGAAGAAGCGTGTTTTTTGGAATTAATCCAACTAGATGAAACCCGTCGTGATGTTACATTGGCTAACGAAGTGCATAAGAAATGAATCAAGGTGCAATATGATAGAAATGTCAAGCCTCATCTCTTCTCAGAAGGAGACTTGGTCTTTCTTTACAATCAGGAAGCTAATAAACTTGGAGCAGGGGAATTCGAACGAATGTGGATGGGTCCTTATATTGTTAAGCGCGTTATGGAAAAAGCTGCCTATGAGTTAGTAGATTATGATGGGATTCCATTGTCGCAGCCTCGAAACGGGTTGTACCTAAAATTTTACTATGTTTGATTGAGTGTAGTAAAACTCACGGTATATATGCTTTCATTGCATGTGCCTTGTAGAGTTTTTATCTGGTTAGTAATCCGCTTTGCATTTGTTGCAGATGTCGAAGTCTTTAGTACCTTTGGTTGGTTACGCCGATGGTTCTAGTCATAGTACGCAGAACTTATCTTCTATAGCATGGGCTATTTTTGCTCCAAGTGGTGAGTTAGTGAGTTTCAATGGATTTGTATTGATCGATCGACAAACAACATCGGTGAGTATAGCGCGTTGATTGAACTTCTCTCTTATGCCATTTCTGTTGGAAATAATACTGAGAGGGGGGGTGAATCAATATTATCAAACTAATAATTTTTCATTTCCATAATCATATTCATATACACTACTTCAGTTAAGGGAACTTGTGTGTACATGAAACTATGTTTAGAGCAACTAGCATATATCCAACAAACTTTTGATTCAGTTAATTCATCATATATTCATCTTTAATCACTACATCGGAACCATATAAACAGTAACCAGGTGCAGTAAAAATAGAAAAGATCATCACACATAAGAAACACACATGAACACCAAGATATAAGGTGGAAACCCAATGTGGGTGAAAACCACCTGCTGCAATCGTCTCTGTCTTCTTTTAATAATAAGAAAATCCAGTAGTCTTGTACCAGTACGCAGGCATCTACCTGCAGAAGGCTACAACATTATCTCATTCTCCAGCTTCTACTAGAAGGGAACTACAACCCCCTAGCTCTTGTACTAGCTGATATGTTTACTAGTACATAGGTGCCAGCCTATAGAAGGCTACAACCTTCTCTTTTCTTCCAGGGATCGTCTTTCATTAATTTTCAGACTGGATCTATCAAAAACATCATTTGATCATCAAATTTATCTGCAACAACCAATCTCCTTTTGAACCAACCACAACCGAATCAATCAATCACTCTGATCATTCAGAATGTTGTCACCAGAATACAGTAGCCAGAACCCAAGCAATAACCCAGAACACTACAACAACAAACATAAGCAACTAAAACATATTCTATAAGGTATATGTTACTTCCATGTGTTGAACATATGTGCATATGCACTTTCCTCAAAGCAAACTAGTGTACATATCTGCAACTCAAATTTATGATGTATACGTTGTTTTGATATGCAGAACCAGCGTGTATATGCTTCTCTTCTAAAGTGAACCTACGTACATATCTGTAAAAGATGATTTAAACATAACAACAGTTTCAGACTTCAATCATACCCAGATCATCATATTTACAGACTACAACATGTGCCAGTTATTCAGATACATGATCAAACCACATAAATATAATTCACTTCAAGCCTTAAGATCCTTATCCATCATTAGATCTTATCCTTCATCAAGCGATAAGGTTCTTCCTTGGTTCAAATCAAGCATGAGACCATAAGCCAATAACATGCATATTAGATCTCACACTATATCAAATATTCGATACTTGCACACCTTGGCCTAATGATATTCTCCTCCTTTTATAGTTTTAGGCCTTCTTCAATACCATGGTCCAAAACCACTTAGGACCAATACCTTGGACCAAATACCTGGGGTCAGTACCTCAAACTCGATAGCTCAATACCATGGATCAAAATACCATGGACCAAATACTTCAAACCAAACATTTAGTTTTCCAAGGTATATGCGCTTTTCCCATTTGTGAAAGTTTGTGTGTACATATACATGACTTGTATACAGTGAACCCACGTGTATACGCGGCTTGGTCAATTGTGAACCTGTGTATACCTCTCTTTCTTCATTCTGTGTAATCTAATCTGTAATTCTATGTTGTTAAACTGTAGTATTGTGATCTGTTATCTAAGTGAGTTGCTTTCTTAACTGATTCCTTGAAGTTTCTCTGCATTTCATCACATTTGTAAACACTCCTGTCATGCATTCTGTCACATCTGATATCTCTTTTGTAGATTCATCTAGTTACCATATACAAGAGAGTTGTTCTGCTACAAGTGGGTTTCCATCAAGTACAATACATACATCATAATGCCAACAATCTCCCCCTTTGGACTTGATGGAAACATCCATACCATGTCACTCTCCCCCTTTGACATCAAGGGAAAAGGGTCATGCTCCCCCTAAGTGCATGCTGAATTCTCTGATATGCTAAAGTGTTGATTGAGCTCTAATGATTGAGTCCATGTTCCCCCTTAGCATAAGAAAAGTCTACAAAAAGATGTTCTAAAAGAAGAACATCACTCTATACATACATCACAAATGACCTTCCTATCACCAATCAGTCATACATGCATCCTTCTCCCAACCAAGTGGGGATATACCAAATTTGACTCATCCACCCAACCAAGTGGGGATATATCAATTGTTTATACAAGTAAAAAGCAAGAAACATTACATCATTCACCCCATGCATAGTGAGGTTACAAACTAGGTCCTTTCATGACCGTTACATTTAAAAGATATACATGACATATATAACAGAGACCAAATGTCTTAAACAAGACCATGATAGTCATAAGCAACTATCATCGGCAACATTTGGCAACAACATCCAAGCAAGCAACTTGTATATGTCCATCAATAGTTCCCAAAACACCATCAACCATGTTCTCCCCCTGAACCTATTCCATTTGTTCACTGTCAGATCTGATCAATGCATATGTCAGTAAGAGATATCAAACCATCATCATCAATCATCAAGTGATCAATAACACTATGAGGACCAATATATCAACAGATTGAAATCATCATCAAATAGAGCAGAACCATAGCAGACCCCCTTTTTCTTGAGTCTGGCCCACTAATTTTCTTCAAACCAACATATGCACAACTGTGTCCACAGAAACTCGCGTATGTACGCAACTACACTTCAAGAAACTCGCGTATAACCACCTTTCCCTGAAAAATAGGATTTAACAGTAGGATGATGCAGAAACTACTCCCAGATTTTGTCCGAGATATTCAAATGTCTCTCTGGGCAGTGGTTTAGTGAATATATCAGCAACCTGTTCTTTGGAGGGAACATACTCCAATTTGACTTTTTGTTCAAGCACTTGTTCACATGGGAAATGATATTTGATGGGTATGTGCTTGGTCTTGGAGAGCGTGACTGGATTTTTTGAAATACTGATGACACTTATATTATCACATAGAATGGAGATGGGTGGAGTACATGTGATCTAAATATCTTGCAAGGTTTGCATCATCGAAAGTAATTGTGTGCAGCAAGATGTAGCAGCCACGTATTCTACTTTAGCTGTAGATAAAGCAATTGAACTTTGTTTCTTGTTGAACCAAGACACCAACCTGGAACCCATATAGAATGCACCACCGCTAGTGCTTTTTCTGTCATCAACACTTCCTGCCCAATCTGCAAATGTATATGCATGAAGTGTAAGATCAGTATCTCTAGGATACCATAAACCAAATTTTTGTGTTCCTTGAAGATATTTGAAGATCCTTTTGACTACCTGAAGGTGAGATTCCTTTGGATTTTCTTGGAATCTTCCAACTATTCCCACTGCATGCATGATGTCTGGTGAGGTACCTGTTAGATAAAGCACACTGCCGATCATGGATCTGTAAGTTAGTTGATATACCACTGCAAATTCATCATTTGATCTGAGACTACATCCTGTTACCATTGGAGTATGTACTAGTTTAGAATCTTCCATGCCGTACTTTTTTAGGATCTGTTTGAGATATTTGGTTTGTGAGAGAAAAATACCATATTTATTTCGCTAAACTTGTAGACCAAGAAAGTAGGTAAGCTCACCAAGCAAGGACATTTCAAATTGTTGCTGCATTACTGAAGAAAAATTCTGATGCGTGGATTCTTCATTACTACCAAAAATTATATCATCAACATACACAACAATTATTAGCAATTTATCAGTGTCCATCTTTGTATATAGATTGTTATCTGCTGACCCCTTTGAAAAACCTTGTTGGTGGAGATATTTGTCAAGACGGTAATACCATGCCCTTGGAGCCTGTTTTAGACCATATAGAGCTTTCCTGAGTTTGCATACAAGTTTTGCATCATTTCCAAGAATGAATCCTTTTGGTTGTTCAATATAGACTTCTTCTTCTAAGTCTCCATAAGAAAGACAGATTTTATATCCATTTGGTATACTTTGATTTTCTAAAAACTAGAAAGAGTAAGAAGCATTCTGATGGCTTCAAGTCTAGCAACAGGTGCAAAGGTTTCTTCAAAGTCTATAACTTCTTGTTGAGCATATCCTTTACAAACAAGTCTCGCCTTGTTTCTAATAAATTCTCGATTTTCGTTCAGCTTGTTTTTGAATATCCATTTAGTTCCTAGGATATTCTTATCATGAGGTCTAGGACCTAATTCCCAAGTATTATTATTTTCAATTTGCTCAAGTTCCTCATTCATGGCCTTGACCCAACATTCATCTCTGCATGCTTCATTTACATTTTGAGGTTCATTGGAAGATAGTAATGCTAGATATCTTGAAGCTTCGGCAATGGTTCTTCTAGTTTGCAAACCTACTCATTTTTCTCCTAATATTTGAGCTTCTGGATGATTTTTTTGAACATACTTGGACAGAGTCTTTTCTTTTATCATTATCTCTTCTTCTGGTGCTTCATTGGTTTCTTCTTCAGAATCAATGTGATTTGATGTGGGAAAATTATCCTCATCTTCTTCATTGTCATAATCTTCGGTTTTTATCTGTTTTGAACTTTTGCATGCTGCATCAACCACAACATCAATACTTTCAATAATTTTCCCAAGTATTTTATTGTAACATTTATATCCTTTACTTCAGGAAGAGTAGCCAAGAAGAATACCTTCATCTACTCTGGGTTCAAACTTACCAAGTTTTTTATCAGTCCTTTTGATGTAACATTTTCTTCCAAAAACTTTGAAGTATTTTACAGTAGGAGTCTTACCATACCAAAGTTCATGTGGAGTTTGAGTGTTGTTTACTTGAACATTTGCTTGATTGAGAATAGTGATGGCGGCGAATGTAGCTTCACCCCAGAAGGTTGCAAGAGTTCCAAATTCATCTAGCATAGCACGAGCCATTTATTGAACAATTTTGTTCATCCTTTCTACCACTCCATTTTGTTGAGGAGTCCTTGGAAAACTTCCTTTTTATTCCATGTTGTTCACAAAAGTCAAAGAATTCATCTGAGATAAATTCCTCTCCTCGATTAGATCTGAGGCATTTCATTTTGCAATCTGATTCATTTTCAACCAAAGCTTTGAAGGCTTTGAACTTTTCAAATGCTTCATCTTTATGCTTTAGAAGACCTGTCCAACACATTCTGGAAAATCATCAATGAACAATATAAAGTATTCTTCTCCACGAGGTGACTTTTTCCTTGATGGACCACATAAATCAGTATGAACAAGTTCAAGAGGCTTACTAGTTGACCCTTCCTTTTCGATGAATTGAGATCTGGTTTTATTACTGAATTGACATGATTTTCATATAGTATTTTCAGGAATGTTAATATTTGGAAGATCACAAATAGCCTGGAATCTACATGCTTTTCTTATTTGAGAAAAGCTTAGATGTCCCAATCTTTTGTGCCATAGATCATTTTTGCTTAGATAGCATTGTTGTTGTCCTCCCTTGAGTATGTATAGCTTGTTTGGAGTTCTTGTCCCTTGAATCACGGTTTCTCCTGTATCAAGATCACGAACAACACATCCATTTGATCGAAACACTACTTCATTTCCTTGATCACACATTTGAATCACACTCAACAGATTATGCTTTAAGCCATCAACATACATAACATTCCCAACTTTAACTTTTTTTTCAAGAAAATAGAGCCTTTACCTTTTATGATAGCAGGAGTGTCATTTCCAAATGAGACACTCTTTTCCTTTTCTAAGGCATTATATGAGTGTAGTTTTTCTATGTCACCTGTCATGTGTTTTGAGCATCCACTGTCGATGTACCACTGGTTCTCTTGTCCTTCAGCATACAAGGCTATACCGCATCTTTCTGTTTGCAGTTCTTTCTTTCTCCATATTTTTGGATTTAATGGAGTTTGCTATTTTTGAGCTATTTGTCGAATTTTATTCCTGCATTCAGATTCTTCATGGCCAAAGTTGTTACAGATTGAGCATTCTATTTCATTTTCAAGAAGAGAAAATTTATTATCAGAAATTTTCTTGATCCGTCACATTCCTTTGATTTTGTGCTTCTCTAGACATGATAGTTTTGTAAGAAACACATTGAGTAGCTTTTTGTCCAAAATTAGGACATGAGAAACATTGACCATTAAAGAAGTTCCTACGATTATCGAATCTACTGACATGTTGATTGTAGTTGAGGTTCCTCCTACTGACCTATTGATTGATATTTTTTGAAGCAAATTGAGTAAGATTTACCTAAGGTTGATTGTGGCTTCTGTTCATCCTTGAAGTAAATTGAGCTTGATTCACCTGGTGATTTGCTTTGTGCCTTTGTGAACGATTGTCGAACTGTTCACTACTCTTTACTATATCATGATAGCTTTTAGTGGAGGTTGACGGTTTCTATGATTGAGATGTTTCTTCAGTATATCCAAGACTTGTCTTTATCAGAGGAGAGTGCTACACTTTGGTAATTTCATTTAAGTTTTCTGATCCTTTAGCAAATCTAATATTGAGAGCTTTTGTTTTGTCAAGATCCTTTCTTAGACCCACAATTTCACATTCTAGTTTTTCATTGTGTTTTTCTCTTTCAGCAAGTTGGTATGTCAAGGTATCTATAATCATATTCTTTTCTTCTAAATAGATTTTGAGTTTAGAGATTTCTTCATAAAGGTCATCTTCATCTAAAGCATCCAAAAAATCATCATCTTCATAATCCATCAGAAGTCTATAGTCATTACTATTTTCGTCTTCATCACTATTTGATAAACCATCATTATCTTCATGAGTATAGTAGCCCTTTTTTACTTACACTTTGTTTTCTATTCCATTTTGCAGTTTCCTTCCCTTTATCATATTTATATTTATGAGGACATTTGGTACCATAATGACTGACTCTACCACAGGCAAAACATTTGAAAGGTAGTTTACCTCTGAATCTATCGAAACCCCGTTGAAGATTCTTGACAAAGTTCGCTTCCTCTTCTTCTTCTAAAATATGTCCTGATTCATTGAGTTCTTCTTTTCCTTTTTCTTAAGCTTTAAATTCGGCTTCTCTCATATCTGATGGACCTCCTTTTCTCATCTCAAAGGTAGTTAAAATTCTATGAAGCTGTGTCATAGTAATATTCTGTAGATCCTGATTTTCTTCTATGGTAGATACTTTTGATTCAAATTTAGGAGATAAGGATCTTAAAACTTTTTCAACTAAGGTAACTTCCTTTATCTCTTCACCCAGATTCTTCATGAAATTAACAATCTCATCTATATGTAAGAAGTAACTAGCTACACTTTCATCATTATGCATCTTGAGAGTTTCATATTGAATTCTGATAGTTTGCAGTTTAGCACGTTTTACCTGAGAGTCTCCTTCGTAGCTTAGAACGATTTTGTCCCATATTTCTTTGGCTGATTTGAGCTGCATAACTTTGATAAAATTTGATTGTGATAGACTTCCCAATAATGTATTGACAGCGTTGGCATTGATTTCATATTTCTTTTTACCTATTGCATCTGTAGGAATTGTTGATGGAACTGCATCTCCTCCTTCCACGATTTCCCAGACATCTGTTCCAAGAGATTGAAGATAGGTCGTGGTTCTTACCTTCCAGTAGACAAAGTTTCTCCCATCAAAGATTGGTAGTCTGATGGATCCCTGTTTCTAGGAAAATTAGTGTCTTGTCAAATGACTAACCCTCTAGGTTTGGCAGCTACCCTAGAAACAATAGTTTAAATAAATTCAATGATTATTCCTATTTGTAACAGATAAGAGAAAGATAGTGGAACCAACCTGGAACTTCTGCTTAATCCCTTGCTTTATCTCTCTCTCCTTTGGCAGATCCTGCAACTCCTCCCCGTACTTAACACACTTGTAGAGTACCTGCACAAGCACAACAACAAAGAACCATCAAAGCATCGTGATCTATTACAACATAAACATTACAAAACCATATATACAATGAACAAAATGATAGCATTCACAATTGCACAATCATATGCGAGAAAACTTGAAGAGATTTATTAACAGAAAGGAGAATTACAACCCAGTTGTCTGATCTAGTGCCATCCTCCCAGCTTCAATCCTTCTTCACCTCATGAAATGGCAAGATCACACCAACAAGAATACAATTCTCTCTCCTCAATTACAATTCACTAGCACTTACTTGCAATTCACAACATTCCAACCTTCTGATCTCTTGGATTGGAGGTCCATTTATAGATATTTGCAAGGGTGTGAGTCATCCATGGGGTTTGATTAGTGTCATTCCACTTGTTACAATTGGTTCCACAATAGAGGGGAATTGGAGATGGTTTCCTAATTCCCTTGGTCATCCTTGGGCGAATTCAAATAGGCAAGTGGCACAGGAGAAGTTTCTAGAAGATTCCATGAGCAACCAACTAACAAACTGTCCAGGAAATTGGTCCATCCTTTCCCATCACACCCTATAGAAGGCCTAAATAGTATGCATCGCACCTTGACAGTGTAATAGTCAGTATGCATTGCACTTTGACAGTGGAGCAGTCATTATGGTTCAGTTTAGGCAGTTTCTAGATGATTTCTGAGATGGAACTTTTGGGAAATGATGCACTTAGATGACTAAGTTCCTTTAGGGTATGAAACAACTCTTTTAGGAGTTGATGAGCCCTAATACATCGACATATAAGTTTGGGGCTGATGTGCCCAAATATTTCTATAACAATTGCCCCCTAAAGCATGAGGTCGTAAATATTCATGTCGAGTGAAATGCCTTATCATGAGGATCCAAAGTTTCGAACTAGAAGGTGACATGCATAGATTACAATACCATGATCTAGCTGAGGGAGGCATTCCCATGCTCAGCTTTATAAATCTTCATTTCATGTACATAGATTAGATAGTCGTCTGTAGATATAGACTTGTGATTCTACAGATATAGAGTTGCAATCCATGATTAGGATGACCATCTGTGTAGATCCTTTGTACATTTGATGTATTTGTATCTCTGAATATATCGTAGCCCAGATGGATGAAACTAGATCTGAGGTCTTCAAAACTCATTCAATCTTCACTCAATGTACAAGTCAAACCATGTGAAAAGATGTCCTAAAGTCAAACATGGAAAGACATTTCCTAATTATCAACCAATGATGTGAGCTGTTAACAAACACGAGAGGAATCACCTATAATGATAATGATCCTCAAGGTACTATAGTACATTTCACGTGGTGTGAATACATGATCCGATGTCGAACACCATGCAAAATATTTCGGTTGAAGGCCATTGATGTCAACCTGTCGCCGGAAGTGAGAAACTTGCCATTGATGTAAACAAGCTTCAAAGCACTGAAAGGGTGTTTCTAAGTCAATTTCTTGGACAATGAGCTAATGTCGACAAGAAGTGACTCATCGTAGGAGGGCCTTGATGTATCCCACATCTATGACACAAAACAAAGCAAATGATTTCTGGAGGTGAAAATGAACTGACGACACAAGGTTCAGGAATGGCGGTCATGAAAAATGAA
Source organism: Pinus tabuliformis (assembly GCA_031772625.1). Classification (NCBI taxonomy): domain Eukaryota; kingdom Viridiplantae; phylum Streptophyta; class Pinopsida; order Pinales; family Pinaceae; genus Pinus; species Pinus tabuliformis. The sequence continues at coordinate 361,455,237 of CM062813.1, forward strand.
GGTTGGAGGTATTGTAGTGTATGAGACATTAACTAGATGATGATTTCTCAACTAAATGAATTCTCTTAAACATGTCGGCGACACTGAGATGAATTGGTAGTGTTAACCCCAAAAGATGGATGGTATGAAAGACCAATGGTATGATGACTGGTGAACAGAATAACCCAACCCAACTCAATCATGGAGATGAAGTGAAAGTGTCATGTTCAAGAGTGACTTGCTACCATAAATTCTTCAAGTTTTTTCCCTTTTTCCCCAGTCATTGCTGACCAGTACCTTTTTATTTTTGTCAAGCTTGAGGAGGATAACATATGCTTTTTCTATAATTTTCCCTTCAGGCAAACCCGTCGCTATTTGAGGTTTTAACAAGTCTAGCGACAGTGAAACCCGGTCTTATCTAGATGGACATGTTTGTCACTCTTATTTTAATGAGTTTAACGACAAGGATAACTTGGTCCTGTTCATGTTTAGAGAGTTTGAAAAGGGACGGAAAGAAAAACTCCATCAGTTTTTTTTGGTAAAATAATCCCTCAAGTCCGGAAAGGGATAAAATGATACAAGAGGGATGACATTTCCAAGACTTTAATGAGCTGGAAAGGACAAGTGCTCGACAATATTTTCATGTTTAAAGAGTCTAAAAAGGGTTTAAAGAGGACTCTATCGTTTTCTTTTCATTTTTGAATCAAAGATCGAAAAGAAGACAAAAACTTTTCTTGGTGGTCAAAGATGTTCAATTCATTGTTGAGCACATCAGATTCTTTCATCAGTTGTTCAACCTTTTCAAAAATCCATCAAATTGATTAGAAATACAAATATATGGATGAAAAAACTAAAAGTAACATTTCACTTTGAAGTACATGAAAAGTAAACATAAAAAGTAGTTTTAACATTTCATTTTCATCACTTCATTTCAAATTTGGGATTTTGGAGCTCTGAAGTGGTTTTCCCCCTCAAATTTCACCAGTTGATTTCGAGAGATCTTGTGGACCATTCTCCACGTTGTCAGGACCAAGGAGGAGCTATCCTTAAGCTCTTCATTTTCATTTCATGTTTTCTCAATTCTGGGCAACCTTTTTTAATTTTTTGGGCCCTTGGGGTTTAAATATTTCACTCCCCAATCATCACACCTAGCTTGCATCGAAATTTGTGATGCATACTGGGCTGCCAATAGGCCAGTCAGTATGCATCTCACCTTGCTCAAAGGCAAGGTGCAATGGGCACAGAAAGGAAACTTTAAGCAATGTTTTCTTATCAAATTTTTACCTATTTTTGTTCAAAATTGGATCCTAACTCATCTAATGTTTGCATTTCAGATATTTTTTGGATCAAGATGGTTGTCACATGGCATGAAAAAGAACATGAAGAGGAGGATATGATTGCTTTACATGACTAGGGCACAGTGGATGCACTAAGGAACTGTGGTTTACTGAAGTTTTTCCCCATATCTAGCATAAGACAACAGATAGGTTTGCTGCAATATCTCCTTCATGCTTGGGATCCTATTGACCAAGTATTCCAGGTCAGAGGTAAATCTATTCCTTTCACGACTGAGGATATTTATTTTCTGACGGGTTTGTCGAGGCCTGGTGCCCCTCTTCCACTATCAGGATTTGCTCGTGGGGACGAATTTGTGAAAGATTACATCCGTCAGTTCTGCAGGGATTGATCTCAACCCAGTAGAGATGGTAAGATTAATATCTGCGATGTTACTGATCGACCTTTGAGGACCATTCTATTTACCTTTGCTAGATTGGTTGGCAGCGCAACCTTACATTTAGCGAACAGATCCTACATGTAGTATGCCTTGGATTGCCTGGAAATGAAGGTGTTCAATAGGTGTGAGGCGATACTTGCTATCATAAAAGAACAACTGTCCAAAGTAAAGAATGGAAGAACCAAGAACTTTGGTTATGGATCCATATTGACTGCTTTTTCTTTGGAAAGAATAACATTGATGCAACCTCAAAACATTTCACTGGGATTGCCTACACCAAGGGAACCACGAATGTAGAGATGGGTGGACCTTATGGCCAGACATGCTGGCCAGTCACAGATATCCTTCTCAGATGCCTTTTTCGAGTGGTTCAACCACTAAGAGATGGTATTTCAGAGTATCCATATATCGGGATGGATTTCCGAGGCAATCTGGATTTGGCATTACCAGCTGGTGAGCAGTGTAGTGCTATAGGTAAAATGATTTGACCACATCTTTGTTTTTATAGTTTTATATTATTTTTGTGTTTTTGATGTTACCAACACTAAGAAAACTCATATGTGTGTGCAGATATTGGACCAGTTCGACTAGTGGCATGCCCACGAGAGGAGGATGCTCCAGCGAGAGAAGTTGTAGGGAGAGTAGTCCTTAGGGACCTAGACATAGCAGAGACCCTTGCGCAGCTGTAGGATCAGATAGAGGGATTGACCCTTGGGATTCCAGATGTCTGGACGGATGAATTACCGATGAGGTTACAGCCTCATACTACTGGTGTACCGAGTCATTGGACTAGGCTCCTGTGCATGATAGCACAGGCGGTGACATGTTATCACCAACATCACTAGTCTAGGATGTTTTTCTACATTTACTTTAAGTTTTTGGGTCAAATGACCAATTTTGTCATTGGACACAAAACATTATATGAAAACTTATAAACAACTATCTACTTTGATTTTTGGAGTTTTAAAATCCTATGCAAATGTTGATGTGAAATGCTTTCTTTACATATGCTGCAAATGTCTATTTAACACATAGTTTTCTAATGAATCAGTCAATGTGTTTAAGTTTCTAGAAATGTGTTGATATTGAATGAAATCAAAATGTCTTTCCGAAATCCTAACTCTTAGGAACATGCGATGAATAGCTGGGTTCTGAACAGAATAAATGCCAGTAAGCTGTAGAATAATGAGTTGTGAATCTAGCCTGATAATGAGTCGGCTTATTCCATGTGAAATGGCATCAAAGAGAAGTTCAATCAATGTGATATACTCAACGATGTTTTTCATTGATCGACCAATACATATCCCCCTAAAACTCACTAACTCGCTGCTTGGAGCAAAGATGGCCTAGGCTGCAGAAGATAGGTTCTACGTGCTACGACTAGCTCCGTCGGCATACCCAACAAATGGTTCTAAAAAGTCTGACATCTGCAACAAATGTGAGGTGGATTACCTAACCAAAATGGCAACACTAAAAGAAAACACTCAAAAATGCAATAAAAGCATATGTATAATGAGTTTACTACACTTAATCAAGCATAGTAATGTTTAATATACAACCCGTTTCAAGGCTGCGATAGTGGAATCCCATCATAATCAACTAACTCGTAGGCTCCTTTTGTCAACACGCGTTTAACAATATAAGGGCCCGTCCATAGTGGTTCAAATTTTTCTGCTCCTAATTTATTAGAATCTTGATCGTAAAGTAAGACTAGGTCACCTTCTGAGAAGACACGAGGCTTAACATTTTTGTCATATTGTGCCTTGACGCATTTCTTATGTGCTTTGTTAGCCAATGTGGCATCACGACAGGTTTCATCTAGATGGATTAATTCCAAGAAATGAGCTTCTTCCTCAGAAGTTTCTGGTAGTAGGTCGATTGCGAGCTTCAGGGATGAGATTTTGCACTGAATTGGTATGACTACTTCCAGACCATACACCAACTGAAAGGGTGTAAATCCAGTCGCATTTCTTACCGAAGTCCTATATGCCCACAGAGTTGAGTACAGGATTAAATTCCAATTCTATTTATAGACTCCAATCATTCTCTGCAGCATGCACTTAAGAACTTTGTTGATTGCCTCAACTTGTCTGTTAGCCCATGGATAATATGCAATAGAACTATCATTAGACAATCCTAATTTGGTAGTTAACTCAATCATCATGTGATTGCGAAAATGCAACCCATGATCTATGACTATAGCCTGTGGCACACCAAATCTACAAACTACATGATTGAAAAAGAAAAGAGCAGTCGTTTCGCCGATGTTGTTCAATGTAGGCATCACCTCGGCCCATTTGGTAAAGTAGTTGATAGCAACTATAATATACCCATGCCCCCCGGTAGAGGTGGGGTTACATGTCATGAAATCAATACCCCATTTAGCAAATGGGCCAACAGCAATGACTGGATGTAGTGGTGCAGGTGGTAATCTAGTTTTCCGATCGAAAATCTGACAGGCGTGGCAACTTCTAACTGCAAGTATGCAATCTTTGAATATGGTGGGCCAGAAGTAACCAGCTCATAAGATCTTTTGTTTGGTAGTGTAACCAGATAGATGCCCCCCACAAGCACCTGAATGACAATCATTAAAAACTTTTTTGGCCTCCTCATGCGTGAGGCACCTTCGTAAAACCGTATCGACACCACAACGATAAAGTGTATCACCAACGATTAGATAATATTTGGCTTGGTATCGAGTACGTCGCTGTTCAGAGCAAGAGGTGTTAGGCCTAGAAGCTTGGGTCTGGAGATAGATCAGTATATCCCCGTACCATGGATCACTTGACGATATCAAAAATAGAGTCTCATCCACGATTGATGCTTCTAATGTTAAATCATTGGAGGATGAGGGAAGGTCACAAAGTAACTCTACAAAGATGAGAGACTTCTTTGATTTGGATTTGATGAATTTTAGATCAAACTCTTACAAGATGACTATCCATTTGGAATATTTGCCCCCCAGCAATTGACATGATAGAATGTATGCCATAGGGTTGTAATTTGACACAATGGTAGTTTTGCAAAGGAGTATATAATGTTGAAATCTCTATACTGCTTGAACGACTGCTAAAGCCAACTTTTCAACATAAGAGTACTTGCTTTCTATATCATTAAGAATATGACTTAGATAATATATAGGATGTTCAATTCCGTCATCTTCTTGCACTAAAACCATACCGATTGTTGTATCTACAGCGGCGAGATACAGGTTGAAGTCTTTTTCATAATCAGGAGCATACATTAATGATGCTTTTATCAAGGAATCTTTGAGAGCATCAAAGGAAGCTTGTGCGACCTGATCCCAATGGAAGGGTACCCCTTTCTTCAAAAGACATGTATAACCTTTAGCGATCTCAGCATGATTTGGAATCAACTTCCTCAGAAAGTTAGCTTTCCCTTGGAGTCTCTATATCCGAAGAAAATTTGAAGGTGGAGGCATGTCAAGAATTGCCTGAAACTTTAATGGATCGAGTTGAATTCCATCCTTAGAAACTACAAAAGCAAGCAGTCGACCAAAACTAACACAAAACACACATTTGTGTGGATTGAGTCGTATCTTGTAGTGTCAGCAATGTAAAAACATGGATCTCAAATGTTGTGGATGATCAGTCCGTTTTTGCGAATGAGCAGGAAGATCATCGAGATATGGTTGAACAATGTGTTTGATGTCATGGAAAGCATAATTCATTGCCCTCTGAAATGTTGCCCCTGTGTTCTTCATACCGAAAGGTAATTTACAATATGCGAATATGCCCCACGGACATATAAATGCAATTTTTCACTGGTCCTATGGGCGGATATTGATTTGATTGTAACCTGAAAATCCATTCATGAATGAAAAGATTTCACATCAGACACATTCAACAATAATCTGGTCGAAAAATGGTGTAGGATAGTTTTCCTTTGGACATGCTTGATTTACATCCCTATAATCGATGCACACTCTTATCATTTCCTTTTTTTTCATCACAGGAACAATATTCGATACCCAATTAGTGAGAGGTACAGGGTAAATGAAGCTAGCACGCAAAATTTTTTCAACCTCTTCTTTAATGGCAGTGGCTTTCTTTAGATGAAAAGATCGAAGCCATTGTCATACTAGTTTAATATCTGGGTACATCTTGATTTCATGTTCAACAATGCTAGAGTCAATGCCTGGCATTTCTTCGTAAGACCATGCAAAAGCATCTCCGAATTCACGAAAAAGAGCATAGTGGCTATCTAGTTTTGATGGAGAATAAGATTTGCCGATGTGAATATTCTCTACAATATTAGGTTTGGTCGAAATATTAATGGAGATAGTTTCTTCAATGTTGGACAGATTTCGCTCTGAATCTACTATATTTATAGAATTTAATAAAAAATCAACAATTGAAGGGTGATTGAGGTCATTTGAACAATCTTCATTATCATCTCGAAGGTGGGAACAATGATGATAATCTTCCCATGATGTCTCTCCTATCATCATTGATTGGATGATTCCTTCATCTGTAGAATGTATATGAGACCAAGGATTAGAAGAGGTACTATATTCTAAAGACCTATCTACCCAAACACTCGTTGAGTGTGGATTCAGGTTTGCCGCACAAGCCCAAATGATTGATTGCTACAAATATTCAATGGGGCTTGGTGACAACACCTCACGATGATCATAACTTTCAAAATAGTTGAAACTCTTCTTAAGCTCAGATGATGTACAATAGATCATGTCGCAGGTTTCCACTGTGGCCACTTCCGTGAAACCAGATGTAGACGGGAGGGAAAAAGTACCCATCAAGGAAGGATCTTTCAGGAGGCCTACTCCAACATTTTGAAGCGATTGTGAATTTCCATGGATCAATGGAATGCTTCGAGTAGCTTTTGAACTATTAGCAAAAAAGGCTAGTTGGTCAACGACTATGATTCCACCTTTGAAGGGAAATGCACTCATTCAAAAATATGTAGACACAATGGCAGCCATAGCATAAACCCAAGGCCTTCCTAGTAAAATATTGTAATCAAGGAGTCCATCAATGACCTCGACTTCAATATCTACTATTTTTCCCCCCAGTTCAACTTGCAAGCTACTTAAAATCCCATATGGAGTGTACGTTCTTCCATCGAACGCTTTTAGTGTTGTTGGTGATCGTGACAAGGGTGGTGAACCAAGAGCTTTCCAGCAACTCATTGACATAATATAGGTAGATGCCCCCTCATCAATGATGGTTCAATGAACATTTTTATTGAGGGCTTTTACCTATATAAGGAAAGCGAGTTGGGCCGGTAACTGTGGTGTATATCCAGTATGATTAAAGACCACAAGATTGGAATCCGTTGGATCGATCCCACCTATCGCTGATAAAAAAGCCTGCTTTTGGGACCTACTGCAATTTGCATTGTTGTTTACATTGACATGTAGAATTGGACTCTATCTTTATCCTCGTCCAACCATTTATTCCAAAAAATAATTCAATTCTCCTCCTTATCAGTCGAGCACCTAAAAGTCCTTATGGTCGAGCACCTAAAGGTCCTCTCCTTAACAGTCAAGCCAATTTTGCAATACCTCAGGTGTCGACATAGCAGATGGAGATTGAGCTAGATCCTCCACTATATTATAATTCTGAGCAGCTCGAGCACGAGGATTAAATGTTGATTTATGTACGACTCCCTTTGGTGGCTTAATGGTTAATTCAGGAATAATGGGTGGAACAACTTCTGGTGAAGTCGTTGTCGAAGCACTAGGTTGATCAGTAGCCTGGTTGTTCGACGACGATGGATTCCCATAATCTTTATTCCTTGTCGATACCAAAACATCATTTTTCTTGTTTGTGATGGATAGCATAAGCACTTGGGATGTGGAAGCATTATCAGTAGCAACCATATGAGTTTCTGGGTTCGGAAACAGATCAATCAACACTGCTGAGGTATTCGAAGCCTTCAAAAGTTTTGAAACCTCAGATTGATGTGGACAATCTCTCGTAAAATGCTCCTCGTTACATATCAAACATGGATAATGAGGAGGTTTCCTTGCCACAGTAGGGTTTTCAGATGATTTTTCAAGAGTGGAATTCTCCTGTTTCTTCTTATTATTTTTCCCCTTCTTCTTGCCCCCTGGTTGCTTTGGATTTTTGCCTTTGTCAGATGACACGGCATTAATCTTCGAGGCAAGAGAATTGTCATTTGCATTTTGACTAGAAATAGCAAGAGCTTGACTAGATGGACCTCTTGCAGTTTGTGTGCTTGAGGAACCGATCACACCATCACCAGCATGAGAGTCCCTACTTGATTTAGGAGGGGGTGTAACGAAAAAAGCTAGTCTAGGATCGTCAAGAATTTTGTCATAGAGTGTGCCAGATTGTGTATAGATAAAATCTAAATATTGGGCACGAGCAATGACTTGCTCTTCTGTGACAACTCCTCCTTTCGCCACGTCCTCACTGATAGATGGCAATAAGGACTTAATAAACCACTCAGCTAAAAGCTGATCAGGAACATACGTCTTTACCATTTGACGATGACACCGCCACTCATGAATATGATCAGATATGTGAGTGGACGTGGTCTATTTAAAGTTGGTAAGAAGTTTTGTTCCAGTTTCGTACCTGATGGGTAACTGAAAGTGGGTTAGAAAGGTAGTGGCAAGGATGGTGAAGTTATCAAACAAAGCTCTAGGCAATTCAATATACCATTTCGCTGCTAGATGTTAGATGATCCAAAAATAAAACATTATCATAGATTATAAAGTTGGAATAAAATAATTATTAATTTAAGATATTAAATTAATAATTATTATTCTAGAATATTTAATTATTTAATGGAGACATTTAGAATTAGTATATTGTTGTAACAAGATATGACTCTCCAAATGTCTCGTATCTTAGGCTCTATTTTAGGAGATTTGTTAGCTAGTTGTTTTGAATAGCATTTATTGTAAATGGACACTTGTTATTTAATAATTGATCCATAATTAGAGGTAGTTAGGACATTGAGCTTATAAATAGCTCATTGCAAGAGTGTTTGGTTGTTCGAGTGTAAACTCTTGCAAAATCAAATAAGTAATTGTTTTTTCTGATTAATAAAATTATGTGTCTGAGAACACTTCTGCCATTATTGTGGTATCGGAGCTTCAGTAATGTTGCAGTGGATGTGAAGAGGAGATTCCATCTCTACAAGTTTTTGGAAAACTCCATTGAACTGCTCAGCATATGATTGGTATGGAATTTGTCCAGTTTTTTGTTTTAAAAGAACAGAAATTTTATTATTGATTTTAGATTTGTAAATTCTAAAATCATTTTTATTATCAAAAATATGCAAAATCTATGTGACTTTTCTGCAAAATCTATATGACTATTGTGATGCAACGATGTGGATTTGCATCTATTGAGTGACGGTGCTAGCGTCAGCATTCAGAATTTGACAAAGACTCTTGCGCCCGGCGGATCCTCCAGTTTCTGTCATGAGATCATCTGACTTCTTCAGACTTCTTTGATTCCTATGTTCTCACACTTGACTTAAGTCTCTCCCTCGAAACCGCTGTGAGTGCATATTGTATCACATGATTGGATATAGCTGCCCCTTCCAGCTGACACCCCATTAGATGATAAAGATATTGCTGCAAAGCTGGAAATTGTTCTAGCAATTCAGGAGTGTCCAGTTCCCTGGTTCTCAAGTGCTCTGTTTCAATGTCATATTTCAGTACACGGTAGCATTCCAATCGTTCTTCCAGGAACAATGCATATGCACGTACCCACGCTGAATAGTCCCAAGCATTTGGACTTGAATCATCCTTGAAGTAAGATAAATTGAGAATGTGGCCTCTGGATCTACTATAATTGATCAATTCCTCCCGAAACGTGGGGTCAACCTCTCTCAAAGCTCGATGGATAACAATTAAGGTTTTTAACGCAACCACCCAGTTGTGAGTCTTGGAAAGACATCTTGCAAGAGCATGGATGCAATATTCCACATCTGCCCAAGGCCTTGCAGCCGATGTTGCTGCAAAAATAATTCGGATATGCTTTTCTTTTGTTGGCCACTCAACATGATTTGTGGCCTTCACAATAGCAATGTCTAGATCCTTGTAATCACTGTTCACTTTGGCAAGACTAACTGTTGTTGTATCTTTCAGTACACCTCTGCGAAATGGGATTCTCCACATCCGTCAATGCCAATTTCCACTTCTCAATGGTAAGCTTCGAAAGGATCGCTTCACATATTTGAGGAATCAAATTCTCACTGCAACTGGGTTCTGGGCAATGAATGGGAAGCGAATTTTCTTGCAATTTACCATGGACTTCTTGACCAAGCTTGCCAGTCTTCGCATTCAGGACAAACCACATTTACTCTAGCCAATAGCCAGTGTCAACAAACATAGTTTACCGTCACATTTGCGGCTGAAAACAACTAGTTCTGTTAGATTGAATTCATCTGCAGTGTGTTTACTTTCAATGAAAAATCATGGGTTTTGGAAGAAGAAATGAAGGAATATTGTATTTTGGAGAGATATGGTGATTTTTTAATTTTGGGAATTTATTGTTTGTGGAGTAATAAGGTCATTTGTAAATCTTTGGAGTAATAAGGAGATTTTAATTGTAATTTTTATTTGGAGGGATAAGTGTGACATTGTAACTCAAAGTAATTTTACTTTGAGGGGGGGTAATTTTTTTTACCAAGTTTTGCAAGAGCATCATTGTAAAAGTCAAATTTTGAAAGTTACCTTGTAAATATTTGAGAAATTGACTAGAGCCAAGTGCAAAGCTCAGTCATTTTTTCTCCTGCTTCAACGACTATACGAGGGTCAAGGCCAAGCCCATATAGATCATTTTTTATTGCATTGTGTGTTGCATGTTGTGTTGCCCATCTTGATATTTTTTTCTTCTAACTCTAATTATTGGTGCGAAGCTTCAACGCTACAATGTCAAAGTTGATTAATTTGTTTTCTGATTTCGACAAACTTGAAGGTACAAAATCCTATAAAACATGGCAACACCTCATCGAAAGCACTCTCATTTATAATGAATTATGGTAGGGTATATGTGATGGTGATATTAAGCCAAATAAACCCACAGATGCAGTTGCACTAGCAAAATGGGAAGTTAAGAATGCCAAAGCATTAGCTCTCATTAAATCTTCTGTCAATGATGAAATGTATGTCCATATAGAAAATGCTATAGATGCATGGTCTGCTTTGAAAACTTTTAAAGGCCTCTTTGATACTCAGCCTGAATCAAAGAAAGTTGATCTACAATTAAAATTATTGCAACAAAAATTGACTGAAGCAGGTGATGTTCTTGAATATATCTCAAGACTTAAGAATATTAGGTAGGAAATCATTAATGCTAGTTTTCCAGCAATAGATGATAGCTTTATGGTAACAATTGTAATTGCTGGACTTCCTTCTTCCTACACGCATTTTTTGGAGACTCTACAAGTATTTTGGGAAATTAGAGAAACTAAAGTTTGATGAGCTCTACGAAATGTTGACCCAACATGATAAAACATTTGGGAAGAAGAAGAAAGTTGGTGAAGATGTCTTTTTCACAGAGGCTAGCACTAGTAAATCATCAGCTGATAGTTCTAGAAGTATAGGGAGAGGGAATTTCAATCAGAATCAAGCAGCACATAATGTACAAAGTCGAGGTCGAAGCCAAAGCAGAGGAAAAAACTTTAATAGAGGCAACAGTTCAGGAAGGAGTAATTTTAAAGGTAGAGGAAACAACCAAGGAAGAGGCTATTTTCAAGGACAAGGAAATAATATTCAAGGTAGAGGACAATCTCAACATATAAGTCAAAGCAGAGGTAGAGGACAATCTTTAGGAAGAGGAAGAGACTTAATTCAAATTGTGTGTCAAAGATGTAATAAAGTTGGACATTATGTTGAAGATTGTCACACTTCTCTTAATAAAATTCCCAAGTTTCATCAGCACTCAGCTCAATTTGCAAATGATCAAGATGATGATAACTCAGAATATGTTTTTACTTCCTCATCGGCATTACAACTTTCATCCCGTCTTAGAAGTGACTATGAAGATGCGTTGATCTTGGATTCAGGGGAAACCCAGCACATGACTTGTCGACGTGATTTTTTTTTCAATTTTCAAGATTTCCAACTTAATTCCATTTTTCTTGCAGATGATACAAAACATACTCCTTATGGAAAAGGAGCAGTTAAAGTTTTTCTCCCTAGCATTGGAGAAAAAATGATTTCCAATGTATGGTATGTATCAACTTTTAAGAAAAAATTGCTTTCTTTAGTCACCATTCGTTAAGTAGGACATCAAGTAATTATGGAATATGGCTTAGTTAAGATTAATTCATTCAAACAGAGCTTGAAAACTATGATGACAGGTTATAAAGATGGAAAACTATTACGAATGAAAGGGACAGTTATTCCAAGGCATTCTAATTTTGCAGGGGCAGAGACTACAAGTATTTCACCTATAAGACTATGGCATGTAAGATATGGACATTTAAATTTTGAGAGTCTTTCTCAATTGCAGAAACAAGGGATGGTTAAGGGACTACCAACTCTCAAAGAGGAAAATGAAAAATGTGAAGCTTGAATTTATGGAAAACAAAGTTGAGAAAGTTTTCCAACAAGTTCATGGCATGCAAACAGGCAGCTACAACTAGTTCACGGTGATGTTTGTAGACCACTACAAACTTCATTTGGTGGTTGAAAATATTTCTTACTATTCATTGACGAGTTTAGTAGAATGACTTGGGTTTACTTCTTGAAGAACAAGTCAGAAGAATTTGAGAAGTTTAAAATTTTTCACCAACTTGTTGAAAATGAAGTAAAAGAAGAGATAGGTACTCTCAAGACAGATAATGGGGGAGAATTCACTTGAAATGAATTCAAAACTTATTGCAGTGAAAATGGCATAATACGACAACTTACAAATTTTTATGCTCCACAACAAAATGGAGTAGTCGAAAGAATGAATCGCACCTTGTTAGGAATGGAGAGATCCATGTTAACTTTTAAGAGGTTAAGTCCAACATATTGGGCAGAAACAATACATACATCTGTCTACTTAAGAAACAGATCTCCAACTACTTCTTTAGACAGAATCACACCTTATGAAGCTTGGCTTGGTTTTAAACCTTGAGTTAAACATCTTAGAGTTTTTGGATCAGTATGTTATGCCTTAGTTCCGAAAGAAAAACGAACTAAGCTTGACTCACGAAGTTTGAAATGCACAATGATTGGCTATTCTGATGAGAAGAAAGGTTATCATCTCTTGACCAATGGAAAATTTATTATGAGAAGGGATGTCATTTTGGATGAAATGGAGAGTAAGAGTGTGCGGACATCGAAAACATTCTTCACAAGTTAGAAACTAAGGACAGTAAAAGAAAAGGAAAAATGCAAAGTCAACCAACTTCACCAAATTAGTATGAACTTGATTTTCCTTCATCTGAAGATGAGTCATCCAGTCCATCTACTTCAACAACATCATTTGGGTCTTCTAGCAGTTCATCCACATCTCCAAACAACATCAGTTCTTCTGATAGTGATTCTCCAGACTCTTCACCTGAACGAAGAACATCAGTTTATATTAATCCTCTTTACAATGATGGATACTTTTCAGAATCTCAAACAAATGAGCATCAACTATCAAAATGGGTAGTTCAACTTTTGAAAGATGTAAAACTTGATGAACAGAATAAAACAGGCGCCAGACAGTCACATAGAAGTGAAGGCAATTTTGCCTTGATAGCAAATGATTTTACTAAGCCTTCCACATACAAAGAAGCAATAAAACATAAAGGATGGCAACAGGCTATGGTTGAAGAATATCAAGCCGTAATTGATAACAACACTTGGAAACTTATTGATTGTCCATCAAATGTTAAACCCATAAGATGCAAATGGGTCTACAAAATTAAGTATAATCAAAAGGGTGAACTTGAAAAGTATAAAGCATGACTTGTTGCAAAAGGTTTTGCGCAGTAGGAAGGCATTGATTATGAGGAAACTTTTGCTCCTACAACTAAATGGAACACCATCCGATTAACACTTGCATTGGTTGCTCAGAAAGGATGGAAAGATCATCAAATGGATGTGAAAGTGCTTTTCTCAACGGGGATTTACAGGAAGAAGTGTATATGACACAACCACCAGGTTTTGAAATTGAAGGGAAAGAACATAAAGTCTGCAAATTAATGAAGGCTTTATATGGGTTAAAACAAGCTCCTCGACCTTGGTATGCAAAAATGGATGAATACCTTAAGAAAGTTGGTTTTCAATGAAGTGAAACTGATGATACTTTGTATGTGCGACAACAAGGAAAGAATCTGGTAATTCTTGTTATGTATGTACATGATTTGATCATTACTGGCAACCATGATGATCAGATTGCATAGGTGAAAAAGGAGTTACATGCAGGTTTTAAGATGACAGATTTGGGATTATGAGTTGAAGTCTTCCAACGTCCACGTCATACTTTCATTTCTCAGAGTAAGTATGCAGAAGAGGTTTTTCAACGATTTGGCATGTAGGATTGCAAGCCCGTTCTTACCCCCATAGAGCAAAACTTGAAACTTTCAAAATTTGAAGGGGGGCTGAAGGTGGATAGTACTACTTACAGACAATTGATTGGCAGCTTGATTTATTTGACAAATACTCGCCCTGATCTATCTTATGTAGTTAGTATTCTTTCACATTTTATGCAGGAACCATGAGAGAGCCACTAGAATGCAGCCAAAATAGTTCTTCGATATATCCAAGGAACAAAAAATTTTGGTCTTCTTTACAAAAAGACTAAAAACTTTGTACTTGGTGGATATTCTGATGCCGAGTTTGCTGGAAGTATTGATGATTGAGCATCAACATCAGGTTATTTAATGAACATGGGGTCAGCAGTAGTATCTTGGAGTTGTAAGAAACAAGCTACAGTGGCCACTTCTTCAGCAGAAGCAAAGTACATTTCAGCATGGGAAGTAGCATGTGAAATTGTTTGGTTGCGCAGAATTTTGTAGGACTTGGGCATTTCTCAAGCAGAAACTACATCATTATCCATTGACAGCTAGTCAACCATCAAACTTCCCAATAACCTAGTTTTTCATTCAAAGACAAAGCATGTGGACACCAAGTATCATCATATCAGATCTCTCATTGCCAAATATGTCCTCAAGCCAGTTTATTGTCCTTCCGAAGATCAGATCTTCAACATTTTCACAAAACCACTTGGCAAAATAAACTTTACTAAGTTCAGGGATGAACTTGGTATCTGTTGTAATGTATTTTTTGATCATAGGGGGGGAATGTTAGATGATCCAAAAATAAAATATTATCATAGATTATAAAGTTGGAATAAAATAATTATTAATTTAAGATATTAAATTAATAATTATTATTCTAGAATATTTAATTATTTAATGGAGACATTTAGAATTAGTATATTGTTGTAACAAGATATGACTCTCCAAATGTGTCGTATCTTAGGCTCTATTTTAGGAGATTTGTTAGCTAGTTGTTCTGAATAACATTTATTGTAAATGGACAATTGTTATTTAATAAGTGATCCATAATTAGAGGTAGTTAGGACATTGAGCTTATAAATAGCTCATTGCAAGAGTGTTTGGTTGTTCGGGTGTAAACTCTTGCAAAATCAAATATGTAATTATTTTTTCTGATTAATAAAATTATGTGTCTGAGGACACTTCTGCCATTACTAGACTAGTAAGCGTTCTTTGAAAAAGGTGAAGTCTAATCGAATCATCATTGAGAGTGTTTGATGAACACCATAAATGAAAAGTCATTACGTGATTCGATGGGTCTTCACCTGGATTTCCATTGAACTTAGGAATATCATTGGGGAATTTGTGAGGAATTTCCGGCCACCAACGGGCGTATGCAATTGGATTATTCGTGAGTCGGTTCAAATCTGGTAGTTCTAGAGTTGCTACAAAAGGCAACTACTGATTCAGGTTGGGTGGAGCATACCCAGGATAAGATGGAATCGCCTAAGCAGTATGTCTTTGCATACCAGCATAAGGCATCTATTACTGGTAACTTTGATAAGGTTGTTGGACATAACCAGTATAGGGTGGTTGTTGATAACTAGTTTGGAAACACAACTCTCCATAACCTACAAAGCCTTGTTGCCTAGATCCTCGGTAGGCTTGATATTGACCAAATCCAGTCTGAGCTTATGAACCAAGTCCAAACTGAGGTTGGGTTTGTTGGAATTGCGGTTGTTGATATTGTACCAGCCATGGTTGTTGGACCATTTGCTATTGCCTAGTACTGGAAGATTGACCAAGTTGTGGATTAACAATACCCGTTTGTGCCTGAGTCATTCCAGATAAAGGAGCACTAACTTGAGGTTGCAGTTGAGCTATAGAGACAAGTGGTTGTTGTATCACAACCTGAGAGACTTGAGTCTTCTGCCTCGAAACTTGAGGTTGCGAGGAAGAAGGAGCAGGTTGAGGTTGAGACACAACAGGCTGTGCTTGTGTTTGCGACACAGTCATAACAACAGGTGTAGTGGTAACATTTGACACAGGTTGAATCAATTGCATTGGATATACAACCCTTGGTTGTTCTGGCAGTATGGGTATCCAACCACTAGATGTAATTCTAGCTTGACCTGAATACTGTTGGAAACTCTCATATGGTTGTCCCCCAGGGAAAGGAGGAAACGATGAATAGGCATACTGCTCTCCATATGGCGGCAATCCAATGTTTAAAGGATACATCGATCTTTGATAACTAGATTTTCCATATTGATAATGATATGTAGGATCAAATGGTTGAATTTCCATGTAAGAAAAACTAGATGGGACTCCGGATGAATAAATGGAAGTAGACCATGGCGCTGAAGTAGCCCCTGAGTGGACTCCAGCTAGTAATTGATAACTAGCTGGAATGGATGGTGTACCATATAAATATGACTCAGGTATACCAGAAAACATTGTAGGAATAGCAGCATGAGATTCTGCCACAGTTGCATCAGATGACACATTCCTAGATGTTGATGGTTGCTCAAACATGGTTAGCTTATCCAAAATCTCACCAAGCGATTCGGTAGGAACTTGCGATGAAGAAGGATTAAAAGGAGCAAACTAAGGAGTAGAAGGATACAAATGAATCCCAGTTCCAAAATGAAACGGGGTACCAGATGGGGAATCCTCTACTATCTCCTCTATAGTAATCTGACTAGGTGCAAAGGGTAGACCATCATGCCTGTAAAAGATTTCTGGAGCCGAAGAAGGTATAGCTTCTGCAGTGACAAATATTGGAGGGGTGACACCTTCTGAATACTAAAACTCAAAGTCCAGATGTTCAGGTAAATGAACTTCAGTCTCAAAGGGAGCTTCTTGAACAACTACTGGTTCAAATGTAGCCTCGGTTTGAACTGAGATGGGTTCCAGATCAACTGTAGATTGAGTTGTTTCAAATACAGAAGTGTTTACTGTTACAATAGGATCACTTCTAATGTCCTCTTGTAGCTGCGAAACTTCCTCTTTGAGGGAAAATGTACCAAAAATAATCAGAGTAACTAGAGTCTCTGACGATGTTGAAACAAAAGTTTCAAATAAACTAGATGAACTGGACTCAGTTAAACAAGACCGCTTTGTCCGAATTGACTTCGCTTCCAGAGGCAAAGACAGTTGACTCACTAATCTCCGTGAAAAATGGGGTTTTGATTGACTTTCTTCCACGATTGTGGATTACTTGATCAACTCAAAATTAAGGGGAAAATGATGTTATTCCAAATTCAATTAATTTTAATGATGCTTGGACACAACTTTGCTTTTTCAATTTTTAAGAGTTGATAAAAAGCTAAAGATGACTCTAGTCTCCTTCGATTTTTAATGAGCCTGAAACGAAAAGTGCTCAGATGGACCTTTTCTTTTAGATAGTCTAAAAGGAAAGAAAGTGACTACTCTGAAAAATCTAGACAAAGGGATTACCAAACCAATCGCAAAACTGAAATATATACCTTGGTGATAAATTAAAGAGAAATTACCAAGGACTTATGTACGGCAGTCAATCTTCCCGAATGCTAGGTTCAGTGCATTGCGATCAATAAGGTGGTAGACTCAGTTTCCTATGGATAAAGGATTTAAACCTATTGTGGTCTCCCAATATATATGCGACAGTACGGGGAACACAATTCCGTGCTATCACTTGTCATATCAAGGAGGAGGAATCACCCAAACTTCAATGAAAATGATAGCCACTAGGTTTAACGACACCAGAACACGTCACTAGCCTAGACCTCTAGATATGTTGCGTTCAATTCCAAAGCGTTGTTAGGTTCATTGAAATTCATTTTAAAGTTGATCTTGTTTAGAGTTTTCCTTTCAATGGTTCACCATGTAATGATGATCTGAAATTCGTAAGATGCAATCTACAATGATAAACAATCTTTGTTTATTTGAGCAATGAAAATCCTAGCTACTAGGGAAAGAAAATTTAAAGTGATTTTAAGCAAAGAGCAAAGAGCACACGCTAGTGCATTTCCCTAAATCATCTTTTTGCACAAAAATAAAAAAATACTAAATGCAAATGCATGTATTTGTTTTTTCTCTCCTTAATGTGAAAGATGCAAAAAGGAAAACTAAATGCAGCAACGATCTAAAATATTGCACTCAAAATGACATTTTCGACAATTCCTTCTTCAAAAAGAGAAAGGAAGACTCAAAATGACACTTTCAATTTTGAATAAAAAATATTACGACACTTTTAATGTACACAAATCAAATCAAATGCATCAAGAAAATTTTAATCGATTATCAAGGGAAGGAAGAATTTACGACACTTCTCTTTTCGACAAAAAACGACAATTACAACACTTTTTGTATCAAAGTGAAAATTCAACTAAAACAACTTTTGGACAAAGGATTGTAAATGAGGAACAAATACAAAAAACCATTCACTAATCCTAATGTAATTGAGGTTGATCTAAGTGATGCAAGTAAGCTTCAGTGAAGAGGCATTGTTCATTTGCAGCAAAACAACCAAACAAATAAAAAACCCTCAAGTCCTAAATGGGAACAATGAGCTCAGTCAGTCATCACACCTGGGCTTCATAGAAAATAATATGCATTGCACTTTCCACACTCGGGAGGTGGGATGCATACTGGAACACAGTGGAAGACAGTGCGATGGTCCAGGGAGTGCAACTAAAAAGGTTTTTGGCTCAAATGTGGAGCAGTTTTCAATGAAATCAAGCTTGGTTTTGATGAACAATAATGAGCAAAGTATGATGGAATGCCTTGAGAGGTTACTGAACTACCAAAATGGAATCTAGATGTGCTTTCAAGTCAAATGTTTAATTCATAAACTAAACCAGAGATTGACTGAAGCAGCATTCATCTACTATGCAATTGCAAAGCAAGAGCAGTTCGAAAGCTACCTGGTTGGCTTCAGACTCTGTCTATAGTTTATCAAATTGAACATAAAACAAACAATAACAACAAACAAACATTTGTTCATTCCCCAATGGAGTTGCCAATTTGTTTCTGGGAAAATTAGTGTCTTGTCGAACGACTAACCCTCTAGGTTTGGCAGCTACCCTAGAAACAACAGTTTAAAGCAATTCAATGATTTTTCCTATGTGTAACAGATAAGAGAAAGATAGTGGAACCAACCTGGAACTTCCGCTTAATCCCTTGCTTGATCTCTCTCTCCTTTGGCAGATCCTGCAACTCCTCCCCATACTTAACATGCTTGGAGAGTACCTGCACAAGTATAGCAACAAAGAACCATCAAAGCATCGTGATCTATTACAACATAAACATTACAGAATCAGATATATAATGAACAAAATGATAGCATTCACAATTGCACAATCATATGGGAGAAAACTTGAAGAGCTTTATTAATAGAAAGGAGAATTACAACCCAGTTGTCTGATCTAGCGCCATCCTCCTAGCTTTAATCCTTCTTCACCTCATGAAATGGTAAGATCACACCAACAAGAATACAATGCTCTCTCCTCAATTACAAACTATCAGCACTTACTTGCAATTCACAACATTCCAGCCTTCTGATCTCTTGGATTGGAGATCCATTTATAGATATTTGCAAGGGTGTGAGTCATCCATGGGGTTTTATTAGTGTCATTCCACTTGTTACAATTGGTTCCACAAGAGAGGAGAATTGGAGATGGTTTCCTAATTCCCTTGGTCATCCTTGGGCGAATTCAAGGAGGCAAGTGGCACAAGAAAATTTTCTAGAAGATTCCATGAGCAACCAACTAACAAAATGTCCTGGAAATTCATCCATCCTCACCCATCGCACCCTATAGAAGGCCTAAATAGTATGCATCGCACCCTGATAGTGTAGTAGTCAGTATGCATCGCACTTTGACAGTGGAGCAGTCAGTATGGTTTAGTTTAGACAATTTCTGGATGATTTCTGAGATGGAACTTTTGGGGAATGATGCACTGAGATGACTAAGTTCCTTAAGGGTATGAAACAACTCTTTTAGGGGTTGATGAGACCTAATACATTGACATATAAGTTTGGGGTTGATGTGCCCAAATATGTTTGTAACAATCCCCCGCTTTCTTGATTACTCATGATGATGGATCTTCCTTCAAGCGATCAAGCTTCTTCTGAAGGAGTTGCTCCAATACCAATTGTTGGAAATAATACTGAGAGGGGGGGTGAATTAGTATTATCAAACCAATAATTTTTCATTTCCATAATAATATTCATATACACTACTTCAGTTAAGGGAAATCACGTGTACACGCAACTGTGTTTAGAGCAACTAGTGTATATCCAACAAACTTATGATTCAGTTAATTCATCATATATTGATCTTTAATCAGTGCATCAGAACCATATAAATAGTAACCAGGTGCAGTAAAAACAAAACATATCATCACACATAAGAAACACACATGAACACCAAGATATAAGGTGGAAACCCAATGTGTGTGAAAACCACCTGTTGCAATCGTCTCTGTCTTCTTTTAATAATAAGAAAATTCTATTTACAATTTTTGTACTAGTGCAGTCTTATACCAGTACGCAGGCATCTACTTGTAGAAGGCTACAGCCTTCTCTCATTCTCCAACTTCTACTATAAGGGAGCTACAGCTCTCTAGCTCTTGTACTAGCTGATATGTTTACTAATACGCAGGTGTCAGCCTACAGAAGGCTACAACCTTCTCTTTTCTTCCAGGGACCGCATTTCATAAATTTTCAGACTGGATTCATTAACAACATCATTCAATCATCAAATATATCTACATACACCGATCTCCTTTTGAACCAACCACAACCGAATCAATCAATCACTTTGATCATTTAGAATGTTGTCACCAGAATACAGTAACCAGAACCCAAGCAATAACCCAGAACACTGCAACAACAAATAGAAGCAACTAAAACATATTTTATAAGGTATACACTACTTCCATGTGTCAAACCTGCATGCATACACGCTTTCCTCAAAGCAAACCAGCGTACAGATCTGCAAATCAAATTTATGATGTATACGCTGTTTTGATATGCAGAATCAGCGTGTATACACTTCTTTTCTAAAGTGGACCTGCATACAGATCTGTAAAAGATGATTTAAACATAACAACAGTTCCAAACTTCAATCATACCTAGATCATCATATTTACTGACTACAACATGCACCAATTATTCAGATACATGATCAAACCACATCAAAATAATTCATTTCAAGCCTTAAGATCCTGATCCATCATTATATATTATCCTTCATCAAGCGCTAAGGTTCTTCCTTAGTTCAGATCAAGCACGACACCATAAGCCAACAACCTGCATATTAGATCTCACACTATATCAGATATTCGATACTTGCACATCTTGTCCTAATGATCCTCTCCTCCTTTTATAGTTTTAGGTCTTTCTCAATACCATGGTCCAAAACCACTTAGGACCAATACCTTGGACCATATACCTAGGGTCAATACCGCGAACCCGATACCTCAATACCATGGACCAAATACTTCAAACCAAACATTTGGTTTTCCAAGCTATACGCGCTTTTCCTTTTGTGAAAGTGCATGTGTACATATACGCAACTTGTATACAGTGAACCCACGTGTCTACGCGGCTTGGTCAATGGTGAACCTGTGTATACCTATTTTTCTTAATTCTGTGTAATCTGATATGTAATTCTGTGCTGTTAACCTGCAGTACTGTGATCTGTTATCTGAGTGAGTTGCTTTCTAAACCTATTCCTTGAAGCTGCCCTGCATTTCATCACATTTGTAAACACTCATGTCATGCATTCTGTCACATCTGATATCTCTTTTGTAGATTCATCTAGTTACCATATACAAGAGAGTTGTTCTGCTACAAGTGGGTTGCCATCAAGTACAATACATACATCATAATGCCAACAATTTCACTTGACATTCGTTGAATCATCGTTAGGTTGGACTCGCAACTCATTGTACTATAACTAACAAACATTTTTACTGTCTAAAATCCAACAATTTTTCGTATGTTCCTTAGACTTCGTATTTTGGAAAGGCATTTTTAACGCATTCAATATCAACATATTTCTTGAAATATTAGCACATTAACTGATTCTCTAGCGAATTATGTGTTAAATAGACATTTGCGACACTTGTAAAACTAATATTTTCAATTCACAACATCAGTTGAATAGGATTGCATATAACCATAGAAAACTTTGAAAGTAAAATAAATAGGTGTTTTAAATTTTTTTACAAAATTTGTGTCCAAGACACATTTGGTCATCTCACCCAAAAAAATCAAAATGCATGCAAAACGTCCTGAGTAGATCTAGTGGTGCTCATGATAATAGGTCACAGCTTGTGCTATCATGCACAAAAGCCTCACCTAACGGCTAGGAACACCAATAGTGTGGCTCTGCAAGCTCATAGGTAACTCCTCAATCTAGACATTTGGAATACCAAGGGTTAATCCCTCTATGTGATCCTGCAACTCTGCTAAGGTCTCAGCCAAATATAAGTCCTGGATAACTGTTCTCCCAATGTTTCTCTGCGCTAGCCCACCTATAACCTGTTGGTGCCCCACAGGTCGAACAACACCCACATCTGCATGCATAAGAATGATTTTAGTTTAACCTTGGAAACATTAAAAACACAAAAGACATGTAGAAAATTGAAAAATCAAAAAAACACTTTTGGTCAAACAATTTACCCATAGCACCCCATTGTGATCCAACTAGTAGAGTCAAATATAGATCTCCAAGGAAATCCATCCCTGAGTATAGATGCTACTCGATGACAAGGTGTTGTCTCTTGAGCCAACTGAAGAAAGCAGTGGAAAAATGATGGTTGACTGACCCACATTTCAAGCCATCAATTCGACCCACCTCTGTATACATGGATCTCTAGGACCAGCTACACCCAGTGATACATTTGTGGTTGCATTAATGGGATTCTCTCTAAGGTAAAAGCGATTAAGATCAAACCATAGCAGAAATTCTTTGTCTTACCACTTTTTACCTTGGTCAGTTGTTCTTTCAGTGAAGAAAGAACAGCCTCGCACCAGTTGAAAACTTTTGGCTCTAGACACTCCAGTGCATACTACATATATGATCTGTTTGCCAGATGTAGTGTCACACTACTAGCCAATTTTGCAATTGTGAAGAGGATCGTTCTCAAAGGAAAATCACCTACATCCCTGATGTTTATTTTCCCATCCTTGCTAGGCTATGTACCTGGCTGATAAAACTGCCCAACATAATCTCTCACCAATTCATCTCCATGGCCAATTCCAGAAAGTGAGATGGGGGAACCTCGCCTCGACAGTCCTTTAAGAAAGTAAATATCATCAATGGTAATAGGGACCATATTGTCCCTAATGTGAAAAGTCTTATCTATCAGATCCCATGCATGAACAAGGAATTGCAATAGTTCTATTTGTTGCCTCATTCCAGACATCTTGAAATATTTGAGTAACCCACAGTTTTTGAGGGCCTCAATTGTACCCGGATTTTTTAGGGAAACCATGTCTTGTTCTTTGCACTCTCTTTCTTTCCATGTAGTCAACATTCTGATATGATGAAAGCCTGAAGCACAATCATAATCTTAAGTAGGATCCTTTCCATGCAAAAAACTAGACAAATTTTGGAGCAAACAGTTAAATCAAACTTGGGAAACTCACCCAGCGTAGCCCACGCACATAGACAGTGTTTTGCAAAGCATGCAACCTTCTATCTGGGTGTTCTTCAACACAGTTTTCGATGTGAAAGCCTACACTGATCCCAGGGTGAAAAATGAAACCCCAGGGGCCCCAAAATACCCTAAAACTTGCATGAAATGACAAAATAATGACCTGAAAAGAAAGAAAAGAGGTTAAGACACTACCTAGTCTAGACGGCTTGAGAAATGGTCCACAGAGTCTCTCGCAATCAACTGATGAAGTTCGAGGTAAAAAACTAGATCAGAGCACAAAACTGAATGGTAAGTTCCAACAGGTAAAAATGTCATGGTAAAAACTTGTTTTATGTTTATTTCATGTTCATTAATCTAGTAAACATTAGTATTTACCTATTTTTGCCTATGGAACAGGTATTTTTAATCCATTTGGTGGTGTTTTGAGCAATTTTTGCAACTGACATATAGAATTCTACGTGATCGATTGTAAATTGTACTTTTGACCACATAGCACACTTTTATCTCTTTTTCGAGCTCTGTTAAAAATGAAAAAGGAACCCCCTTGGAGTCCTCTTTAAGCTCTTTTCAGACTCCCTAAACATGAAAATATTGCTGAGTACTTGTCCTTTCCAACTCGTTAACGAATTGGAAATGATATCTCTCTTGTATTATTTTACACTTTCTGAGGCTTGAGAAATTAATTTACAAAGAGGAACTTGTGGATTTTTATTTTTGTCCCTTTTCAAACTCTATAAACATGAAAAGGACCGATTTATCTTTGTCGTTAGACTCATTAAAACATCAAATGGTGACAAACTTGTCCATCTAGACAAGACCAAGTTTCACCTTCGGTAGACTCGTTAAAACATCACATAGCGATGGATTCACCTGAAGGGTGAAATTATACAACAAGCATATGTTATCCTCATCAAGATTGATAAAAATAAAGAGGTACTAGTCAGAAATGACTAAGAAAAATGGAAAAAGGGGAAAACCATTTTATGGTAGTAGGTCGCTCTTGAACATAACACTTTCACTCCATCACCGTGACTATTTGGGTTGGGTTATTAGCTTGATGGTTATCATACCGTTGGTCTATTGTATCATCCATCACTTTGTTTTGGATCAGTGATACCAATTCATTTCAATGTCTCCGACATTTTCAAGAGAAGTCATTTAGCCAAAATTCATCCTTTGCAATACCATAAACCTTCATTTTCATGACTGCCATTCTTGAACCTTGTGTCGTTAATCAAATTCCATCTCCAAAATCACTACACTCGTTTCGTTTTGTTGATGTGGGATACATCAAGGCCCTCCTGTGATGAGTTACTTCTTGTCGACATCAGCACATTATCCAAGAAGTTGACTTAGAAATACCCTTCCAGTACCTTGAGGCTTGCATGCATCAATGACAGGTTTCTCGCTTCCGACAATAGGTTGACATCAATCACTTTAGACCAAAAGAATTTGTATGGTGTTCCACATCAAATCATCCATTCACACCATACAGAATGTACTACAATACCTTGAGGATCATTATCATTATCAGTGATTTCTCTCCCGTCTGTTAACAACTTACATCATTGGCTGGTAATTAGATGGTGTCTTCCCATGTTTGACTTCAGATCACATATTCACATGGTTAGACTCGTTCTTGAGCGAACAGTTTGATGAGATAGAAAACCCTAGATCTAGATTCATCCATCCGAGCTATGATTTCAGGAGTAATAAATCATGTGTACAATGGATTTACATAGATGGTCATTCCGATCATGGGTCTATATCTGTAGACAATTGTTTATGTACGTGTAATGAAAGTTTATAAGTTGAGCATGGGTATGCCTTCCCTCAGCGATTCATGTAAAAATCAAATATCATGATACATGCATTGTAATTGATGTAGGTCACCTTCCACTTCGATACCTCCTCATCACATGGTGAAGCATTTCATCCGACATTGGCATTTTTCCTACTTCATGCTTTAGGGGGTAGTTGTTATAGATCCATTTGGGAACATCAATCCCATCATCTAGATCAGTGTTTTAGGGCTCATCAAACCCTAATTTTAGTTGCTACATGCCCTAAACAAGTCACCCCTTTGAATGCCTCCTTCCCAGATAGTTTCATGACCTGAAGACATCCAGAAATAGCCTCTAGAGGGACTAGTGCAGGTAGGCCCATGTAAGGGTGTGTTGCAGAGTAGTTAAGTCCATGCTAGGGTGATCTACAGAGCACTTAGGCTTCCTTTCACCTGCATTGGTGAGATTGAGTGAAATTCACATAGGGTTTGGGGAATATTATTATCTTTTAGAGTCATCTAGAAGGTTCCCCCAATTATTAACTCCTATGAGCTTGAAAATGGATGAGGAATGAGTTAAGATGCATCCTATCCTCTCATCCCTTCCTCCATGGAACTAATTCTAAGTATGGAAGGCCATTTAATGCCACCATTTATGACAAAACCTCCTTCATCTTCCTATAAAGTGACCACTCATCTAAGTTATCAAGGGCTGGATTATGTTGAATTGTAAGGAGATAATGTTGCTATGAAGATTTGGCTTTGAAGCAAGTATTGTAATGCTACAAGTTTGTCATGCTTTTGACATGATGTGGATGGGATCCAAGCTGGAGGAATGGCTTTGAATCAGACACAAATGGTTGTAATTCCTTCTTCTATTCAATAAAGTGTTTGAACCTTTCTCCCATATGTTTGTATTGTTTTATAATGCTTATATGTGTGAAATGTATCTGATTCCATTCACTTATATTCAATAGATCTTTTTCTTTGATTGATTCTTTGTTTTCTGTTGTGTTTACAGGTACTTCTCAAGCATATTAAGTATGGGAAGGAGCGATAGGATCGATACAAGGGAGATGAGAGGAAAGCAGAACTACAAGTAGGTCTTCTCATCTTCTCATCTTATCTATTGCTTATAGGAAAAGACTAAAACACTTTAAATTGTTGTTCTAGATATTGCTACTTATCTAGGGAATTAGTATTTATCTGTAGAGACCAAATTCTCCAAAAAAAGTTTCCATCAGCTTCAATTTTGGTGAAGCACGAACCGGTGAGATAGATATCAATCCTGGTGTACCAAGCATGAGGTGCTTTCTTAATATCATACAATGCTCGATTAAGTCTGCACACATGAGACTCTCGATCAAAAGTCTTGAAGCCTTATATTTCTTCAATAGACACCTCCTCCTCAATAAATCCATTGAGGAATGTTGTTTTCACATCCATGTGGTGGATCTTCTACCCCATCTATCCAGCAAGAGCAAGGATTGATCTGATGGATAAGTACCTTGCTATAGGATAAAATTTCTCTTGATAGTCAATCCCCTCAACCTGAGAGTACCCATTGGTCCCAAATTTGGACTTGTACTTTTATATGCTCCCGCCTACTGCATGTTTCACCTTGAAGATCAATTTCGAACCCACAACTGATTTATTTGTTGATCTTGGGACCACTTCCCAAACACTATTGTTTACAATGGATTCGTACTCCTCCACCATTGCATCAAACCATATAGGTTTCTCTATTGTTTCATTGAAAGAGGATGGCTTAGTCTCTACTAGCTCAGTCATTCAAGCCATGTAGTGAGTGTATCGATCTGGTGACCTTCTTTTTCTGTGTTGATTTGAAGGAGCACTCACATTCTCCCTCACATCCTACACAAGCCTTGTAGATTTCCTAGTCCTTTTCCTGGCTTCTCTGGATGGTTTTGCTTAAGTGGTTGTCTCCACTGTCTGCTACTCAATTTGTGGTTTCTCCACAACATCCTGAGGCTCCTCCTTTGGAGCTAAAAGCTCCTCTTCTGGTGGGATATGAAGCTCCCTCTCAAGAGAGCATCACATGGCTTTGTCTTCATCAAAATTTTCATCCCTTCGCACAACTATGTAATTCTGAGGGATGACAAGTACACATGGTAGTTGTGGGGAGTTTCCATGTAACTCAAAAATACCCCCAATTTTGTTGTTGGATTTAGCTTCTTCCTTAATTCTTTGGAGACATGGTAGTAAATAGAGGCTAAAAAAATCCTAAAGTGCGACACGTCCATATTTCTCCCCAAGAAAGCCTCCCGTGATGTAATCATGCCAAGAATATGATTAGGACTCCTATTCTATAAATAGACCACTTTGTTGCATGCTTCAACCCACAATGTATGCCTTGGTCATGCAACATCACCCTTATTTCTCCCACAATGCTACGAGTTATTCCTCTCAACCACCCCATTATGTTGTGGGTTGTTGGGTGTTATGAATGCTCATCGAATGCATTATTTTTCACAGAAAATTTTAAACTCATTTGACACATTCTCACCTCCATTATCACTCTTGAGCGTCTTAACCCTCTTCCCTGTTTCTTCCTCAACCAATGCTTTGAATTATACGAACTTGGATAAATGATCATCCTTCTTCCACATGAAGAAGATACAACACTTATGTGAGATGTCACTAATAAAAATGCAAAATATTTGTTCCTGCCAGTGGAGGTTGTTGAGAAAGGTCCACAAACATCAAATTCGATCCATTCAAGGACTGCATGTGCT
The DNA here is from genome assembly GCA_031772625.1 of Pinus tabuliformis. Lineage (NCBI taxonomy): Eukaryota > Viridiplantae > Streptophyta > Pinopsida > Pinales > Pinaceae > Pinus > Pinus tabuliformis. Next base: position 361,483,588 of record CM062813.1, read on the forward strand.
TTGTTCTCTTGATCATGGAAAGTGGATTTTTTGTACTTCCCCAAGGTACACCATTTACATCTATCCTGTTGATCTAGTTCTCATTTGGGGAGGCCTATGGTTATCTGCTACATAGTATTCAAAGTGCCATGATGTAGATGGCCAAGTCTTCTATGCCAAATCTTCACTGACATTGTGGCTCTACACATTCTCCGCCTTTGTGCTCACGTGAAAAGGTTTTTCACATGAACCCCGATTTGATTCACCTGTCTCATGGATATGTGTCTCAAGAATGCTTTTCCTTTGTTGAAGATCACATCATAACCATGGTCTTCCAAAACTGTAATGGAGACACGATTTTTGTTTAGACCTGGACCAAACGTCATATCATCTAGCCTGAGGGGGGATCCCAACTCCCTCTGAAATGTGACTACACTAATCCTGATTACATTGTACCTTCCATCATCTTCCCTCTTGATGTGCATCTCGAGATCTTTCTTCTCCAAATCATTGAAACATTCTATATTCCCTATCATATGGAAAGAGGCACCATTATCCAAGTACCACATGCTCTCCATCATTGAGATAGCCAAGAAGATCCACATTTTTCCTTGGCTGATTTTCATAGAGCCCAACTAGGTATTTCACAATTCATAAGCAAAAACTAAGGCTTGGCCTCTGATACTATGCGGTACAAGCTCGCCCAACTATGCATTGTGCAGTTCCAGGGCTCAGTCTACCTCTTGGCCATTGAGACTATGCAATGCATAGTCTCTCCCATTCACTGCCTAGGCTGGGGCTGCGCATTGCAAAGTATCAAACCTTAGGTTGACCCTTGGCTATTGGGACTATGCAATGTGCAGTTTATAGTACCATTCTCCCTCACTTTCCCAAGAGAATTGTGCAATTTTTCTCACCAGTGCATTAATTTGTTTCCTTATCTTGCTATGAAGTTAGGTTTGCCAAAAGGCTATCGTTTTCTTTCCATGAGTGTCTTTTTTGTCCCACAGATACCATAGTTGTTGAGCACTTCTCCCCAGCGATCACTATTACCATGGCACCTAAGAGAATTGCTTCAAAAGATATCACTGAGAGTAGTACCACGGCAGCATTTGAGCAAACTCCAGTTAAGTTGACAGTATACATGGACACTCAAATGTATGTATAAAAATAATCAAATATTACATGGCGGAAAGTTAATAAATATTTTTCAGCAAAGGAATTCGCAGTAGATCTACAGGATCAACAAGTATATATTAATGTCTAGAGGTCAGGGCTACACAGGGTTGCATGCAGATATCCAACCTTCCCATGTATAGATGACATCCACTAGATTGTCTCACATATTGATGTGAAGAGCATGACTTTGAGAATAGACGAAGGCTTGCTACTTTTCTGGAAACAAATTACCAAAATATGTACCGTTTTTTATGAGCCAGAAACACACATGGATTAATCTTTTATGCCACCAACAACTGTATTGTCATGAGAGATGTTTTTAAGATTTGGGTGAAGGAGCCATCAAATTTTCGACTGACTCCCACCAACACATACAAGATGGGATCTCTCAGGAGGGCCTATCAGATGTTGATCATCTTAGCTTACAGAATCCATGGTCGGAAGAACATAGAGACCTTTCTGGAAGGGTGGGAAGTTCTTCTAAACCAGATTGTGAATAATGGGAACCCACTCAACCGATCAGATTTGTTGGCTCAATAGTCAAGGATCCATGTCGTTAATGCCTTGAACCCTCCCAAGGGTGGGAAATCAAGATTCTATATGTCTACATATTTTTTGAGTGAAATATGTGCACACAACACATTACCTGGTATGAACTGGCTTTGTCACCTCGAGACTTGAGACTTTAATCTGTACGGTCCTCATGGTATTGGCAAGAACCACTGTGAAAGAATTCACTTTCAGTGGCTGAGTGGGATATTTCATTGATAGAAGGAGGATCCATGGAAGACCCACAAGATGGTCAATTGTGCAGGAACTTCACATGTCACTCCACAGAAGGCAACAACTTCTAAATAAATGCCAACAAAAGGGAGCAACCCCATGCAAGATAAGGAGAAGAGAAAGGTTTCTCACAGTCCAGGGGGAGAAAGAAGTCCCAATATGAGAGTAGATCCAATGGTTGAAAAAACAGTTTTAGCAATTGAGGCAGCAAGGAAATAAAGGAACAAGAAGAGAAGCATAAGCAGGAGGAAGAAGAAAGGCAACATGCAATAGTAGAAGAAACAGGGCAGACACAAGATGAATATAAATAATAGATCCAACCACAAACAGAGCAAGAGGGTGGACAAATGCAAGATTATTAACTTGCTCAGTAGATTGAGAAAATGATAGAGATCGATGATACAGAGGCAGAACTGAAGCAGCAGAATCAGGATGTCGATTCAATGCCTAACACACAATAGGTCACTATTCAGTCTCCACCACTTCTGGCAGTAGATTCATCTCCAGTTGAGGAAGGGGAAATAATTCCTCTTGACAATGATCTATTTATGGACACGTACAATATGTCATACGATGAACTCTAGAAGAATATTATACAAGTTCGGAAGAAGTATTTTCCTGATGATCTCGCATCTCTTACTTTTATGAGAGAAAGGGTAATTGTTGCCAGCACCAAGAGGGATCTCGAATCCATTTCCTTATCCAACTTGGCATTCTCAGGTGCAACAAAATTGAACACTCAGTGTTTGATGACCGACAATAAGCAATTGGAAAAGAACTTGCAAGCTGCGAGGCAAGAGGTTGAACATCTCCGTGCAACAACTCAGAATGCAGCTTATGCATAGATAGACTTCGAGGAAATGAAGGCAATGATACTTAATGAAGTATCGACACTAAGGGAGACCATGTGGGATCTATATGAGGAGTTGGTTACCATGCATAAGTCATTTTTCCGCATGCTTGGCTTGTAGTAGCACTATAAATACCTCGTCAAAACTATCAGAAATGTGTAAGATGAAATCATTGTCATGCATGAATGGAAAATGTGATACAAATGGAAACCACTTGAGTTAGGTAAAAATATGAATCCCAAGGAATATATGGAGAAAGAAAGAGTGTGGATGTTGATCCAGAATAACAAGCATCTTGCCTCATTCATTGGTAACATTCAGGCCTCATATGCACAAATATACAACAATCTGGATTCCTTCATGAAGACCGACAAGATCCCATCAGTTGGCTCACTCACTGAAGCCAAATAGAGAAACCTGGTCAGAAAGGAGGTAGCAGAATACTTGGAGTAGGTGAAAGAGATTTCCACCAAGGAGGACTTGTAGGTGAATAGACAAAACATGCACAATTACATTGGTGGTCCTGTCCAAGTACGAATAATGTTGATCATGCTTTAGAGGGAAGTATAAACTAGTTCCAAAACATTGTACCTGGATTCCATGGATGTTAGAGTCTACTTCCACACAACCATTATCACGTATTTTTAGGATGTCATCGCACAACACCAGGCTTGGCACCACTATGTGATCGACAAATAGCAAGTGGAAGTTGTTGAGCTAGAGTTTCCCCAAACTCAAACATCATACTTTTCTGTCTTGTTAGGTTTTCAAGTTGTCTCTACCTGATTCTATCTTATATGGGCATGAGTCTAAAATGCAATATTATTTGTAATTAATTGTAAAGTGGAATTCCACGTGTCAATATTGGAATGTGAAGAGTCATGACGTAATGTAATGCGTTATTTTCTAAAGAAGTTGAAGAGTCATGAGGGTAGTCCAAAGGTAAAAAAGGGGATTTCAAGAGTCACCCCTCTTGTTATAAATAGAACCTCATAACTCATGTAAAGGGATTTTGGGAGCCAAGATTTTTGGTAGGCTTCGGCTTAGAAAGAGTTTGGGAGTTTTGTGAGAGCTTTGGCTTCTCCGTAGCATAGAGGGAGTATACTTCTTTGGAGGACCAAGTGTTGTTTAATTCACGATCCACTATTGGGGCTAGAGGTTCATAAATGGTGCATGTATGATTGGAACTTTCACTTTTAATAAAATCTCAGAGTAGACATGCTTTCATGCATATGTTGTGAATATAGTAGGACTACTTTTGTTGTATTTGCAATGTATGTCATTTAACTTACACTTATGCTTACGAACTAATTTTTTTGCATTTTTGTGAATCTTGTTGAATGCATGTTGTTGTATTAATTTGTCACTGTTAACTTATGGACTATTCTGAATATTATCTTGTGATGTCATTACGCTAGTGTGTTCCTTTCAAGTTGCGTACTATTACAGGGTTTTAAGGGGCTCACTTCCCTTTCACTTTGTTTGTTGGAACCACCATGCATCATACTTGACCTTTTGTAGCATCACATGCTTTCTCTCAGCAAAGTTACCATGCACCACCCTATGTGTTTGCGCAACCAAGGCACATCATTAACACCCCACTGCTGGGAATCCTACTCCAAACGATCTAAGGTTTAGTTGGGACTTCGTATCAAGGAGATCCCCTAAATGTTAGTGGGTCCAACATTGTCAAAATGTTGATACAAGATATCAAATCAAATATCATATTAGAACAAAATTTACATATCATAAAAAGGATACCATAGTCATCCTCCCTCTTGAGGAGGTGCCAACCACAGGCCTAAGCTTGTCTCCTATAGCAAAACTATCTTAATGAAGGTATCACAGTCTTGGCTATATATGCGGTTCCTTTGCTAATTAGTTCCTACTCTTTTTCATCGCAATGTATCCATGTCATATCCAGAACCTGCTCAAACATCTTTCCAAAGAGATGCTTCATCTTGCCTCATAGATAGTCATGCTAGCAGCATTGTACTCAACCTTGGTCATGTTTAAAGTTATAGACTTCTCATCCAAAAAAATCATATAAGATTTCATATTGTGCTCGACAATAACAATCCCAATCATCATATTATTATCCATGTAGTCACATATCTCAGGAAGAACATCTCAGATCAGAAATTGTTCAACTTATGAAGATATATCGAAGGGTGCTCGATGAAAACACAATGCATATGAAGCAACTCAATCATGAATTCACTCAGGTTTTATGCTCAACATATGTAGATGGGTGTTCAAGAACAGCAATGCTTCAATCAACTATAGATCGTTAATTCAAGTTCAACAATGTCTCTTCATAACTTCTTGAAATTTAATTAGATTGTCCAAGGATTTTCATTTTGACTTTCCAACAATTCTTTAATAGCTTCGCAATATAGATTTTCTTTTCGAACTTCATAAATTGATTCATTGTGCCACGATTCATTTTCTTGATCTTTAGAAGCCATCAACCTCTTACTTAGATCATTAGAGGCTCATTACTTGTCAATAGTAGATCTTCAACATATAAAACCAAAATCAAAACATACCTTGGAACACCTGGTTTGGATCAACACATCATCCTGGCTTCACCAGATAACTATCAATGTGGACACATCAATATCGAGGAGATTTCTTCATACAATGATCTCTACAGAAATAACACTTTACCAAACCAATATTTTAAGTCTTACATAAATCAATAATGTATAATCAAATCAACTATGTCATCTTATCAAATTTTAGATTCCATATCATAACTAATATCAAAATCATCAATATCACATTATCAAATTCTTTAGACCATGTGACAGGTAGAGCTTTCATTTTTTATCATGTCAACAAGATATCATCAATTCATCCTCATGATCATTATATATGTCACTAAGAATAGGTTCCATCCATTTACTATGAGAATACTTCACACTAAATTACAATTGTCAATACTTCAACCATTGTGCTAAGAACAAAGAGGCTAATACAAAACCATTATAGAATACCAACATTATTCACTAAAAGTCACTATGTCCAGACAACTTTGTTGACAATTCAAATCATTACTCATCAGGTCAAATCTGAAATATTATATCACAGTGAGTTCTATATCCCAAAACATATCTCAATCATCAAGTCAAACTTCTAATTCATTATTATGTCAAAACTCCAACCATTGTTCATATATATCAATCAACCAAATCTAGTCAAACCCTTGCAACTATTATTAAAGACTATCATATGCAAGCCTCAATTGTTATATCGTAATGACATATCTATATGCATATCTTGGTCACCTAAAAACATAAGTTCAGTATACATAATCATATTATAGTAAACATTCAAACTTCCCTGCTCGTAGAACTTTTTGTTGTCTTCTTCATGTTTGTAGGATTGACATCCTTCAGGTGAACATCTGATTCCATGCACAAAACTTCATTTTTGTTTCTTGTAGGCATACTCACACCCATAGGCCTTTTTCCGAGTGGTTGAGAGGCTACAGTCGCATCCTTGAGCTTGCTTCCATGTAGATGAGGCTTAGAGTAAGGGAAAACTCTCTCTTCTCATATCACAACTTTGTTGCAGGCCAACAATATCATCTATTTGTCTATTCAAGTCCATAAATCATACTTCAATAGTAAATAATATACATATAATGAAAAAAATAATGGGAGTATGAATATTATGAAGAGATTCTCCCTCTGAATGGGAATCAACCTCAATCATCTTCATTCATGCCATCAACTTATCTATAATGCTATCATGCATCAACAGATCTGTTAGATCATAAAGTCATACTATATGATATATTCATGATGATAATATCATGTTAGCATCATCTAATTCAACATTACATCATGACTTCAATATTTCATCAAGGGTTAGAGTCAAATAGCTAATAGGACTATACTTCAAGAGTCATGATCACAACATTAATTCTTTGTCACATAACTCAATCCATCAAGTTAGGGAATTCAATTTTATCATATGCCATAATTATTAAACACATCAAAATATAATCATGGTCAACAAAATATCCTGAATATAAATCTCATTGTTATACTTCTATCATCATGGCTACCATGCTTTTCACAAACAATATCAATATTGTTAAGTTACCATCTACTAGAATCAAGGTGCTAGCCCTCTTTATGGGATCAAGATGATAGATGTTACCCATCAAGTATACCAATATATAAAACATCATTTCCAAAAGGTAAGATACTTGTCTACTACCAAGTACACCATTTCATTATAAGAATCATGAATCCAAATCATTTTCATATGCATGAACCATTTGTGAAGGATACATTCTCATCATACCTTAGGGCTTACCTTTCCCTTCAATATTACAAGTGAAACATAACACCATACATACCTTGTAGTGTTTAGATACCTATGCACTTTCTTAGCTAGTAGCACTTTGTCACCTTTTCATTATGCACCTCTTTAATTTTTTCTATGCTAGTTCTTCTATTCCTGCACTATCCATGATCCTAAAGAGGGATCCACTTATCACAACCCATTAGGAGGTTAGAAGCATCCAAAGACTTAAATATACATGCAAGAGTCTTATGTAATAATCAAAACAATAATTAGACCCATAAGACAAAAGTAAATACATAAAGGAGCATCATAAGTCGGAAACTACTTATCTTCAATGAGAGGTGATCATCTCCTTCTTGAACCAGCCTTCAGGAACCATCACTATACATATTCCACTTGATTCCTTCAATAATTCATATAATTCATCAACAACCAAGCATAATAGAAATTATCCCATTTAGGGCTTCATCAAATCTTACACAAGTCCTTGGACATATTCACTTTGACCATGCTAGGGTTTCTAGATTTCATATCTCAAATCTTTGCCATAAAGCCAGGTTTCTCTCAAACCCTAACCTGTTACCTCATAATATCCATCAAACCATAATACAAAAATTTCTTAGGGTTTCCTTCAAACCCTAGAATTCTTCTAGCTCTCCACCATCCTCACTTGCATCCATCAATGGTGCCATTATAGGGGTGATCTCCATGACTTTTCTTCAACCTAACTCTTATACAATGTTAATTTTTCTTAGGGATATATTGTTCTTTGCTTTTATAATTGCTTTTCTTCATTAACACATTAAGTTCAACCCATAACATCATAACATTATTCATATTTACATCATTATTCAGTAGCATATGAAACTATATAGAAAGAACAATATCATCATCATCAATGCAACAGAACATAAAGGAAAAAATCATTCACACATAGAGACACCAAGATTGGTCGGAGACGAGGGCAAAACCCACTATGGGGAAAACCCTTTCAAATTATTCTTCTTATTATATTGTCATCGAATGGTTCAGAAAAAGAGAGTACAATGATTTATTTCTTCATTGATACAACTATTCATCAAAAGCAACTATAATAGCCATGAAATGAACCCAATAATGCTTATACTCAAAATCCTAATTCTGAATCCTGTAATGAACAACCAGTGTTCGCAGTCAACTACCGACTCCGGTCACTAAGTGAAATATTTGGACAATTAAAATTACATCATTTAGGTCTCGGTCACACATAGGAGGAGTCATGCGTGCGACTAGGTAGCTTCCAGTCTCTCTGTGGAGCCTACAAGCGAGTGACTGTAGTCTACAAATGAGATTCTGCAACCCTAGATTTCATTCGCACCTTGGATGAGTTGTGCATACGACTGGGATGCTTAGGTCACACGCATGAGCCTGATAGTGAGTGACTAGAGTTGACATCTCTTTGTTCTATGCTTGTGACTCAAGCCCAAAACCCTAAAACAAAATTGCGAACTTTTGTTCCTGTAATTTCATCATTAATCAAACATATTCCTTCGTGGATGAGCCTCAAACCTATGCGAGACAAAAGCCAAGATAGAGGAGTGTCTCATGATCATATCCAAATGAGGTATAGGTCACTTGTATTTATAACCTTCCAAGTGTGTCCACTTTGCTTTACGGATGACCTTATCAAATATGAATATGTGGTATTTTCTTCATAAGTACACTTTCCCTTATCCCATTTGAGTAGTATTTAGGTTGATTTTGGTCCTCTAAAAAAGAGGAATTCAATGCAATCATTATATACATAAAGTGGGTTGTATAAAGTGGAATTTGACCGCATTTGCATATTTTAAGATTTCTTTTATTACATGTTTTCATTTTGTGTTTTTGAGGTTGAGGGAGTAAACACATAGGACAACATAAAAACCACTTTGGAAGCTGGGATCAAGCCCTGCCAACTTCAGAGTGGGATCTCTCTGTAAAATTTAGTTATCTTTTATGTGAATTCTAGGCTAGTTATTACTGTACTAATTGTTTTTGTTTGGATTGATTGGTTGATTAAAGTTCTATAAGTACATTGGGAAATGGAGTCTAAAGATTAACTGGATCTGCATCAAACTTTGAAGGAGTTTCACAGGGAAAGCTAGGTTGCACTAGTTGGATATTTCATAATTTTAAATGGATTATGAAACAAAAGAAATGTAAGATTCAGTAGAAACTAAGGAGAAATGAAGGATTCCTTAATTTGACTTCAGTAGAAAACATATAAATCACTAACAGCCAAAATAGGGTGTTCTGTATAACATATCCTATTCGTCACAATTTCTGTTATGTAATTAAGCTTTTTAGAAATGACAGAGAAAAGAGACAATGATTAAACACATGAACAGAAGAAAAACATCACCAATTCGTACACCACATGAATCCTATGAAGAATGTCCTTGTATTATTGATGCTTCCAACAACTAGAAAATTACAATTTGCAGAGGAAATTATATTCAACAATCAACCCGTAATACTTCAAACTGTGAAGTATTTATATAATAATTACAAAATGATTTGCAAAATTGTTGTCTCAACTGGCAGTGTATTATTAGCATTATCTAAACAATAAAATCGATCTTCTATAGAATCATAGGCAAGGTGGATAGCTGCATGAAGAGGTGGTTCTATTTTGGAGGATTCAGTTGCTGAATCAGCCTATAATTGTGTTACATTGGCTGATGTGCTGGCTGATGTTCTCACTACAATCGAGTTTATTTTTACCCCAATAAATCACATAGTTGGTCCCACCTTTCTTAATATGGAATGGCTAACTTTATTACCCTTTGGTGAATCTCATCAATCTCAGTATACTTTGAAAATGTTGGCTTTACTGTGAAGATATGTTTTACCTCATGCTAGATAAAGAAGTCATTTCCCATTGCCTCTAAGAATTCTCTACCTGTCAGGTTGCCTTTTATACCACTGAATTTAGTATTGTCTCTGGCCACTTCCTTCATATTTATAACATAATATTCTTGAGTAATCAGTTTGTCATTAATCACATATATGTTGGGCAATCCTTTCTGATTTAATGATTCAATCCTGTTGAAGCATCTGTTCACTCGCAACTCTAGTGTTTCACATTTATCCTCCAATTGAGTAATGAGATTTATTTTAGTTAAAACCTTCTTGACTTCCAAGATGGTGGTAGTCCTATTATCAATTCCTAACCCTTCAATTTCATACTTATTCTTTGAATTTGGGAATTTGATGATGTTGGAAGCTTCTGTAGGTATGTCTCCTAGCTTCTCCCTTACTTCAATAATGGTTTCAGTGACCTTTTGTATCAATTCCTCCTATTCAAAAATGATTTGGATGCATGGCCAAATCTCATTCATGAAGTCCAAAATATCCATACAAATGATTTCCTTGGCTTGGGCCGAGGTTTGACTATGTGTTGTATCCTTCTCCATCCTTTGTATCCTCTCTAGCAGCCTTTGTGACTTTTGTACTTTAGCCAAATGAGAAGCTTCAGTTATGACTTTCTATCCTTGCAGAACTTGGAGCTTCCAATGAAAATTCTTAATTTCTTCTGACTGGATTGACATATTTTCTAGTGTCTTTGTCACCTGCTCATCACTTGTAGCTTGAGTTGAAGAGTTTTCTCCAGTTGTAGTTCCTGTAGCTAGGATTTATGTGATGGGTATAACATCCAGGGGGACTGTGGTTACCCTTTGACTCTGTTCTTTCTCTTTGATCATTTTCTCCATTTCTACCCCCATCTGTCTGACCTGAACATTCTTCTCCATGATTAACTTCGTCATGTCACCCTTCTGTGTCTCATTTTCCTCAATATATTTAGTCAAGCAATCCTCTGTGGCTCACAGTTTGAACTGCTTTCTCAATGCTGCAATGTTAATATTTTTATTCTTAATGATCTCCTCTACAACATTTATCTCTTTAGGACCATATCCTATTTTGACTACCAAATCTTCCAAATATTTGATTCTATTGTCCTTTTCCAAAGAAGATATATTCTCCATTTTTAACTGGGATTGAACGTTTGCATGTGAAACCTGTAGCTTTAACAATGACATAGCATTATTAGTTAAGGTAGAGGAAATCATCTCACTAATCTCTTTATGCATCTCCATTCGATCAATGGGATGGATATCTTTGGTGCTAAATTCAAATGTTGTGCTCTTGTAATCTACTGGTGTCTTAGGATGTGGAATTTGGGCTTCAAGGAAGGCCATTTGCATCCTTCCTTGTTCTGTATCAAAAACTAACAATAGTCTGCTTCCAAAACTAAGTGTAGGTGTTGTTCTTAAGAATTTCATTCTTAAGTTTGATCTCCTGATACCCGTCAAAAGCACTTTTTTCCTTTTCTCCTTGGACATTCCGTGAAGCTAGCTCTGTGTCTTTTTGACCTTGTGATAGTGAAGGTCTAGTAGGAGATGTAACAAACTTGCTTCTTGTAGATGGTGTTTCCCTAATTATGATGGCAGCTCGATCTTCTACCTCCTTTTCTGCATCTGTCCTAGGAGTCATCTTAGTTCTTTTCCTGTAAATAATTCTAAACTCCTTGGCCTCACTACTTGTTGTTGATGATGATCCCTCCTCTCTCTACCTTTTAATCATTTTCTCTTAAGGAGTGGGAGTCTGTAAATTTGAAGTAGAAACCAATTTCTCTTTAACTTCCTATAATGTATTCTCTACCCATACTAACTAGTTCACATATTTCTCTATCTCAGGCCTTGGGGTATGGATGTATGGAGTAGTTTTTTTTTCTACTCTCAGCTTAGAAATGATACCCAAAGGGTCATAAGACCATGTGAAACTCAAGCTAAATTTCATCTCCTTAAGGATTTTATTTTCCTCTTCTCCTGCTGACCTGGTGTTGCATATGAAAGGGCCCACCTATGTTTTTATCTGAAACTAGGACTTATTCTTTGCCACCACAAAATGAATATCATCTAAATTTAGCATTTGTATGATATATTCAAGGGCAAAAATCCTCATGGGGAGGTATTTTGGGAGCTTGTATGGTGCTAAATCGCATCCATAAACTCTGATTTCCGTGTAATTCTGGTATAAATACCAGTCTCCAGTCTTGGCCTGATCTATCAAATGTAGAATCCTCTTGATGTCTTCACTGATTCTGGGTTCTACTGAGCTATTTAGGATACTCATAGCTCGGTGAACAAACTCTTCAATGAATTGTTTATAGGAGAATTCTTGTTGCTCTTTCATCACTAAAGATGTCCAAAATATTATAGACTGTTGGTTTCCCTCTTCATCTAGCTTCTGCATGGAAAAGCTGAACTTGTCTGCTTGATAATACAGAAACATATAAACCAAAATTGAAGTGTACTTAAACACTTCTTCTGTTGGAAAATTAAGAAACTGCTCATGGATGTTATCAGCCAGGAATTGACTGAAATTAAACAAAATAGATGGTTTTCTATCTATGGAAAAGATGGAAAGGAAGCCTAGAATGGGTTCATCTACCCACTGATTAGAATAATAACCCAAAATGTATGAAATTATGGTTATGATATGTTTAGCTTGATTAGGGAAGATTGAGGAAGGGTATGGAGGATTTTTCTTTGGCAATTGGGCATTTTCTGGTAAGAAGATATCAAAAATCTTGGCTCTTCTAGAAAAATCAAGCTTCTGATAGAGTTTTGTGAGGGCTTCTAAGGAAAATGGTGCACTGTTTTCCACAAGGGGAGCTAGCATCATCTGGTTTATAGATTGGGCAATGATTGAAAAAAGGATTTCACCAGATGGGGTTATAATGGCTCTTTGGCTGGGAACATAGCAAGCTTGGCATTTCCTGGTGAATTCAAGGGCATGGAAGGTTAGAGGGAAAATATAGTGAGGAAGATTGGACTCCTAGAGTCCAATTTCATCTGTTTTATCAACATGTTTATCCTCCAACCAACAATAAAATTCCAACAATTCACAGCACATTGTTTCTCACTGACCTTGTAATCCCTATCAACTAATGAAATATGGTCTAAGTCTATAGATGGAGGGACTACTGGATAAACAGAGTCCTCTTGGTTCTTATTTTTTGGAGGCACAGTTGATCAGTGAAGGATAAATATGAATTTGGGAATAAATGTTTACCAAGAAACGAAAGGTGGGTCGTGAGTCGTCAGGGGAGGGGGACAAAACGCTGACAATTGATCTATTTTAGCAAATGTTTGGAAGTTGGTCGCTTGCAGAAAAAACCTATGAATTGCAGAGAATAAGCAAGTGAAAGGTATAATGAAGACCGGTTCAGGGTTTTTAAAGGACAGAATGGCAAGTTCCATTGGAGGATTAGCGCAGGACCATTGAATTGAAACGGTTACCCAGAAGGGAAAATATTAAATACTTAATGGTAATTTTTCTGGGAAGGGATTTAATTGGGCAATGTCTAGGAGATGTGGAGGGATGAGAGTCACAGAGGTGTCAAGTAGGGACAATGGAAAAGGAATGAGGGGGAAGTTTTTTTCGGAGCGGGTGTTGAGTCTTGAAAATGTCATTCATTTCCATTACACTTTCACTATTATGTCCATTATATCACCTCCATTTCACCTCCATTTCACTACTATGTCACCACATTCATCCCACTTTCATTATCATTGGGCCACCTTTATGTTTTTCCAATCTTTATTATTTCTAAGCCTTTTAAGTGAATTTGTGGTTAAACATTAGAAAATAATGTGCATATGCTTATACCTAACAAACAGGTTGAGATTGTTGACATGTGTAGGTTGAAAGGAGACTTCTAGAAGACCCTTATGTGGCACTCTAAGGCCAAATTCGAATTTGAGTGGAAAGAGTCATGGGATCATGAGGATATGTGTCACATCTCCTAATTGTATTGTAACTCTAAGAAGACATGTGTCTTATCAGTTCCTATTTTAATTAGGACTCTAGAGGTAGAGGGAGAGATTCATGGATTCTCATTAATGAGATGGCTTCTCATCTTTTTGTATAAATAGGAGATCTCTCTCCTTCATTTGTTAGTCTCTTTTTAGCTTAGAGTTTGGAGTTCTTAAGTCTTTTTAGCTTGTGAGTTTGTAGTTCTTCCTTGATGGCTTTTGAAAGCTTTGGAGAGCTTTGTTGTACTTTGTAATTTTGAAGAATTTGAATAAAGCTTTGATGTTCTCAACATGGAAGGAGATGTGAAGTAGATGTCATGGAGCATATTAGAATGTAAGGTAGAGTAGATTTCATTTTGTAAATTTTGCTTTGATTTCATTATGTCATTTGATTGCTTTCAAGTTGGTAGATTAGATTTTTCATTCATGCAATTTTAATTCATGCAAGTGTATTCAACCGGTTGATTGTAGGTTAGTAATGCACATAGCTTTTTAATGACTAATGACATGACGGAATCATCTTGTCCTTCTACTGATTTATTTTTTTTGAGTTCTAATTCCAGCATTGTTATTTCAATCAGTTTTGTTTTGCTCATTTACTTTCCTGCAATTTAGATATCATATTGCTTAACTTGTTCATGATTGCTTCCCATAAGGTAGATTGAGCTGAAGGGTAAAGGATCAGAAGAGTTGAAGTAGTGTGATTAGTTTCCTTTATGAAATTTAATTTCTTGCAACTTAGATATCATATTGCTTAACTTGTTCATGATTGCTTCCCATAAGGTAGATTGAGCTGAAGGGTAAAGGATCAGAAGAGTTGAAGTAGTGTGATTAGTTTCCTTTATGCAATTTAATTTCTTGCAATTTAGATATCATATTGCTTAACTTGTTCATGATTGCTTCCCATAAGGTAGATTGAGCTGAAGGGTAAAGGATCAGAAGAGTTGAAGTAGTGTGATTTAGTTGCTTTGCTTTCAGTCTTTGAGTTGCTTTAAGTTCAGTTTTTACTTTCTTCAGTTTTCATTTTATACAGCAGCAAGGATACTGGGTTTCATAGTCACTAGCTCATTGATTGGTTATTGCATTCTATTTTGATTGAAGTAGCTGCATATTTACACTTTTGTTTAAGTACTAATTCCATCAATAACATGTTTTAAGATCTTTTAAAGTGCTAAGTTTTGGAAGTTACCATTAGGGACATAGGCCTTGTCTTGAAATCTCTATCCATACTTGTCCTTTAAAAGTATTCTTAAGACCTTAGAATAGGATTTCCATTTGCATTAGACACTTTAGGAAACCAACAAAAACAAAACCCCAAAACAAAATAAAATCTATAAAACAACGAAGTAAGAAAAAGGTTAACTAAGCACATATGGTGCACCACACTTCATCAGTTTACGATACCCGGATTGATAATTTGTGTAGAGCAATTTAAGACGTTAA
The DNA here is from genome assembly GCA_031772625.1 of Pinus tabuliformis. NCBI lineage: Eukaryota > Viridiplantae > Streptophyta > Pinopsida > Pinales > Pinaceae > Pinus > Pinus tabuliformis. Next base: position 361,498,985 of record CM062813.1, read on the forward strand.
ATTGACTAGACAGGGGGTAGGGAGAGGTATGTGGTATAGGCTAGGGGGGGTGAAAAATGCAGAGAGGAGGTCACCTGGTGATGAGGCCCAGCGAGGAATACCTCTTTTTCGAACCCCCCAACCCCTGGCGATAAAGCTAGGATGGGGGGGGGGGGTGAAAAAAGTAAGCGTCGTTGATCTGAAGAGCTAGAGAATCCCACCGCTTTTAATTGTAGCCTTTTAAACCATATATGAAAAAAATATTTTGTCCAGATGCGCCTCTTTATAATTCCCTTGAAACTTAGGATAAAGGGAAAATAAATACATTTATAAAACCAAACTATTTCTGCCTACCCTTTAACTATTTTTCTAAGCTAACATTTTTTATTTTTCTCTCAAGGGGTGCATTTTGACTAGCAAACCCATAATTACTTTCTTTTATGGAAAATCAAAAACTACTTAAATCCTATCACTTATTTCTCCTATTGATTCAGATTAAACAGTTGAACCAATGTCATTTTCTACCTAACTACTAATTTACCAAGATTAAACTGTTTGGAAAATCTTTATTCTCTAATCTAATTTACAGAAATTCAAACATGTTTAACCATTATTATACTGTATGATTAAACAAATAACTAGTCATTGTGGCATTTTAAACAAGCTGCACACAAGATTTCTTTATCAATCAGGAAGAAAACTCTATATCAGTAGTGGCATTTGAATTTGCAACACTTTTAGTATTATTTTCTTTTTGTTTTTATTTCTTTGATGGGGTTCTGCCTTTTATTCATTTTTGAATATATATATATATATATATATATATATATATATATATATATATATATATATATATATCTAGAGAGAGAGAGAGAGAGAGAGAGAGAGATATTTCCTTTGTCTCTGTTTATACCCTCTTTTCATTTTTATTCTATTTTTCTTTTGGAAATCATTTGCAGATTGACAATTATTTACAATATGAGATTTCTGAGATAAAATACTCAATCACCTTGAGATCCTATAAATTATAGGACCCGAACATTACCAAACTTGTAGTAACCCTTCAAAGTTGAGATGGATATGAGTATGTTATGGGGATAGTATTGATGAAAGGAGGGATGCATGTATGCTACCATTTTGAGGTGTTTCATAGGATGCTTCTTAACTACCCTATATATGACAAGGAGATCTATGCTCTAGTAAAACTTGTAAAAAAGTGGAACATTATTTGATTGGAAAGGAGATATTCATCCAAAAGGATCACCAACCACTATAATAGCTATAGGTAAAGTAAGTTACAATAGAATAAACACTACAAGTGGAGAGGGCTTTTATAGTAGTTTCATTTAGCGATCAAGTACAAATGGAAGCATAAGAAATTTGAATGGCATGCCTTCAAGGACACCCACATAAAAATATATAGATTTGGGAGCTTTGATGCATATGGATCCTTTCACCCGTGAAGCATAAAAGGAGGCACATATTGAGGATGAGTATTTTAGGAAGGTGTATTAACAAATATAAGGAAACATTTGTATGGATGGTGGTGAAAAAATAATTGACTATCATATCTAACATGAGTTACTCTACGAGTTCAAAAAATTAAGTGTTCCTAGAGGTGGGTGACTATATCTGATTAGAGAGGCTCGCGCCTTCAAGGTTGCAAGGCATTTGGTTTTGGAAAGATAGTTTCCAATTTTCATATGTATGTGTACTAGCTAAGGATGCAAGAATATGTAGCTAAGTTCATTAGAGGATGTATTATTTGTTGTACCAGAAAGCCTTATAATAGGAAATAGGGTCTATACATGTACAAACCCATCCTTGCTAAAGTATTTCCATGGAATTTGTGGAAAGATTACCAAAAACTATGAAGGGACATGAATACATGTTCATGGTAGTTTATAGGTTCAATAAATTCTGCATGCCTTGCAATAAGACCATTAGAGGAAAAGAAGCAACAAATTTTTTCATTGAATATGTATGGGTGTACTTGGGGATACCAAGGAGCATCATTTCAAATAGGAACACTTGGTTTCCCAATGAAATTTGGATTACATTATGGAAGAAGATGGAAACAAATTTTAAGAGGTATACAACCATCCATACATAGACATATGAGAAAATAGAAGCAATTAACAAGAATTTTGTGCAATTTTTGATGGGTTACATTCAAAATCATCCAAATACATGGATTAAAAATCCAGTATATATACAACACTCTTATAACAAAGCCATCCACACTTATACTACTATGTCCCCATTTGAAATTTGTTACTAATATTTCCACCTTGACTTTTTTATATTGCATATAGGCAACATGGAGGAGTGAGGGAGGATCTCACAGGGGATGCCTTAAGGGTAGGTGTTATGAAACCAGCTCAAGAAAAGATATAAAAGATAGATCAACGCCTTAGAATTCAGCCTCTTCGAGGGGGAAACCTCCTTTACATTACATAAATGAACAATTCTTCGATGATACAAATGACAAAACCTCCTTTCTATATATAGGAGTCTAAGGAGTCACAATATAATCCAGCCGACCTAACAATAATAATATAAAGCCACAAAAATAACAAAAGAGGGATTCTATGGGGCACAAAAATAACAACATGGGGGTAATAGGGGCACAACAATATAAATAGGGGGTATAACTACAATAGTAATGGGGTAATCACTAATATTATAGGGACCCAACATGCCCCTCTCCTTCAAAAAAGTGTTGTCCTCAACGCTTGAGTAGTTCTGGATACTTCTGCATAAAATTCTCATCCTCCCATGTGGAATCTTCAGCGGATAAGTTCTTCCACTTGATAAGATACTCTGAAATTGATCGATTTCGTAGCTGTCGAGTTCTTGTTTCTGTGACTGCTTCCGGTTCCAATATAATTTTTCCTTCCTCGTCAAGTTCTGGCAATATTATTTGAACTGGGAGCTTGTCGCCTATAACCTTATTTAAACATGAAACATGGAAAACTGGGTGCAATCGAGAAGCTGCAGGAAGCTCCAATTTGTATGCCATAGTACCAATCTTTTGCAACACCTTGTACGGACCATAATATTTTGGTGATAATTTATTATCCTTCTTAGCTTGCTTTAGGGACATTTGCTTATATGGTTGTAGCCGTAGGAATACCCAATCACCTACATCAAAACTTCTTTCACTGCGATGTTGATCTGCCTGTTGTTTCATTCTATTTTGTGCCAACACGAGGTTATCCTTTAAGAGTTGGAGGACTTGTTGTTGATGTTCGATGTGATGTTCCACTGCCTGAACCTTAGAATTTTCTCTTAAATATGATGTGATGGATGGTGGTTGATACCCATAAAGTGCCATAAATGGGGTCATTTTTGTTGCTGTATGGAAGGAAGTGTTATACCACCATTCAGCCAGAGGCAACCATTTGACCCATTGTGTCTGTTTATCAGATACAAAGCAACGAAGATATCCTTCCAAACATTTGTTTACTATCTCAGTTTGCCCATCAGATTGAGGATGATAAGATGAGCTATGAGCTAACTGAGTACCAAGACAAGAAAATAATTCTGTCCAAAAATTTCCAGTGAAAATGGGATCTCTGTCACTTACAATAATCTTTGGGTTTCCATGTAGCTTTTGAATTGTTTCCATAAATGCAGTAGAAACTGTACTGGCTTTAAATGGATGTGATAATGCACAAAAGTGTGCATACTTGGTAAGTCTGTCAACTACCACCATGATGACACTCTTTCCCTCAGACTTGGGTAAACCTGTGATAAAATCCATTGAAACCTCCTCCCAACGTTGGCTTGGAATGGATAAAGGTTGTAATAGACCCGGTGTCTTAATTGTTTCAACTTTATTTTGTTGGCAAACCAAACATTCTGCCACAAACTTTTGAATATCTGATTTAAGGCCATCCCAAAAAAATTCCTTCTTAACCCTGTGGTAAGTTTTTAAAAATCCTGAGTGCCCTCCTAAGGGGGAAGTGTGCAATTCCATAAGAATCTTTTGTTTTAGCTGGGAATTCTTACAGAGGTATAAGCGATCTTTGTACCATAACGAATCATTTTTCCAGCTAAATGTATCAGATGTACTGGAATCTTGTTGTAGCTTTCGAATAAGTGCCCACACTTCTTCATCATTCTTCCATTCCTCCCTTGCTTCGTTTATCCAATCTGGTTGGATAATAGAAATGGCGCACAACAATGCTTCCACATCCTCATCCTTTCTTGAGAGTGCATCTGCCACCACATTTTGCTTCCCTTTTTTGTAGATGATTTCAAAGTCATAACCCAACATCTTTGTGACCCACTTTTGTTGCTCTTCAGAGGATAATCTTTGTTCTAAAAAGTATTTAAGGCTATCATGATCCATTTTTACCTTGAAGTGTCTTCCCATTAGGTAGGGTCGCCATTTCTTAAGTGCATGGAGTATTGCCAACATTTCCTTCTCATAAATAGCTTTGCTTAAAAACTTTCCCTTGATTGGACGACTTTCAAAAGCAATGGGTCTTTCATCTTGCATTAGAACAGCACCAATTCCATTTCCTGAAGCATCACATTCCACAATAAAGGTTTTTGTGAAGTCCAGTGTAGCTAAGACCGGTGCTTGGCACATTGCCTCTTTAAGATGTTCAAAGGCCTTTGTTGCTTCCGAAGTCCATGAAAATGCATCTTTCTTCAATAATGTTGTTAGAGGTGCTGCTATTCTCCCATAATTCTTAACAAACTTGCGATAATACCCTGTCAACCCAAGAAATCCTCGCAGATGCTTTATGGATGTGGGGATTTTCCATTCCTTAATGGCTTTAATTTTGCTAGGGTCTACCTTAACTCCTTCATGAGATACAATATGACCCAAATATTCCACCTCCTGGACTCCAAAGAAACATTTGGATCTTTTTGCATATAATTGTTTCTCCTCCAATAGTTGTAGCACCTTGTCAACATGTTCAACATGATCCTTCCAAGACTTGCTGTAGATTAGTATATCATCAAAAAATACTAACACAAATTTTCTAAGGAATGGTTTGAAAATTGAATTCATCAAACCTTGAAATGTTGAAGGTGCATTGGTAAGGCCAAAAGGCATGACCAAAAATTCATAATGACCCTCATGAGTTCTAAATGCTGTTTTCGGAATGTCTTCAATCTTCATTCTGATTTGATGATATCCCGAACGAAGATCCAACTTGGTGAAGTAAATTGATCCATGCAATTCATCCAGTAATTCATCAATGACAGGAATGGGGAACTTATCTTTAATAGTGAGCTTGTTGAGCTCCCTATAATCCGGACACATGCGCCATGATCCATCCTTCTTGTGCACCAATACTACTAGAGCAGAGAAAGAACTTTGACTTGGTTGAATTATACCAGCCTCTAGCATTTCTGCAACCATACGTTCAATTTCACTTTTTTGGACATAGGGATATCTGTACGGCCTGATGTTTGGAGGAACACTTCCTGGAATCAGATGAATAGCATGATCATGATCACGCATAGGTGGGAGACCTTTGGGAGTCTCAAATACCTTGGAATGATTGTCCAGGACTTTTTGGAGATCTGGAGAAATAGATGATTCCAATGTGGAAACATCTAGCGAACATAATTGTGCAATTACACCTCTTTGCTCCTTTTTTAGAAGCTTTGTCATACCATTAGAGCTGATTATCTTTCCTGGTTTCCCTACAATACCCCTTAATTCAACTTCCTTTCCTTCCGTAGAAAATTTAATGAAAAGTTCTTGAAAATTAAAAGCTATTGTACCCAAGGATTGTAGCCATTGGACTCCTAGTACAACATCAGCACCTCCCATTGGAATGGAAAGCATTGGGCTAGTCAATACATATTCTCCCATGGATAGCTTGATATTATGGCACTTTCCAGAGCAATTTATTGTTCCTCCATTTGCAATCATCACTTGACACTCTGGTGCTGGATATAGGAAGCAATTCAATTCTTTTGCTACCTTACAATGAATAAAATTGTGGGTGCTTCCTGAATCAATCAACACTATTACCTTTTTCTTCTTGATTTGTCCTTCTATCTTGATGGTTTGAGGAGTGGTAATTCCTGCTAATGCATTACAAGATATGGTTGGATTTATTTGTTCTTCATCTAGGCTTTGTTCCTGGAGTATATCCTCTTCTTTTGACCTTTCTTGCTCCCTTTCTTCTTCCTCTTCACAATCTATGTAGAATAATTTCTTCTCAGCACACTTATGGCCTTTAGTGTATTTGCTATCACAACTGTAACAAAGCCCTTTTGCTCTTTTTTCTTCCAATTGTTGTGGTGTCAACCTTATAGGTTGTGGAAGACTATGGGCAACAACACTTCCTTCTTTATAGTTGTGAGTGGTATGCTTCCTGGTTGCCATAATTTTGCTTTCCATTTTTCTTGCTAACCTGAATGCCTTCTCTAATGAATCAGGTTCCCAAAGGCGAACATCATGTTGGATATTATCCTTTAAAGACCCTATGAACACATCAATCCTATGCTCCTCTGGAATATCTTTTACCCTTATGTTCAATTTTTGGAACTCCTCAATGTGCTCCATTATTGAACCCTTTTGTTTGAGACTTATCAATTGGCTAAAAAAAGTGTTGCTTTTTGTATCCTCATAATGTGCTATCAATTCTTCCGTAAAAATTTCCCAAGTGATAAATTGTTTACGAGAGCAAAGCCATTGATACCATACAAATTGATTTGGTTCCAAATATAAAGTTGCCATACGTACCTTTTGTGTGTTTTGCACATTATTGAGATCGAAGAATTGCTCCATCTGTAGTATCCATGTTGCGGGATCCTTGCCATCAAACTTCCTCATATCGATTTTTGGAATGTGGTGGGTCTTCGATCCAACATTATAGTCTATGGAATCATGATTAACATTTCTTTTTTTCTCATCATGAGTTTCCTTTACTACCCTTTCACCATTAGTGACCCTTTCTTGTAGTAACTTCTTCAATTCATCCATGTCTGTCTTCAATTCTATCTTCAAATCGTCCATCTTAGCTTCTACGCCTTTCTTTAAACAATCCATCTTAGCTTCTGTTCCTTTTTGTGCAAGTGACACTTGTTGCACTTGGTCTCGTAATTTTGCTATATCATGTTGCATTTCTTCCTCTTCTTCATAAGTCATGCTAGAGCTTTCAGGTTGCTTACTAGGTGTTTTCATTTTCTTTCTTCGGGGCATCAATTACTGATAATAATGCTTTCCTATGCCCTTTGAATTCCTTCAAACCAAGCTTACGCAAAAATTTAAAAAAAAATACACACCTTTTTTCACTTTGTATAAGCCTGATATTGAATCTGATGTATCTCTGTAATTTCGGATCATCCAGTTCTGAAATTGCAACCTATAGTAGCCTTCTATGTCCTCTTTCCAATGCCACAAGTCTGACCCAAATTGGATTATCCAAAGAAGAGTTATGTGAAATCTCCCACAGTGACTTGCCTTTAGACTAATTCAGTAGGGCAAACTTGTACGACGTGCCCCGAGTCACTGTTTCAACCTTTGGATCTGAAACATGCATACAAGAAACTACAGTCCGTCTTCTTTCTGTACCTTCTTACAAAATTTCAATCGGATCCCCAGAGAGAAAGTTATGACGATTTTCCCTAGGTCACCTGTTTTGGATGTAATTCAGGAGTCTGCAAAAAGACCAACTTCCTCAGATCATATCTCCGCAAATATCGCGCAAAAAGCTCTGAAATTCGGAGCCAAGGTTCAGCGCGATTTCTTCTCAAATGGGTTTTTTTTTGTGACTTTTTAACCGTCACAGAAAAAAAGTTATAGCGAAAATGCCACGATGACCTGTTTGGAGCAGCGAAACCCTAGAATCCAAAGCTCTGATACCAAATGTTATGAAACCAGCTCAAGAAAAGATAGAAAAGATAGATCAACGCCTTAGAATTCAGCCTCTTCTAGGGGGCAACCTCCTTTACATTACATAAATGAACAATTCTTTGATGATACAAATGACAAAACCTCCTTTCTATATATAGGAGTCTAAGGAGTCACAATATAATCCAGCCGACCTAACAATAATAATATAAAGCCACAAAAATAACAAAAGAGGGATTCTATGGGGCACAAAAATAACAACATGGGGGTAATAGGGGCACAACAATATAAATAGGGGGTATAACTACAATAGTAATGGGGTAATCACTAATATTATAGGGACCCAACAGTAGGTTTTTGTTGTTGTTGAGAAAATTAGGTAGAACCATTTGTAAGTAAACGAGACACTAAATAAGTCACAAGAAAATTAAAGGACTTCGCATGACCAATGTAGAATAGAGAATTCATTTAGAGTGCAAGTTATAGTATGGCTATAATTGAGCAAGGAGAGGCTACATGATCTTGATAATAAAATTAAGGCTCAGTTACATCGTTCTTTTAAGATACTAGAAAAGCTGGAATATAATTCCTATAGACTCATCCTACCGCCATACATTCACATTCACTCAATGGTGCATATGGAAAAGAACAAACCATATGAGCCTCCCATGTTATATTAAGAATAAGAACATGTCCTACCTTCCATAGAGAACATAGCTCCAAACTCTAAAAAAAAATTGATAGAGGATATAGTTTTTCAGAAGAGTTTCATAACTACAAGACATGTGTAGCATGATTTTTAGCGAATTTGGTTGAAAGGAAAATTTCCATGAGAGGCTAAATGGTACATCAAGGAGAAGGCAGATGAAAAATTTGCTCATGTCATTTAATACATATTTTTGGGACCAAAATTCTCCCAAAATATGGAGGTATGATTTGAATTGGATCACTATAATATGCCATCCTTTTATGTGCTTTCAAAGTTGAAAATTGAAGGAATCAATTTACAAGAGTAGTTTTATTAGCAATACCTAGTTTGGAGAATTGGGGTTTGAAACTTTCGAGGATAGTTTGAAGCCTTGAATGATTTTTTTTTTTTTGCGGTAAAAAATTCTCACTTATGAATCATACCCTTTGATTCTATTATACACTTAGACAACATTTGAAAGTTAAAGAACACATAAATTAGAGTTTGGATGGAAACATCATGCCTCCTAGAAGTTGACCCATTGTGATTGACCACCACAATTTGAGAGGTTTCCATGTTAATCCATGTTTCTCATGGGAAATGGTATGGCCACATGAAGACTATGAATAATTCCCTAAAAGTTTTAGATTTCTAACTATAGTTGAGAGTTAAATGAGTCAAACACAAACCCCAGTTGGTTATTGGGCTATGTCATAATCAAGCCACCAGGAGGAAAATGAATTCTTTTCATTTTTTAAAATGTATCATGTTCCATAGTATAACCAAACAACTTGGGAGTGAGAGTAAATAGAGCCTAATAGAGGGGTTTGTGTTCTGTAGTAACTTGTGGGCCGAGTTCTTTGGAAACTCCATAGAGAGTACCTTCTCCTTTGTACTTTTGTTATTTATATTCCATATGAAAGAGAATAGAGAAGCCTCACCCACTAGTTGGTTTTTCTACCAAAAGGGTTTTACAAAGAATATATTGGTGTTCATTGTGGTTAATGTATGTTTTTATTCCATTCTTCTCTATTTCCACCTTTTATCTATTGCATGCATGAACAAAAAAATAGTAATAACAAATCTCAAATCTAAAGGAATTAACCCTTCATAGTATATATTTTGATTTACTTTGATATATTTGTTGTAACAAACTATCTAGTGGAATGCAAATGGCAATCTACAAATCAATTTATATCTAGCAACTCCTCATTTAAACTATTATTTGGTGAAAAGGGAACTTGATTTGGAAATGGAATAGCCTTTCTAATATGAAATGAACCATTATAAGAAATTTCATCTATTTCAACACTTTTTAAGTGGAAAATTTTGAGATATTGGCTTGTAAGGCACATTTTAAGTGTAGGTCCCACTTTGGTGATTTAGATTTTGGAAACTTTCACAGCCTATTTGTGGAACTAAATAGTCATTTTCTAGATTAAAAACATTGCAAATGAAGTTTCATCCTGGTAATGTTGTTCCGCACATTGAGAAGTTTCCAAAAATGTGAATATCACCTTAATTGGAGTTTTCATTTAAGAGTTATGCCTCCCATAATTTGACTTATTCTCCTAACTACTATGATATCGAGTTGATTCCATGCCACCTCACATTACTCACATATGTGGATCTAGTAACGTATTGACTTTAAAGAATATTCTAAAATGTCCAAAAATGTTAACCCTATCCCTAAACAACTACTAAGCCATGTTAGATATTAAGAAGCTAGAAAAGGAACATGTTCCATTCTCATTATATTCTTTATTGTTCCATAGTTAAGAAATGCATCTAGGAGTGGGATATCGAAGCTAATAGAGTAAGTAAAATATTTTATCACAACCATATTGGCCATAGTTTCCATGAAAACTCCATAATGTATGCACTTTCCTTGTATTTCCATTTCATAACTAAGAAGAAAAAATAGTGAGGCACCAACCTCATCTTTTAGCTAAGTGTTTTTAGTATTGAATCTTGTTTTTATAGTACATCTTGTGTTCATTGTGTGGATAATGTGTTATTTCATCTGAATTTTAGTTTATTTTAGTACTTTGTTTATAAAGTTGGTACTCTTAAATATGAATCTTAATAAAAAAAAAAATGAATATTTGGAGATTTCGTAACATTGCAAGAATCATTGTCATGATATTTTCCATTCGATGAATTCATTATTGAGGTATAGTGTAAATATTTTTAGTGAAATTTTACACCCTTTCTAATCAAATTAAATTCAAATTTTTGGTGGGAGCTTAATGTAAGCATAAATTTTAATTTTAGAACAAGATGGTATACAGACACACACACACACACACATATATTCGTGTGTAAGTTTTATATTTTTTTTTCCTATTCTTTGTGACCAAATTCATGAATACATTACTCAAGAAAAATATAAACACTTCACTATATGAGCGAGAAGCATTTGGGAAATATCGAACAACAATTATTTACAATGTTGCGTTAATAGTTTAAACAAGAGTTGCTTGGAACAAATGTCCATGGGTTTTGCATGATAAATAAATAAAGAATAAAAATTATATATGTTAGATAAGTGGTATTTAGAAACTTGAATATGTCTTAGAGTTTACTAAGTTATAGGAGTCTATATCTATCCTCTCATATCCTATGATAGAAGGGCTAGTGCAACAGTCAGGAAAAGCCATTAAACGAGTTGTGTCAATTAAGAAGTTTGGGACAAAAGTGCCTAGTATTTAAATTTAATTTGTTTCTTTGCCTGCAATCCAGTTACCTAATGAATTTAGGTTGGGAACAATAGAAGATGGAATGTTGGTGGATTATGATAAATTATTTGCATAATGTAAATGAAGAATATGGTAGCATTCTAAAAGATAAAAAATTGAACAAATTATATGATGAATCACCAGGAAATGTTGCCCAGAAATAATTCAGGAGTATGAAAGGATGTGTTCATAATAAATTCAAAGAAGTAAATATATTGACTAGGCTATGATATCAGTGTTTGGAGTTATATTAAAATGGAACAAATTATCTTACCTAAAGATGTCAAGCAGACAATTGGTAAATTTGAAGATACCATTGAGTTGAGAAAATCATGAAGAAGGAAAGAAAGACTCTGCTGAAGGAAGGAACAATCATAATTTCTTTCTATCCCAAAAATATCAATATAAAACCTAGAATATGTATTCACATGGGATTGCAGCGATGCTTTCGAGCTTTGGTTGTTGGGCCTAGATCACCATTCATAGATAAAGTCAATTCTAGTTGTTAAAATTAATTTTTCAGATAGATTAATGGGAGCGGTAAATCCCACGAAGCTAAAGGGAGCTTAAGGTGTAAAGTTCTTCACAAATTGATTATAACATGCTTCCAATTAAACTTTTTGAAATTGAAAAATTGTTAAATTGATATAGGATTTTCACTAATATGCACACTATCATCGTCAATGTTTATGACAATTTATTAATGTATTAGTTTATAGTGAAAATAAAAATAAATGAACTACAATTGTCCTCAAATAAACTTATGAACACGTAAGAATGTAAACAACCTACATTGGGACAATATTCACAAAGAAATCAGGGATTTGGAACACATCAATCCACAAAAAGAATTACAAATAACTTGACCAGCTACCCTTCCTCACTCTACTTCCATATATATAGGACTTCCATTTAAGATTTCCAATGTAGGGCTTTCATCTGTTTTCAATTCTAGCAAAAATAAAATTTCAGGATGCTTTCCAAATGAGCTTTATAGATTGGATCTACAAGTAAATTTGTTTTCTCGAAACATTTTTCTAGATTTGGGTCTTTGAAATAGATTGCAGAGTTTAACATAAAAATAAATGATATTTCTAGTTAATTTCCTTTGCAAATAGGCGATGTCCAAAGCCTCATATACCTTGATCTATCTAGCAACTGTCTTAAGTGAAAAGTCTCTAGATCTTTAGTCAACCTTAAGTTTATTTTGCTAAATAAATCCTTGACACATAAGAATTACATTGACTGTTAGTTTGTTGAAAATAAGAGCAAGACTAATGTGCTTGATGCTAATGTTAAAATTTAAAATTTTGCAATGCAAGCAGGGGTAAAAAACATATTGAGAACTGAGTAGATATTTAAATCACATGCACAGGAAATACTTGGCCTTTTAAAAAATTTCACTAAAAATGGATTTGATTCACTTGAGCTCTTTCGCCTCAAGTGAGATAAGGGATTAGGAAATAACTTCTCTCAATGATGGATCTTGTAGTTGAATTCCCACAACAACATTAATCACCCTTCTCAGCTCAACTTGACCTACAAAATTATGTTCTCCCATTAACATTGTATCTAACAACAAGATTTGTGAAAGAGGTGAATGATCTCCATGTGATGAGGTACCACCTCTGGGAAAATTTGGCATTACCATTAAATTTTGACTTTCCATGTTTTCTCGAAAGCTACTTGACCTTTATAATCACTTAAAAATTGACCATGTTGCCTATTGGAATAAGTAGTAAAATGTAGGTTTTAACCCCGCACAGAAATTACTTACATATGAATTCTAAAACACAGAAAATAAACAATGCGAGAGCATAACACATAAAACACATATACACAGAGATTTTCCCTTGGATCCCAAAACTAGGACTACCATCTTGATTTTTCATTATATTCCTTTCAATGTTAAAATACATATATATACATGCCAAAGCATCCAATACCATGGACCAAAAACCATCGTGTCCAAAACCATGTGTGAAAACCATGCACAAAACCATAGGTAGGTTTGCCCCACCTAATATAGGTTCCAAAAAAATAAAATCCCCGAGGCGTTGCCCCAGACCCCATAGATGGGGGCTACCCACCCCCCTCAAACCCCAACCCCCCACTACGCAATCAGCGCAACGAAATAGGGGCTTCGCCCCCCCTCTAACCCCCTAGTTAACTAGGGGGCTAGTCATGGAAAGAATATAACACAACCTAACATTCTCCCACTTGTTGTTTTCTTTCCATAGGGAGCCATATGAGAGCTTAGTCATTTGTCCAGCACTACAATGCCCATTATTTCTCTACACCAAGAGAACTTCTCAGAGCTCACAAATTTTGTCAATGCATCTGCAGTATTCTCCAAAGTGTCCACCTTTACCGGCAACACCTTTTTGTCTTCTATCATATGCCTCACAAAGTGATACTAAACATTAATGTTCTTTGTATTTGAATGATAAGCAGGGTTATTATGCAAGAAAATTGCACTTTGGCTGTCACAGTCTATCCTTATAGCTCCCTGTACTAACCCCATACTTGAACACAATCTCTGCAATCAAATTGCTTCCTTTCTTGCATGAGTGGATGCCATGTCTTCTGACTCTGTAGTTGATAATGCCACTACAGATCGTTTCTTACTCATCCAACTGACTACACCTCCAAATAGGTTAAACACATACCCACTTGTAGATATTCTTTGATCAAGATCTCTAGCCCAGTCTACATCAACAAATCCAAGGATATCAAAAACTTTGTCCAATCCTAGTCTTCTTTGGTATCACAAACCATAATCACTAGTGCCATGCAAATACCTGAAAAAACCACTTCACTGTTGTCCAATGGTCCTTTCTTGGTTTTGACATAAACATGCTCAATACTCCCATTACATGTGCAATGTCTGGTCTAGTACAGACCATCGCATACATCAGGCTACCAAGTGCACTTGCATATGGAACACGGGACATGTCCTCTTCCACTTCTTGTGTCTTGAGACACTGTTCACCAAATAAATTTACACCAATAGGAATAGGAACATTCACCAGTTCACTATCCTACATATTAAACCTTTGCAGTATTGTCTTGACATACTTCCTCTGGTTTAACCAGAGCTTCCTCTTTGCCTGATCTCTTTTAATTTCCATGCCCAAAATATAGTTCATAGCACCAAGATCTTTCATGTCGAATTTGGAGGACAATTAGGTCTTCAAATCCTGGATAATTTCTTTGTCATTTCCAACCAGCAATATGTCATCCACATACAATACCAAATAAATAACATGGTCACCAATTAATTCAAAATACACACAGTGATCTGCTTCGCTTCTGGTGAAGCCAAGTCCCTATATAAATGTATCAAATTTCTGATACCACATCCTTGGTGACTATTTTAGCCCATACGGGGACTTCTTTAACTTGAATACTAGTTCTTTCTTACCCTTCTACGCAAAGCCTTCAGGTTGCTTCATTTAGATATCCTCTTCCAAATCCCCGTGGAGAAATGTTGTCTTCGCATCCATCTTTTCTACCTCAAAATCAAAAGCAGCAGCAACAAATAATAGTAATCTAATAGAATCTACCTTGGCAACAGGAGAAAAAATATCACCAAAATCAATTCCCCACACGTGGGAATAACCTTTTGCTACCAACTGAGCTTTGTATTTCTCCACCTTTCCTTTTGCATTTGTCTTCTTCTTGAACACCCATTTTTGCCAATGGGTTTCCTTCCAGCCTGCAACTCCACCAAATCCCAAGCCTCATTTTTGTTCAAAGATACCATTTCATCAACCATGGCCTCTTTCTAGAGTTTTCCATCCTTTGAATCTATTGCGTCGTTCACAGTTCTGGGAACACCATCAGTAATAGATAAAGAAAAATTTGAATAGAAAGTAGATGGACTATACAGTTTTTGCTTCCTTCTTTCTCGAACTGATATTCTCACAACCAAAGTTTGTGGCTCTTCGTCTTCTGATTCCTCTTCTGTTGTAGAGTCTGATTCTTCCTCCTTTAACTCAAACTCTATCTTCTCAGGTTCCTTTGATGGGACCTCATGTTTAATAACATTTTTCACCTCTTTGAACACCACATCTCGGCTATACACAACCTTCCTTGTTACTGGGTTCCAAATCTTATAACACTTTAAACCATCCTTATACCCAATAAAGATGCACTTTTCAGATTTACTATCCAACTTTGTTATTTTCTCCTTTGGAACATGTACATATGCATCACATCCAAATACCCTTAGATGTGAAAGAGAGGGTTTCTTACCAGTTCATATCTCTTGTGGAGTCTTATCCTCCAATGCTAATGAAGGTGATTTGTTGACCAGGTAACATGTTGTCTCCACTGCCTCTACCCAGAATTCCTGTCCTAACCTGACACCACTGAGCATGCTTCTTGCCCTTTCCATCAACATCTTGTTCATTCTTTCTGCAACTCCATTTTGCTGAGGTGTGTATGGAGTAGTCTTTTGTCATGTTATACCACACGTCTTATAGAATTCTTCAAATTCCTTGCTGCAAAACTCTCCACCTTTATCTATACTCAACACCTTTATCTTCTTCTTTGTCTCATTTTCCACCAGAGCCTTAAACTCTTTAAACCTGTCAAAGACTTCAGATTTCTTCTTGAGGAAATATATCCATATATTCCTTGAAAATTCATCTATAAATGATACATAGTACACAGACATACCCAGTCATGGAACCCTCACAGGTCCAAACACATCACTGTGCATAAGCTCTAATATCTGTTTCGCCCTCTTATCACCAAAGGGGAAACTCACCCGATTCTGCTTCCCATACACAAAATTTTCACAAAAATCAAAATCCATAGAGCTATTAGTCATACCTTCTACCATACCTTTACCACGAAGTATTCAAAGGTCCTTCTTTCTAATATGTCCAAGCCTTTGATGCCATAGCATGGTATTTTCTCTAGAGACCTCTAGATTTTCTGCTCCACTTTCAGGAACCACAAAAATGTTGCACCCATCAATAACAATGCTACCTTTCAGCTTGTATAGAGTTCCAATCCGAACTCCCCACATTAATACCAGTGCTCCCTGAACCATCTTGCAGGTACCTGACATAGGAAAGACTGCCTAAAGGCAATTTTTCCTGCTTCCCCAATCACCTTACACAAATCTATGGGTTATGGCCACCTATCCCAATCAGAAGCTTTATATTGGTGGATTTAAACAAAAAACCCCACCAAACACCTACCAACAATAAACACAAACTATGCCTAAACCTATCGATCTCACCGGAATGCATAAGACTAGACTCCAATAAAATTAAACTCACGCACATGAACTTCACGAATCAGATTCAGTCCAAGCCTTCTCGCATATGCATGTGAAAGGAGTCGTCTCAGGAGTGCAATGGGGAGTCACCTATTTGTGCGATTGTGATTGCTACGATGGAATTCAAATGAAATTAGCCCACGTTGATAAACACACTGGGTCCGCATAGATCCTCTGATCAACATCGCATTTCACATCGATATTGCACCGCCGATCTATATCGCATCGCTATATTCCTATCGCACCGCCATATCGCATAACTATATCACAGACCAAAGGGTCATTGCAATATTGCTAATAAATGGTCATCACAGTTTGGTTGATTGTGACCTCAGATCGCAATTTCACTCCCTTTGCCAGTATGCAATAATAGTTCAAACAAAACTTGCGATCTGCGATGAAAGGTTTAGACTTAGTGCCAAACGTGAATTTTAAAAGAAATGTGCAGTGCTTGACTGATAACCCCATTTATTTATAGAGCCCATGTTCCATGTAAAATACAATATGCTACGAAAAATCACAGCGCCGAGAGGAAAAGGCCCTTCATTCGTGAAACATAGTGCGTCATTAAAGCTTCATGCTTTTGTTGCGCTTCTTTGATTATTGTTCATCCCAGGGTTCTCGCCTTGACCTACAAATTCATTTATGAAGGTTTTTTTCCAGGAATCTGACTGTTTCGATGTCACCCATCCGATTATTCTTTAAGAAATGTAATCAAGTGAAACTCCCACTATACAAACAAGAAACTAAAGAATAAAACTATTTAACACAGGCCTTCAGCATCACAGTCTTAACTAATTCTGAGTGAACAAAAACCCATGAATTTCAACACAGATAACTAAGCACACAATCGTTTCTATAATTAAAATAATATGTAAATAAAATAGAGTTTTCCATCAGCCCTTGATGGCCTCATTTTACATCATATTTTTCTCCTCTTACTCTCTGCTCCCTCTCTTCCTCTCTCTCTTCCTTTTCAGAAAAGAAACGGAAATACATATATGTCCTATCTAACAATCTCCTTCCACAAATGAAGGAATCTACTATATATTTAGAAATCAATCCTATCCTACCTAAATAATCTAAACTACTCGGCTTGATTCCATGCAAGGCGGATCACTTGCCACTTATTCCCAGTTCTGTTCAGAATTAGGCAACAAATATCTACTTACATAATTTTGAAATTAATAAAAATTAAGTAACCAATTTTTCCTCCAAATCCTCATTAGCCACAACATGTGAACACACCATCACATTGTTGGCTAGGTCTAGATGCTCCTACATCAGACTCCCAGGGATTAAAAGTCTTAAAACCCTTTTCATTAATTTTCCCGTTGTAAAACCTGTAAATTTCAGCTCTATAGTATTCGTCCATGTAAATACTCGATGCTTCCCTTCCAGGATGCTTCACCCACTTAATCAAATATCTCAATTTATTTCTTGTCTTTTTCATGTACCTTACTACTCTTTGCTTATCATCACAATTCATCGCTAGTTTAAGCTCACCAAGCTTCCACACCTTATTTTTCAATTTACCTTTATGTTCACTTGTGCCATTCTTTCCTGCCAATCTTCCTTTCTTCTTTTGTCCTCTATATATTCTATTGGAATGCTGTTGTATGAGTCTCCACAACTCATCAATTTCTTTGTCCAATTCACTTCTCAGATGATGAATACTATTCTCCTGCAACTGGATGTGTTCTTGCATAAGAACATCATAATCCATGTGCCAATATTTTCCCATATACATTTCTATGACATACAAATACCTTCTCCATTGATGCCCTGCAATAATTCTAGTTCCTTCTTCTGGTCTCTCATTCATGGCTTCATCACTTCTTACTACAATTCCTGGTATACCTATAATTCTGCAACTTTCTTGCAAACTAAGAATTCTTCCTACTTGCTTAGGTACTTGGAATACCTCTTCTTCTAGTAACTTAATTTCTGTAACCTTAATGATTATGGAATCATATTCATCTACTTCTGAAATGTCACTTCCAACTTCTTCTTCATCAATATCTCCCTGTTGTACAATAGTATTCCTATTATTATCATCCCTTGAACCCATCTCTAGTTCAACAACTTCTTACTGTGAATTCAACATCATTCCATATTTATGAGACATTTTAATATCATCCCTCCTTCCTTCGATCTGATCTTCAAAATCAATTCCTTGTTTCAATTTCACTTTACTTTGCCTTGTTCCTGCATATAAATCTTCACCAGAATCAATCAATTCATTAAGAACAAATGCTTTACCCTGTTTTCTCCATATGCCAACATTTTTGACAACTTCTTTTCCACATTTGTCATCCATGACAACTTTTTCATTCTCATTCATTTCTAGGTTTCCAACTTCATTGTCTGCAACAACTGTCAACAAACCTTCTTTACTCTGACTGTCTTCAAGGTCAACAACCTTCAGTAACCATTTACCTTCTAGAAGTCTTCCACATCAACCTTCATTAGCTGCTCTCCTTTGGCTTCAGTCCTCAATAGTTTTCCAATATCTACATAATTCACTACAACCATGTTTAAGAGCTTCTCTTTCCCCTGCATCATAAGACGATGTGAATTTCCTTCTTCTATCTTCTAAAAAACCATATCTTTTCTTTGCTTTTCCCCTATCACAACATTAAGCAGTTGCCCTTCTTCAGTGTATCCTGCATTTACACACAAATATTAGTTTCAAAACTATGAGACACCAAGGTCTCAAATAATTTCATCATTAATTCTTCCTGTTGACTTTCACTTCTTGAACACATCATAAGATTCTCCATTAGCTTTGTATTAGCTTCACCAATTTTCCTGAGAAAACTCTTTGTTCCATATTCATATAAATGGATCTCTTTCTCCCCAAAAATTTCTTTGATCTCAATAATTCCTTTGTCATCCTCCTTTTGACTTATACTTTGGACGTCATCCAACTAGACATCTTCCTTCACTTGACTGTAACTTTTCTCTCTATTCTTCATATGACTATAGGTGGTCATCTTCCTTCCTGATTCCATGATAATGTCACAAGAATTTCTTTCATCTCTCCTATCAAAACTACCTACATGACCACAACCAATCTTATTTTCACTTGTTGATATGACAGTTTCCAATAACTATCTGTTTTTCCCCAAGTTTTCATGACCTGCAAGCACACACCAATTATTTGTTTTAAACATACAAGACCCTTCGTCCTTCTTTGATTCTTAAAGCACCAATCTCCCATCATAGATCTTCTGGATTTCAGCAGATCCTCTTTGCGGTGGCTCCATTCCTTTGAGTCTCTCCGGCTCTAACAAATCAATATGAATTTGTTCAAGTTCTCTCAACACGTTTATCAGCTTGCCATTCCACTTTTGTTGCAATAGCTTCCACTTGACCTGTTTCTTCATTCTCCATCTGTCATGCGGAAAGAGTCAATTTTGTGGACAAAACCAACCTCCCTAGAAGCTAAGGCTTTCTAGTGACAAACAAGACAATTAAACACTATCTTTCCCTAAATATGCATTTAGAATACAAGTAGTTAGGTGTTTAACACATACCTTTAGTCCCACGCTGTTTGTAGCAGTCCAGCCTCTCCGATCCGGATGAGTTCCTCCTTCTCTTCGAAACTTGCATTCACTAACAAGCAAACGATTACATAGCACCTGAATAACTCATAAAATAAAACATATTCATCATAAAGACCAAGGAGTATATGAAACAAATTATGTATAACAACTTGTTGAGAAAAATGAGCTTAATTGTATTAAGTAGGAAACAAAAGAAACCTTACAACCAGTGCCTTGGTGTTGTGCAGGTCCCTCCCAGCGTCCAACAAGAGTTCTCCTTTACTTTGATCAGCTCACCCACTTCCAAATGAAGCTAAGAAAGGATGGGAATCTCTCCTCTCAAGCTCTATAAGGGAGTCCTAATTTCAGCAGCATCTACCCTTAGGAATGTTCAGCTTTCAACCTCCCCTCCCTCTGGCCCAATGCCTATATTTATAATGCTTTGGAGGAAGTTAATCAGGTCCACCATGAATGGGATAAGCCCCTCTTTCAATGGGATAGCTCCCCTCTTCATGGGATAAGTTCCTCTTTCTTTGGGATACATGAACCATCTGGAGGCGCTCAATACACGTCAAACCATCTTCTAGAATGCTCTAGATTTGACCACAAGTAACTTTTTTGGAGTAAAACTTGTGCCTTTTGACCTTTACAGGAGTACACACCCACCCCTTTACAGACAGAGCATACAAGTACGCAGGTATTGTGAACTTGAGGTGCGTACACGCAGGTAAGGCTAAGAGAAACTGCGTAACCAGAGTTAATTGACTTTTAAAGGACTTTCTCTCTTTCTTGGAGTTTGACATGAGGAGCAGAGGTATAAGACTTGCCAAGGAGGATAGTATGACAGTTGATGGAGCCATACTAACTGCAAATAGTCATGGTGACAAATTTTAGTGTAACAGATTGCCCCCTAAAGTGCGAAGCCTGTAGTAGATTAGGGTTTCATATCATCTAGGAAGGGTGAAGCACTTTATCATTTCAAGGATTATCTTGTGGAGAGCCCAGTCAGAACCTGCAAATATTCAACACAAAATACATATATAATATCATATCATCGCTGAGGTAGGCATTCCCATACTCAGATTGAAAACTTTAACTAACAATCTAACTACTGCTCTGATACAGGAATGATTTCGCAGTACATCACAATCATAGACTCCTGTAGACACAGTATGGACGCAGCCATCTGTTTATGATTAGTCTACTATATAATGAATACAAAACTCCTCGCAGCCTGGATGGTGGAAACTAGATCGAGGGTCTTCATTTCTACTTCCTGAAATGGTACGATTCTATCCATGCGAATAAATGAGTTGATGTCGAACATGGTAGAAACCACTTGATTACCAATCAATGATGTAAACTGTTAACAAGCGTGAGAGAGACCACCAGTGATGTCAATGGTTCTCAAAGTACCCAGTACAATCCATGAGATGTGAATGAATGTGTTGATGTCGAACATGTCACGGAATCCTTCGATCGAAAGTCAATGATGTAAATTGTCGTCAAAGGCGAGAAACCTGCCATTGATGCATGCAGATTTCAAGGTACCAACGATTTCTAAGTCATCTTTCTAGATAATGTGCTGATGTCGATAGAAAGCGACCCGTTGCAGGCAAGCCCACAACACGAAATCATGGTTCAAGTTGAAGAAATGTAGCTGTAAGGACTGACTCAGGGATGGTCAAAATGTATGACAAGTATTTTGCATATGAATGGTTTATTTGCAGCGACCTCTTGAACACATAACGACATGACAGATGGCTTGGTGACAATTGACCCAAAGTTAATACCCAGAAACGGCTGAAGACTTTCAATGTGGTTTGATCAACTTTTAAGCAAAGGATTTCCCAACCAGGTGAATGAAAAGTGTCGTGTTCAAGAGTGGTGATAAGGTTTTTCAGTGACAAAGGATAACAAGTAGGCTCATTCTTCTCTCTTTTCCCCCACCATTTCTGGCAAGTACCTCTTTATTTTTTACAAGCTTGAGGAGGATAACATATGCTTGATTATAAGCTCATCCTTCGAATGAGTCCAACTTAGTTTAGATTCGGACCCTAAGAAGGAGTGGTCCGTTCCTGTTTGTAATCGAACAGGTCCTTTACTGTGAAATTTTAACGAGTCCAATATAGGAGAAACTCGGCGTTTTTCAATTTTAGAGAGTCTGAAAAAACTTAAGAAGACTCCAGGGTTGAACTTTTTCGTAAATTTGTGTCTCCCAAGCCCGAAAAAGTATAAAATAATACTTGAGAGAACCGCTTGATCTTTTACGACCAAGGAGTACTTTCATGATTAGTGTCTTTGACCTAAAAAGTAAAAAGCGATCAAGGACACGTTGTTTTATTTCCAGTATCGAATTTGAAACGACAAAAATCCGGCAATCTTTTCCTGTTTTTACGGTCAGAAAAGGGCTATAAGGGGACCGTCTTTTAATTCCGTTTTAACGAGTGCAAAAGAAACGCTCGGCAATCTTTTCATTTTTTAGGAGTCAAAAGGCTTAAAGATGACTTTGATGTTTTTGTTTGTGAAAAATGACAATTTTCCCTGAAAATCCTTTATCCTGCGCAAAAACCAACACATTACTCATACCTGTTTAAAGATAGATAAAAATACTTCGAAAAATACCTTTTCATGGTGAAAAATAAACAAATTCACATTTATTTACCCAAAAAACCTATAAAAAGGGGTTTTACCAATTCATTTTTACCGTTTTACTGTTGAGGAGAGAAAAAGGGCTTTTGGCAAGAAACTTCCCATGGACATTGCAGAGAATCCGACCGTCGAAATCGAATGTCGTCTCATCAGGTATTCTACAACATCCTCCTCTGCATTTCCATCCGTTTAGAATTTTTTTTTAGGCCCTAGTTTCATTTTTTGGAGGCTTTGGGGTTTCAAGGTCCGCCTTTCGGGGTACGCAGGTGCCGCACTAGGGACCCGCGTACCCCGACATTTTCTCAGTTGGGAAAATACCGGGCGTACGCAGCTTGCCTTAAGAGAACATGCGTACGCATGCTCTGTTTCTAAAGGCGGGCTGCGTACACCGCGGAAAGGGTTTTCAAACCTCAAATTCTCCAAATTGGACCAAATTTTTTTGATTTCATTGACTCTAACAGATGTTTTATGGTGTGTAGATTGCCCACCATGCTTGATTGGCGCGAGAGAGAACACGAAGATGTTGATTTGGCCACCATTAATCACCAACCTTCCATTGATGCTTTGAAGGCATGCGGTCTTTACAAATACTGGGCCATACCTGTCATGAGGGCCCAGGTGCGCTTTCTAGAGTGGTTGGTTGAAAGGTGGAACGTTCAGGATCAGTGCTTTTACATTGGAGGGCACCAGCTCGAGATAGAGCCCTTAGACATTTATTTTCTCACTGGTTTTCCCAAGAGTGGCGAACAATTGACTCTGTATGGGACTAGGCCGGGTGGCCAGTCCATCACTAGTCTTCGTCTAGAGTGGTGTAACACTCAGAACCAGGAGAAGGGGATAGAGATCAAAACTATATCCCGACCTAAACTTATGGTGATTGCCTTTACAGTTACTAGACATTGCGGGGCAGCCGCTTTGCACATTGCCACTAGATCCCAGATGCGGATGGCGATTGATTGCTATCGACGCACCATTTTCAACTGGTGTGATGCTGTGTTGGCCAATTTAAAGGGCCAACTGACTAAGGCAAAAAACGGGCAACTAAAGACTTTTGGTTATGGACCTTTAGTTGTGAGTTTTTCTCTAGAGAGGGTTCCGATGCTGATCCCATAGCATCTCACTGTTGAGGTTGGGCTTCCTCGAGAGCCTAAGTTGATGCGATGGGTTGCGGTGATGGCCCGTCATCCTGATGAGGGAGCGGGGGTTGTCCGATTTTCTCCGGAGTACTTTCATTGGTTAGAGGACCAGGTCTTTTCAATCTAGGATTTTCCTTATGCCGGAGTTGATTTTCGTGGAGATCCGGACATGGTTCTTCCACCGGGAGAACAATGGGATGACACAGGTAATTCATTTTTCACAAGTTTTTTAAATTATCTATTTTTTTGTTTTTTATATCGTCTCAAAACTGACAGTAATAATTTTCAAAATGCAGATGTAGGCCCACGTCGTCCAGCCAACCTCTGGCCTTTCGAGAGGAGACTACCAGTTGCACCAGCACCAGCCCCATAGGACGCGGCTGTAGAGACCTTAGCTGAGTTGGAACAAGACCTAGAGCGTCTTACGGCAGATATACCAGAGACTACTATAGACGATATTCCTATCAGGCTTCAGCGCTATGTAGTCGCAGTCCCAGGACCTTTTATAAGGTTCTTGTGTAGGGTAGCCCATGCAGTGGTGTCATATAGGGAGCACCACCAATGATTGGATGGTCGTTTTTGTAGACACATGTGACATTTTGGTTTTTTGTACTTATCATTTTTGCCGATCATAAGGTGTTTTGCAACCTATGATCGAAGACGATGTATTTTTTGACACACTCCTATCTATATATATATCATTATTACCGGCTTATCTTGTTAAACATGTGTGATGAAATGTTTTTAAATTTACATGTATGATTATTGCAAATGTCTATTTAACATTCGAGAAGCAATTGCATCTGCTAATGTATTTAAAGACCTTGGAATATGCTGATATTCAATGTAATCAAATTCATGTTCCAAGAGACGCACTCTAAAAAATAACCTTAATAACACTGGATTTCTAATGGCATAGACTCTATTAAGCTGTAATACAACGAGTTCAGAATCTAGCCTCACTATCAAACTCCGAATCCCAAATGAAATAGATTCAGACAATAACTCAATCACTGCACTGTATTCTGCAATGTTGTTTGTTGTTTGACCGAGGCTCACCCCATGCATAGAAACTAACTCGTCAGAGGGCGAATAGATAACCCAAGCTGCGGAAGAGATATTTCGTGTACTACGACAAGCACCATCAGTGAATCCAATGTACGTTTGGAGAGGCGTCGACATTTGCAATATCAAGAGAAAAACCAAGATAAGCCAGAATAACGACGAAAAACACACTCTCTAAGCTAAGCACACTATCTAAACTAACAAACACACCAGCTAGAAAGAAAAACCTAACCTAATTAAAATCTCCATACCCATCATTTAAGCATAATACCTCTTTAGGTAAAGTCCATTTCTGGGTTTACCCAAAGAGTCCCCGTCAAAGTCCACCAGCTCATAGGCCCCTTTTGCTAGCTTTCGCTTGACAATATAGGGCCCATGCCACATAGGAACGAATTTTCCAGCACCTAATTTATCATTAGCTTGATCATATAATAACACTAGGTCTCCTTCCGAAAAATTTCAAGGGGTCACATTTCGATCATACTGAGCTTTCATACGTTTTGTGTGAGTCTCGATCGCCAATGCAGCATCACGTCGAGTCTCATCTAATTTAGCTAAGTATAACAAACGCTTCTCCTCTTCGGAAGTAGCTGGAAGTAATTCGATGGCCATTTGCAGTGACGGGATTTCGCATTCAATGGGCAGCACAGCTTCCAAACCATAAACTAGTTGGAAAGGAGTGAACCCTGTTGATGTTTTCACTGAGGTTTGGTACGCCCAAAGTGCTGAAAATAACATGTTGTGCCAATTCGACCGATGAATACCAATGATTCATCGGATCATGATAACTAAAACTTTGTTGATGGACTCAACCAGACCATTCGCTTGTGGATAATAAGGAGTTGAACTATCGTGACACAAACCAAGCTGGCTTGTAAGTTCTCTCATCATAATGTTTCGAAAATGGCGCCCATGGTCAGTGATTATCGCTTGTGGGACACCAAACCTAGCAATAATGTGATTGAATACGAAAATTGCAGCTGTCTTGCCGTTTGCCTCGAATGTAGGCATCGCCTCGGCCCACTTAGTAAAATAATCAACCGCAAGGATGATATAAGCATGCCCCTCAGCCGAGTGAGGGTTACATGTAATAAAATCGATACCCCATTTGGCAAAAGGACCAACGGCAATTATAGGGTGGAGAGGAACAGGTGGCGCACACATCTTTCGATCAAATTCTTGATAGCTGTGGCATTTTTGGACCGCAGTAATACAATCTTTGAACAAGGACGGCCAGAAGTAGCCAGTGCGCAATATCTTTTGGGCTGTGGCATACCCAAACATATGACCGCCACACGATCCAGAGTGACAGTCATTCAGAACCCTTTCAGCTTCCTCGTGAGTTAAGCAACGTCGAAAAACCAAATCCGCCCCACGACGATAAAGAGTATCTCCAATAATTTTGTATTACTGGAATCGAATTTTCCGATGCTCTGACTTTGAAACTTCGGGCCGAAAGGATCGGGTCTGGAGATAGATGATTATATCCCCATACCACGGATCTAAAGTGCTGATTAGAAACAAAGAGTCGTCCGCAATGGGCTCCTCTGCCACAGTTTCCGTGTCAGCATGCGGGAAGTCACACATTAACTCAGCAAAGACTAAAGATTTCTTAGACTTAGATTTCTCAAACTCCAAGTCGAACTTCTTAGATTTCTCAAACTCCAAGTCGAACTCCTGCAGGATAACTATCCATTTGGAGTACTTGCCCCCTAGCAATTGTTTAGTCAAAATGTAGATCATAGGGTTGCAATCCGAAATGACTGTAGTTTTACGGAGTAAAATGTAGTGACGAAAACGCTGGACAGCTTGAACGACTGCCAGTGCCAATTTCTCCACATGTGAGTATTTTAGCTCAGTTGGATTTAACGTCCGACTAAGGTAATATATCACATGTTCCGTTCCGAATTCATCTTCCTGAACTAAGACCATTCCAATGGTGGAATGGGAGGCAGCGAGATACAAAAAGTAATCCTAGTTGTAGTTGGGAGGATGCAGTAATGGTGCATGGGTCAACGCGTGCTTGAGTGCATCAAAAGATTTCTGAGCTATCTCATCCCAAGAGAATTGAGCGTTCTGTTTCAACAACCGGGTGAAACCCTTTGTAACCTCGGCATAGTTAGGAATGAATCGGCGTAAAAAGTTTGCTTTCCCTTGCAAACTTTGGAGTTGGCGAAGACTCGAAGGAGGAGGCAATTTGATGATAGCTTCTACCTTCGAGGGATCGACGCGAATACCGGCTTTTGAAACTACAAATCCTAGCAATCGTCCCACTTCTATACAGAAGACACATTTGTGTGGGTACAACTGAATTCGATAATGCCTACACCTCATAAAAATTGCTCGTAAATGGACAAGGTGATCAGCTCGACGTAAAGAATGAGCAGGCAAATCATCGAGATACGGTTGCACAATGTGTTTGATGTCATGAAACGCATAAGACATCGCCCTTTGAAAAGTTGCTCCAGCATTCTTAAGCCCAAAAGGTAATTTGCAGTACGCAAATGTCCCCCATGGACAAATGAAAGCCGTTTTTCGTTGATCGGCAGGTAGAATATTGATTTGATTGTAACCGGAAAAACCGTCCATAAAGGAAAAAATTTCACTGCCAGCACAGTCATCAATTATTTGATCGATATAGGGTGTTGGGTAGTTGTCTTTTGGACAAGCTCGATTTATATCCCTATAGTCGATGCATATTCTTATTGTTCCCTGTTTTTTGTTAACCGGAACAATATTCGATACCCAATCCGTTAACGGGATCGGATAAATGAAACCTGCTTCAACAGCTTCTCAACTTCTGCTTTAATTGCAGCCGCTTTTCATGGGTGAATCTGACGCAAACGTTGCCGGACGGGTTTAACGTCCGGGTAAGTCTTGATCTCATGGACAACAATGGAGGGATCAATTCCTGGCATTTCCTTATAGGACCAGGCAAACACGTCGTGGAATTCTTGAAATAGGGCCTTGTATGTTTGAATTTCGTCATCTGTACACGAGGCACCTATATGAATGTTCTTAACAATTCCGGGCTTGACTGAAATGTCAATGGGAATAGTTCGAGAAATGTTCCCCAAATTTAGCTCTGAATCAGGATGTTTCATTGGATTCTGAGCTTCTTTGACATATTTAGCTGTAAAAATTGATGAGAAATCATTTTCAAAACTATCATCCTCAGGTAAAAACGAAGATCTGTGATGGAGATCTTCCCATGGTAAATCGTCTACACACAGGACTTCACGAAGTTGCTCGTCAGATGACACAACTTTGGGAAACTCTATTAACTCCGAGGTTGATGTGAAAAGCGATTCCTCACAGACCACATTCATTTGGTCGATTTTGGTTGAACGCGGGTTGGTAAAAGACTGCACGGCTTCATAGGCAATTTCATATGGACTCAGAGGCATAGCATCACCAAATGAATCTATTTCAGATTCAGAAGGGACGATCCAAGGATCGTCATAAACAATTGTGTCTGATGTAATCATATGAATGGATGTAAATGAAGACACTGCGTTGATTGGAGGAAAAGGAAAAGTTCCCAGTAAACCGGAATCTTTAAATAATCCTACTCCAACATCCTTATAAGGGATAGTCGTTTTACCGACATGCTGGATACTCTCTGAAGAGGCTGGGTCAGACAAAAAGTAAGCCAGCTGGTCTATTGTTATGATCTTGCCATTATGTGGAAACTTTATTACTCGGAAGACCGATGAAACGACCGCTGTCATAGCGTAAGACCAACTTCGACCCAAGAGAAGGTTGTAGTCTAGAGGGGCATCAACCACCTCCACATCCAGACGAACGGTTTTTCCTTCAACCCCTATAGGCAAATCCTGTAGAATGCCAAACGGATGAAACCCATGGCCATCAAAGGCCTTAAGAATTGTCGGGGATTGATTCAGTGAAGGAGAACCAAGCGATCTCCAACACTGTATCGACATAATACACGTGGAAGCTCCCTCATCAATTACAGTCCGATGAATAGGCCTGTTTTTTACTATCACTGGGATCTGGAAAGCCATCTGATGAGGAAAACGTGGTGTACTATTTTCTAGATCAAAGATTATTAAGTTCGGGTCCTGAACATCAACAGCTCCTATAGCCGACAAAAGTAATTTGCGTTGTGCTGGGCATGATTGCAGCACTTCCAAAGCCGACATTGCTGAGGGTGAAACAGCTAAGTCCTCAACAATGTTATAATTCTGGGCCGCTCTCGCATGAGGATTGAAAGCAGACTTTCGAAGTATACCCTTGGCAGGCGGTTTGATTACTAAGTCCGGGTTAGGTTTCTCGATCTGTAGTGGATCGGAACCGGGAGCTGAGGTTGATGGATTAGAATGAGAAGATTTTGCTTCCTTGCCATCAACAGGACTTTTACTACCATAATCTTGCGATCGAGTCGCAATCCGTACATGAGACATCATCAATATGGGTTCTTCACTAGCACTCGAGGAAGAACCTATCATCTTACTCTCCTGCTTTGGAAATGGATCTTTCAAAACAGCAGGAGTTGGAGAACCTTTGACGATTTTCACAATCTCTACCCGATGAGGGCAATCTCTTGTAAAATGATCTTCTTCACAAATAAGACAAGGATAACGAGGTTTGCGCTTTTCGTCATTGGTTTCCGACTTTTCAGTTTTCTCCTTTGGAGTTTTGTCTGCTTTATTCTTCTTTTTGCCTTTCCTTTTCCCACCGTTTTTTTATTTAGCCGTAGATGACTCTACAACATGAATATCGTCAGAAACTTCAGCAGAAGATTCTCCTGTCGGGGAGTCTGGTAAGGTTATGATCGGAGAAGAATTCTTTGAGGACTTCTTCTTACTTTTAGTGTTCACCGTACCAATCATGCCATCAGTAGCATGAGATCCCGAAGGAGCAGCAGCGATTTGATTTGACTTAGGAAGATCTGGGATCTTTTCGTGTAACGTACCTGACTGAGTATAAACTAAGTCAAGGTACTGCGCTTGAGCAATCACTTGCTCCTCAGTAACTACTCCGGCCTTAGCTACGTCTTCAGTAATCTTCGGTAACAATGATTTAACAAACCATTTAGCTAAGATTTGGTCCGGGATAAAAACTTTCACTAATCATCTTCGACGTCTCCATTCATGAATATGATCGGAAATATAAGTGGACGTCGATTGTTTTAATGAAGTTAGTAACTCTGTGCCATTATCATATCTAACTGGCAACTGAAAATGAGTTAGGAACGAGGTAGCTAACTGGCTAAAATTATAAAAAGAGGCTCGTGGTAAGCGGATCGAATCATCCGAGATGGAATTAGAGGCACACCAGAGGTGGTAAGTCATCACATGATTTGACGGGTCCTCTCCAGACTTACCTTCGAACTTGGGTATGTCACTGGGCAACTTATTTGGCATTGGCGGCCAAAACGGAAGATAAGTTAGGCGTGACAAGTCTGGTAAATCCAAAGTTGCGATAAACGGTAATTGCCGATTAGGATCAATAAAACTCTGGGTCACAAGACCAGTTCCAGGAGGAGGATATCCAGGATAACTAGGAATAGGAATCGCGTTCGGGATATTGTATCCTCCCGGAAAACCAGGATTAACCGGACCGTACTGGGGTTGTTGTGGTTTTTGATAAGTGTACCCAGGATACGGTTGATACTGGTAAACTGGTTGTTGGACAACAAGACCGAATTGGTACTGTCCCTGGTATGGTTGATAAGTGAATTGTGGTTGACTTGTGACAACCGTACTTAAACCAGGTTGTTCTACAGGCATCTGAACCGTAGTTTGAATCATGGATCCAGACAATGGTAAAGATGTCTGAGGAGTAGTTACAGAGACAGTAGAAACCGGAGCTGTCGATACTCCAGAAGTAAGTGCGGAAGACTGAATAGATGTTGCGATAGTTGCAGCAGTCGTTTGTGATGGAGTACTAGGTGCAATGGGCGACTGAGTAACTACCGAAGTTACAGAAGTTTGAATATTAGACTGGACTGGTTGCTGGGGTGAACCAGAAACTAAGGGTTGTCCAATTTGAGATGACAACTATATACTTGGCTGCAACACCTGTTGAACTTGTGATGGATCCCACACTATATTCATTCCAGGGTATTGACCCATAACAGGTTGAGGATATTGAGATCCGTAACCAGGTTGAGGGTAGGATTGATAATTGAAAGGTACATTTCCCATACCCTGAACATAAGATTGACCTTGGGGTGGTTGATAACCTTGACTCGAGTACTAACCTTGAGGAAGATAGCCTTGAGGTAAGTACTGATACTGGGGTTGACCTTGAGGTATAAACTGATACTGAGGTTGACCTTGGGGTACATATTGAGGCTGGGGTTGACCTTGAGGAATGTATTGCACCACGGGTACATACTGTCCTTGAGGTTTCCCCCCAGACGCAATTTGTGTACCTTGAGGTTGCCCCCCAGGCGTTAATTGAGGCTGCCCCCGAGGCGGTAACTGGCCACCTTGAGGTTGAGAACTAGGAATTGAACCTGACATCATGTAAATGTCTCCTACGCTCAATGGTTTATTACCATTGTTTCCAGTTAATAACCCATGTTCAATGGGTTGAGGAGATGCTCCCGCAAAAGTACCAGAAAGTGACTGATACCCAGAGGGAACAGAAGGACCGTCGTACAGAAAAGATTGAGGCGATTGAGTAAACATGGACGAATGACCTGACATATTTACAGGAGTATAAATACCTCCAGGTGGATAAGGAGCACGAGGTGGAGAAAAACTTAACCCTGAGTTGTCTAAATAATTAGTTAACGAAAGATACCAAGTAGTACTTCTAGGTGGACTGTAAAAAATGGATTCACGCTCCCTTAGATTAATAGTAGGTTGATTTTCAGGGATAGGGACGCCTATTTCTTCTTCTGGAGCAAGTTCTTCAATAGCTATCAAACCAGAAGGAAGATTTTCGGTGATGACTCTTCCTACCCTAGGTGAATCAGGAGCATTAGAAGTCGGAGTAACAGGTTCAGATATCTCAGGTTCTTCGCCTATATCACTAGTAGATGAAAAACTACAAGCAAGCTCGGAAACTGCAATAGCTTTAGGATCATAACCTGTTTCTAGACTTTGGTAATCAGGATGAACTACCAACGAAGACTCTCCTTCCTCAAGTGAACCCACTTTACTGCCACTAGGAGTTACAAGTACTTTCAAACCTTCGTAATGACCCGGAACTTCTTCAGTAGGTTGGCCTCGAAGTCTACGAGACGTCCTCAACAAATCAGCCACGGTTACAACCTCAGGAGACTGGCCCCGAATTCTAGGGGACTGTCTCGGTAATTCAGCCACAGTTAAAAACTTTTAACTACTGCACACGCAAACAAAGTAAAATCTCAAAGCAAACCACCTAAAATCTCTAAAGAACCAAACAAATTTGAATCATACGCCTAAAGAATCTAGGGTGTCAAACCATGCACAAACAATAACCTTCCGGACTGAAAACACTAGTTGGTGATGAAGCCCAACATCGCCGAATTCAGTATAGAAGTGGTGGGTGGAACAGTTATCCCGACAACCTGCTTAATGAATAGACTAGACCAAGTTCCTCCACTTTAACCATCTCGAGTGAAGTGAACCCCCCAGAAAATCCAAGTGAGTCTAGCCGACGTCTACTCCAGGTACAGTGGGATCTTCCCTCCACCGTCACCTTGGATAGAACCCTAAAGATAATGGTCACTAAGGTCACCAACAGCAACAAATACACCTGGGGGAACAGTCTACGACCCGATAGCACGTAAGGGCAGAGTAACAAGCTCAATCCCCTTGCCGGCTCCTTGACAATAATCCAAGGTTTACCGACAAGTGACCCCAGGCTCCTCGACAATAATCCGAGGTTTACCGTTTGTAGTACGTGCGTATCTAGCGTCTTTCCCAATGAAGGAGGATTGATCCCCTCACTGGTTCGGACACGGTCTCGTGCTTCTCCTTTAAGAGGAGCTTTCCCAGAGCATAAATGTAACAGTTGGATTTATCCTACCACAAGATGAGCTACTTGTTTGGTTTTGCTGTCTTGGAGAGTTAATTACTCTCCTACTCCAAGACACTAGCCTGATCTATATTGGTGTTTCAAAGCCCTAGTAAATAAAAAGTTACTAAGTTAATTTTACTTTAAGCGTTAATTTTATGGCTTTTCTTTAGGACAAAAGGTAGTGGAGATGAAACTGATGGTGTGTAGACTCGACTCAAATCCACTAAAAAGATGCACCTAAGATGATTTAAACTATTTTTTCCTTTTTCAATGAATTCCCTAGCTAAGAGAGTTGGAGAATGCAAAATTTATAAAAACAACTTTCTTGGCAAAGACAATCAAAGAAACAATCTCTTTATCTTTTCCAAAGCATACAACACATGACCACTAATTATTTCACGAAAATTCCTTTCTCTTTCCAAAGACTTCAAACGCCACTAAAGCAAACTTTTTCAAAAGAGTTTTTTGTATTTTTCCCCTATATTAACAAAGCATATAAAACTACTTAACAAAAATCAACTTTGACAAATCTATGAAAATCAAATCAATTTTACCTAAAAGCAAATCTAAGAGAAATTTACCTAAAAGCAAATCTAATGAGGAAAAAGCCTACAAAATATAATTCCAGGATGTTTTACTCAGTTACAATTCAACCAAGGACCAGTTCATGCAGAATCATAAACCAATCAAAAACAAAAATCAAAATCTTTTGTTCTTTTTCTTAAGAATGAAATTCACAGCTTAACCAACAAACTTTCTCGAAATTCCGCAAAGAGACAACACAAAGGTAGGTTTCTCACAAAGGTGGATTTTATGAAAGGTCCGACTCCTAAGAAGACTGAAAAGACCAGGGATATCCGAGGTTTTGACAACTTCTAAAGCCAAAGTCACTACAAGACCAATTCAAAAATCAAACCTAGGGCTAGAACTTCTATGAATTTCACTAAAACCCTTGATGCTAACGAAACAAGCTT
Source organism: Pinus tabuliformis (assembly GCA_031772625.1). Classification (NCBI taxonomy): domain Eukaryota; kingdom Viridiplantae; phylum Streptophyta; class Pinopsida; order Pinales; family Pinaceae; genus Pinus; species Pinus tabuliformis. The sequence continues at coordinate 361,532,866 of CM062813.1, forward strand.
AGATGAAGATCTCTGACAGGTAACCAGTGGATCTGGGCAGTAAAAACAAATTAAAAACAAAATCTAAGAGGCAAAATGGAAAAAATTGGAATTTTCTCAACTTTTGACAGGGTACGCAGGCAACCTGTTTGCACAGGTGCGGCCACGCTCTGTGCACAAAGTTGCAGTGCGTAAAGGTACGCACTGTGCTTAACTCAGAGCATGCGTACTGCTCTCAAAACGAAGAAAAACAAAAACTAACTTAACCCTAAGCTATTCCACCCAAATTCATAGTCAAACAGTCAAAAACCAGAAAGAAATCAACTTTTCTCAAATCAAAGTAGCAAACAAAAGAGAAATCAATCAAATCCATGGATTCCCCAGTGGAGTCGCCATTTTGTCATGCGGAAAGAGTCAATTTTGCAGACAAAACCAACCTCCCTAGAAGCTAAGGCTTTCTAGTGACAAACAAGACAATTAAACACTATCTTTCCCTAAATATGCATTTAGAATACAAGTAGTCAGGTGTTTAACACATACCTTTAGTCCCACGCTGTTTGTAGCAGTCCAGCCTCTCCGATCCGGATGAGCTCCTCTTCTCTTCGAAACCTGCATTCACTAACAAGCAAACAATTACATAGCACCTAAATAACTCATAAAATAAAACATATTCATCGTAAAGACCAAGGAGTATATGAAACAAATTATGTATAACAACTTGTTGAGAAAAATGAGCTTAATTGTATTAAGTAGGAAACAAGAGAAACCTTACAACCAGTGCCTTGGTGTTGTGCAGGTCCCTCCCAGGGTCCAGCAAGAGTTCTCCTTTACTTTGATCAGCTCACCCACTTCCAAATGAAGCTAAGAAAGGATGGGAATCTCTCCTCTCAAGCTCTATAAGGGAGTCCTAATTTCAGCAGCATCTACCCTTAGGAATGTTCAGCTTTCAACCTCCCCTCCCTCTGGCCCAATGCCTGTATTTATAATGCTTTGGAGGAAGTTAATCAGGTCCACCATGAATGGGATAAGCCCCTCTTTCAATGGGATAGCTCCCCTCTTCATGGGATAAGTTCCTCTTTCTTTGGGATACATGAACCATCTGGAGGCGCTCAATACACGTCAAACCATCTTCTAGAATGCTCTAGATTTGACCACAAGTAACTTTTTTGAAGTAAAACTTGCGCCTTTTGACCTTTACAGGAGTACGCACCCACCCCTTTACAGACAGAGCGTACAAGTATGCAGGTATTGTGAACTTGAGGTGCGTACACGCAGGTAAGGCTAAGAGAAACTGCGTAACCAGAGTTAATTGACTTTTAAAGGACTTTCTCTCTTTCTTGGAGTTTGACATGAGGAGCACAGGTATAAGACTTGCCAAGGAGGATAGTATGACAGTTGATGGAGCCATACTAACTGCAAATAGTCATGGTGACAAATTTTAGTGTAACAGCATCTATATCTTCGTTCTTCATTTTTCTTTCTTTGTAGCCACTTCATTAATATATCTACTTCTGCTCTCATTACTACCAAACTAATATTGCACTCTTCATTCTGCTGCCAATTGCTATACTCTCGCAATCTAATGCCTTCCTCAAATTTACTCTCATGTTGCTGATCATCTCTTTTAAATTGTTGGTTTCTTCCATCTTCATCTTGCTGGATTAATACTTATGTTTTCTTCATATCTCTAAGGACTTAATTTTCTTGCTGCTCCTGATCTTTCATCTCATCTTCAAATAATCCTTGCTCAATTTCTCTAATTTCAGCATCATATTAATGATGTCTTCTGTACCTATAGCCACATTATTAATTGAAGAATCAAAACATTTACTTAGCTCTATAACATTAGAGATATTTCATCCTTATCATGCATGGTAACCACAATCTCTTCTTTATCAGGTTTTGAAAGCTTCGTTTCTCCTTCAAGTTCCTTAAGAAATCTTTCCTATAACTCTATTTCCATGTGAAATCTTTCCATCATTTCATCACATCCTTCATTCTCAGCTTCATTCTTTTTTTGGCGATCCTCCTGAGTTACCATGTTCTCTATACCATCACATTGCAAACTTCTTTCATCAATTTCATTAAAAAAGTTCATTTGTTTACCTCCTTGGAATACCATTATGGCATTTTCATTATGCTTCTGGTCCATAACAACTTCAACTAACTGTCTTACACCAAATAGAAATTCACCTATGAGTTCTTTCTGCTACAATAAATTAGCATCTTCCTCCTCTAAAAGGCATTCTCCATCATACTTCACCTCAAGAGATTTATTCATCTTTGTGATAGTTTCACCAGACTATTCACCATCTTCTACACATCCTGCAAACATACACAAACTATAAGATCTAAAAACACAAGGCTTCATAGCCTCATCTGCTTCCCTTGTCATCATATCTTCGAATTGTTCTGAACTATGCCAATAGTCCATGAGATCTTCAGTTGATCTCCCATTATCCTCTTCACCCAAAATTTCACCCTGTTCTAGTTAACAAATGGAAACTTACATTTCTGACTCTACTTCTCTGAGGTCTTCCATCAACCACTTCACTTGTCTCTGTCGTAGCCTTCTCTGTAACTAAGGCCACTTCACAATTTTTTTCTTCAAGACCCAACCTTGTCTTTGGTTTTCCTCTAGTAGCATTGCTAACACATCAAGTTCTTCTCTTATCTCAGCCATCTCCTTTTCAATCTTTGCTTGACTCATTCGTTTCCTTTGGACTGTTTTAGCACCCTTTTCCTTCATCTTGTAGCCTTCTTCTGAACCTTCCATATGACTTTCCATAGCCATCTTCTCTTTTGTGTGAGCTTCTACACCTGCAACCAATCAACTTCCTTCTGAGTTGATCTTCTCACCAAGCTTCTCCTCTGCCTGGTTTCCAAGTCCTCTTTTCCTTAGAACTTGCACTGAGCAATCTTGCTCTCTCTCTGGTTGCTACACTCACTTCTCTTAAGGACTCCTCTGTCCCTGTCTATTCCAAGCCTCAGCTGGAATGAGGTTCTACTACAATCTCTAAGAACTTCCAAAAGTTCTTCCTACAGTCTTACTATTGTAGTCTTGTGCCAAACTTTGCCATTCATTCACTGCTGTGAACTTTCATATCTTTGTGATTATAAATCTCCATAAGTAAGAACATCCTTGCTCTGATACCACTTTGATGTAGGAAAAACTGCCTAAAGGCAATTTTCCCTGCTTTCCCCAATCACCTTACGCAAGCCTGTGGGTTATGGCCACCTATCCCAATTGGAAGCTTTATATTGGTGGATTTAAACAAGAAACCCCACCAAACACCTAACAGTGATAAACAAAAACTATGCCTAAACCTGTCAGTCTCACTGGAATGCATAAGACCGGACTCCAATAAAATTAAACTCGCGCACATGAACTTCTCAGATCTGCTTCAGTCCAAGCCTTATCGCATATGCATGTGAAAGGAGTCATCTTAGGAGTGTGATGGTGAGTCACCTATTTGTGTGATTGCGATTGTTGTGATGGACTTCAAATGAAATTAACCCACATTGATAAACACATCGGGTTCGCATAGATCCTCCGATCAACATTGCACTTCAAATTCATATCGCACCGCCGATCTATATTGCATCGCTATATTCCTATCGCACCGCCATATCGCATCGCTATATTGCAGACCACAGGGTCATTACAATATCGCTGATAAATGGTCATCGCAGTTTGGCCGATCACGATCTCATATCGTAATTTCACTCCCTTTGCCGGTATGCGATAACAGTTCAAACAAAACTTGCGATCTGCGATGAAAGGTTTAGACTTAGTGCCAAACGCGAATTTTAAAGGAAATGTGCAACGCTCGACTAATAACCCCATTTATGTATAGAGCCCATCTTCCATGTAAAATACAATATGCTACGAAAAATCACAGCACTGAGAGGAAAAGGCCCTTCCTTCATAAAACACAGTGCGTCATTAAAACTTCATGCTTCTGCTGTGCTTCTCTGATTCTTGTTCATCCCAGGGTTCTCGCCCTAATCTGCAAATTCATTTATGAAGGTTCTTTTCCAGGAATTTGACTGTTCTGATGTCACCCATCTGATTATTCTTTAAGAACTGTAATCAAGCAAAATGCCCACTATACAAATAGGAAACTAAAGAATAAAACTATTTAACACAAGCCTTCAACATCGCAACCTTAAGTAATTCTGAGTGAACAAAAACCCATGAATTTCAACATAGATAACTAAGCACACAATCATTTTTGTAATTAAAAGAATATGTAAATAAAATAGAGTTTTCCATCGGCCCTTGATGGCCTGATTTTACATCACATTTTTCTCCTCTTACTCTCTACTCCCTCTCTTCCTCTCTCGAATCCTCTCGAATCCTCTCTCTCTCTTCCTTTTTAGAAAAGAAAGGGAAATACATATATGTCCTATCTAACAATCTCCTTCCACAAATGAAGGAATATACTATATATTTAGAAATCAATCCTATCCTACCTAAATAATCTAAACTACTTGGCTTGATCTCCATGCAAGGAGGATCACTTGCCACTTATTCCCAATTCTGTTCAGAATTAGGCAAAAAATATCTACTTACATAATTTTGAAATTAATAAAAATTAACTAACCAATTTTTCCTCCAAATCCTCGTTAGCCACAACATGTGAACACAACATCACATTGCTGGCTAGGTCTAGATGCTCCTGCATCGGTATCTTTCTCGAACACTGTTTTTACACCCACATCATCCAACTTGCTTACAGAAATCATATTTCTGGAAAATGAAGGAATATGCAGAACACCCGGAAGTGTTCTAACCCTTCCACCTTGCAGCTTCGACTTTACTTTTCCATTACCAACGATTCTAGCCTTCTTATCATCCCCAAAGAAGACATGACCACCATCATATTTCTCATACTAGAAAAACCACTCTCTATGGGGAGTGAAGTGCAAGGATGCACCTAAGTTAATCAACCATGCCTCATGATCTACATGTGTACTTGAAGAAGCCAACTATACATCCCCACTTTCATCTGAGATGGTTTTCACCTCTATAGAAGGAGCATCATCAGATCCCTTTCCTTTGTCAGGAGCTTTAGATTTACAGTACCTTTTGTAGTGCCCTTCCTTTCCACATTTCTAGCACACCTTTACAGGTTTTCCTAGAAATTTAGATCTCCCTCTAGATTTATATCTCCCACTTGATGACTTATTTTTGTTTCTATTCTGGGACCATCCTCGTACAGACAAGGCATCACCATTCTAGATCTCCATATTTTTCCTCTCATCTCCTCCATCAGCAAGGATTAGACTTATAAGTGTCAGCTTCTTTATAAAAATTAGGGATCTAGGTTTATTTATACTCAGGTTGAAATACTCTTCTCTCAAAGAACTTTCATTCATATTCTATCTAATTTAAGTCCTGATGATGGACCCCCTTTCGGGTTTGAAACGTCGACAGAATGAACACAAAACTGTGGATAATCTGGATCATTCCATTGCAAATAATAACTGACTTACCACAGTATTAAATGTGTCTAGACGCTCTGTCACCTAGTCTCCATCTTTCATCCTTAGGTTATACATATTTTTTTGTAGGAATAGTTTATTCACCACAGACTTAGATTGGTACAAAGTCCCTAACTTGACCTACAAAACCTTAGCCATAGCTTCCTCTAATACATTCAACAATACTGAGTCTAAGAAACACAATCATACTGTGCTCTTTTCCTTCCGATCTAACTTCTTCCATTGTTCATCAGAAACTCCCGTTGGTTTAGTACCCGGATCTACCACAATCAACTGATCTTTATCTACCAACAAATCCTCCATATTGATTTTCCATAGCTCAAAACTCTAACCATTAAATTTCTCAATCTCTATCTTTCCACTGCTCGCCATCCTCTTTCACCACCAAAATCAATCCCACAGATCTCCCACAGAACAGGGTCTACCATAGGCCCGAGCGAAACCCCTCAGCAACAAAGGCATCCCCTTGAAGCCAAAACAACTCTGATACCAAATGTAGGTTTTAACCCCATACAGAAATTACCTACATACGAATTCTAAAACACATAAAATAAATAATGCGAGAGCATAACACATATACACAGATATTTTCCCCTGGATCCCAAAACTGGGACTACCAGCTTGATTTTTCATTATATTCCTTTCATTGTTACAATACATATATATACGTGCCAAAGCATCCAATACCATGGACCGAAAACCATCACACCCAAAATCATGCACAAAACCATAGGTAGGTTTGTCCCACCTAATATAGGGTCCAAAAAAAAAATTCCTCGGGGCGATGCCTTGCAACCTATAGAGGGAGGCTACCCACCCCACTAAAACCCCATGGACAGGGGGGTTTCCGTCCCCCCTGTGAACCCCCCGTTGCAGAATCGGCACAATGAAGGGGGGGCTCCACCCCCCCCTCTAACCCCCTGTTAACTAGCGGGGCTAGTTGTGGAAAGAATATAACACAACCCAACATAAAATTTGATCCATCTAGGCTACAATAGGATGCTCTAAGTTATTTACAAACTAAAAATACTCAATCTAACACATGAAAATACAATGACCCAACACCAACTAACTAGCACTTCCATCAATATTTCATTTCAATATAGAACTTCATTAAATCTTGTCCACATTTCCTCAACCAATTTTCATCTACACATAGTAATACACAAAACTTGTAACCAAAATGGTGGGTTGTGTTATATTATTTCCATGACTAGCCAACCTAGTTAGCCGGGGGTTATAGGGGGGGCGGAGCCCCCCATTCATTGGACTGATTGTGTAGCCGGGGGGTGGCAGCCCCTCTTGTCTAGGGGGTTTGAGGGAGGCAAGCAGCCCCCCTCTACAGGGTTCAGGGCAACGTCCCAGGGAAAATGTTTTGGGACCCTATATTAGGTGGGCAGACCTACCTATGGTTTTGTGCATGGTTTTCGCACATGGTTTTGGGCGTGATGGTTTTCGATCCATGGTATTGGATGCTTTCACATGTATAAATATGTATTGTAACATTGAAAGGAACATAATGAAAAAGCAAGCTGGTAGTCCCGGTTTTGGGATCCAGGGGAAACTCTCTATGTATATGTGTTTTATGTGTTATGGTCTCGCATTATTTATTTTTTGTGTTTTAAGAATTCCTATGTAGGTAATTTATGTAGGCAATTAAATCCTACATTTGGTATCAAAGTTGTTTTGGCTTAAAGGGGACACCTTTATTATTGAGGCATTTTGCTCGGGCCTGTGATAGACCCTATTTAGTGGGAGATCTATGGGATTGATTCTGGTGGTGAAAGAAGATGGCGAGCAGTGGAAAGATAGAGATTGAGAAATTTAATGGTCAGAGTTTTGAGTTATGGAAAATCAAGATGGAGGATTTGTTGATAGTTAAAAATCATTAGATCGCAGTAGATCCAGGTATTAAACCAACGGGAGTGTTTGATGAAGAATGGAAGAAGTTGGATTGGAAGGCAAAGAGCATAATACGATTGTGTGTCTCAGATTTAGTATTGCTGAATGTATCAGGGAAAGCTACGACTAAGGCTTTGTGGGTCAAGTTAGGGACTTTGTACCAATCTAAGTCTCAAGTGAATAAACTGTCCCTATGGAAAATTTTGTATAACCTGAGGATGAAAGATGGAGACTCAGTGACAGAGCATCTGAATGCATTTGTTACTATGGTAATTCAATTATTATATGTTGATATTAAAATTTCAGTTGAAGATAAGTGCATCATTTTTTTGTTTTCTCTAGCAGATTCATGGGATATTCTGGTTATTGCAATATGTAGCAATGCAAATGCCTTGCAGTTTGATGAAATAGTCTCATCCTTGCTGATGGAGGAGATGAGACAGAAAAATATAGAGAGTTAGAATGGTCATGCCTTGTCTATACAAGGATGGTCCTAGAACATAAACAAAAATAATTCATCGAGTGGGAGATCTAAATCTCCAGGAAAACCTCTAAAGGTGGTGTGCTGGAAATGCGGAAAGGAAGGGTACTAAAAAAGGGACTATAAATCTAAAGCTCTCAAGAAAGGAAAGAGATTTGATGATGTTCCTTCTACAGAGGCGAAAACCACCTCAGATGAAGGCGGGGATGTGTACTTGGCTTTTTCAAGTACACATGTGGATCATGAGGCATGGTTGATTGACTCAGGTGCATCCTTTCACTTCACTCCCCATAGAGAGTGGTTCTGCAAGTATGATAAATATGATGATGGTGATGTCTTCTTAGGGGATGATAGGAAGGCTATAACCATTGGTTGCAAAAAGGTAAAGTTGGAGTTGCAAGGTGGAAGGGTTAGAACACTTCCAGGTGTTCTGCATATTCATGCATTGGCCAAAAATCTAATTTTTGTAAGCAAGTTGGATAATGCAGGTGTAAAAATAGTGTTCAAGAAAGATACCTGCAAGATGGTTCAAGGAGCACTGGTATTGATGCGGGGAGTTTGGATTGGAACTTTGTACAAGCTGCAAGGTAGCACTGTTGTTGATGGGTGCAACAGCTCTTTGGTTCCTGAAAGTGGAGCAGAAAATCTAGTGGTCTCTGGAGAAAAGACCATGCTATGGCACCAAAGGCTTGGACTTATTGGAGAGAAGGGCCTTTGAATACTTCATGGTAAAGGTATGGTGGAAGGTATGACTAATAGCTCTCTGGATTTTGATTTCTGTGAAAATTGTGTATATGGGAGGTAGAATCGGGCGAGTTTCCCCTTTGGTGGTAAGAGGGTGAAACAAATATTAGAGCTTGTGCATAGTGATGTGTTTGGACCTGTGAAGGTTCCATCACTAGGTAAGTCTATGTACTATGTATCATTTACAAATGATTTCTCAAGGAATACATGGATATATTTCCTCAAGAGGAAATTTGAAGTCTTTGATAGGTTTACGGAATTTAAGGCTCTCGTGGAAAACTAGATAGAGGAGAAGATAAAGGTACTGAGGACAGATAACGGTGGAGAATTTTGCAAGAAGGAATTTGAAGAATCCTGTAAGAAGTGTGGTATAGCACAGTAGAAGACTACTCCATACACACCTGAGAAAAATGGAGTTACAAAAAGAATGAACAAGACATTCATGGAAAGGGAAAGAAGCATGCTCAATGGTGTTAGGTTAGGACAGGAATTCTGGGCAGAGGTGGTGGAGACATCATGTTACCTTGTCAACAGATCACCTTCAACAGCGTTGGAGGATAAGACTCCACAAGAGGTATGGACTAGTAAGAAACCCTTTCTTTCACATATGAGGGTATTTGGATGTGATGCATATGTACATGTTCCAAAGGAGAAAAGAACCGATTTGGATAGTAAATCTTAAAAGTGCATCTTTATTGGCTGTAAGGATGATTTAAAGGGTTACAAGCTTTGGAACCCAGTAACAAGGAAGGTTGTGTACAACTGAGATATACACAACCAAAGGAACCTGAGAAGATAGAGTTTGATCTTAAGGATGAAGAATCAAACTCTACAGCAAAAGAGGAATCAGAAGATGAAGAGACACAAACTAGGGGTGTGAGAAGATCAGTTCGAGAAAGAAGGCAACCAGAAAGGTATAGTCCATTTACCTTCTATTGAAATTTTGCTTTATCTATCACTGATGATGATCCCATAACTGTGAAGGAAGCAGTAGATTCAGACGATGGCAAACTCTAGAAAGAGGCCATGGTTGATGAAATGGCATCTTTGCACAAAAATGAGGCTTGGGATCTGGTGTTGTTGCTGGCTGTAGGTAAACCCATTTGCAACAAATGGGTGTTCAAGAAGAAGACAAACATAGAAGGAAAGGTGGAGAAATACAAAGCTTGGTTGGTAGAAAAAGGTTATTCCCAGGTGCCAAGAATTAATTTTGGTGATATTTTTTCTCCTGTTGCCAAGGTAGCTTCTATTAGATTACTTTTATCTGTTGTTGTTGCTTTTGATTTTGAGGTAGAACAGATGGATGTGAAGACAACATTTCTTCATGGGGATCTGGAAGAAGATATCTACATGAAGCAACCTAAAGGCATTGCGGTGAAGGGTAAGAAAGAATTGGTATGCAAGTTAAAGAAGTCTTTGTATGGGTTAAAATGGTCACCAAGGATGTGGTATCAGAAATTTGATAGATTTATACAGGGACTTGGCTTCACCAGAAGTAAAGCAGATCACTGTGTGTATTTTAAATTAATTGGTGACCGTGTTATTTATCTGGTCTTATATGTGGATGATATGTTGTTAGTTGGAAATGACAAAGAAATTATCCAGGATTTGAAGACCGAATTGTCCTGCAAATTTGACATGAAAGATCTTGGTGCTACAAACTATATTTTGGGCATGGAAATTAAAAGGGATTAGGCAAAGAGGAAGCTCTGGTTAAACCAGAGGAAGTATGTCGAGACAATACCGTAGAGGCTTAATATACAGGATGGTAAACAAATGAAGGTTCCTATTCCTATAGGCGTAAAGTTATCTGTTGAATAGTGTCCCAAGACACAAGAAGAGGAAGAGGACATGTCTTGTGTTCCATATGCAACTGTAGTCAGTAGTTTGATGTATGTGATTGTCTGTACTAGACTAGACATTGAACATGCAGTGGGAGTATTGAGAAGATTTATGTCAAAACCAGGGAAGGAGCATTGGATAGTCGTGAAGCAGATTTTCAGGTATTTGCGTGGCACTAGTGATTATGTTTTGTGCTACCAAGGAATACTAGGATTGGACAAAGTATTGGATATTCATGGCTTTGTTGATGCAAACTGGGTTGGAGATCTGGATCAGAGAAGATCTACAAGTGGGTATGCGTTTAACCTATTTGGAGGTGCAGTCAATTGGATGAGTAAGAAACAATCTTAGTGGCACTATCAACTACAAAGGTAAAATACATGGCAGTCACTCATGCAAGCCGGGAAGCAGTTTGGTTGCAGAGATTGTGTTCAAGTATGGGGTTAGTACAGGGAGCTATAAGGATAGACTGTGACACCAGAGTGCATTTTTCTTGGCAGAGAACCCCACTTACCATTAAAAGACAAAGCACATTGATGTTCAGTATCACTTTGTGAGGGATATGATAGAAGACAAAAAGGTATTGCTAGTAAAGGTGGACACTTTGAAGAATATTGTAGATGCATTGACAAAATCTATAAGATTTGGCAAGCTCTCTTGGTATAGAGAAACAATGGGTGTTGTAGGGCTAGATAAATGACTAAGCTCTCATGTGGCCCCCTGTGGAATAGGTGGGGGGAGCCTACCTATGGTTTTGTGCATGGTTTTCACACATAGTTTTGGGCGCAATGGTTTTCGGTCCATGGTATTGGATGCTTCGGCATGTATAAACATGTATTGTAACATTGAAAGGAACATAATGAAAAATCAAGCTAGTAGTCCCGATTTTGGGATCCATGGGAAACTCTTTGTGTATATGTGTTTTATGTGTTATGGTCTCGCATTGTTTATTTTCTGTGTTTTAAGAATTTGTATGTAGGTAATTTCGGTATGGGGTTAGAACCTACACAAAATATGACAAAATTAACCCAAAAAGCCAAAATGCATGAAGCCAAAAATAAAAATCTCCTATCAAAGTCACCTCATTAATTATTGTAAATATAATAAGAAACTCCCAATACTAAACTATCAAATAGTAAAAAATACTACCTTCAACCCCTTCATTGCAACTAGAAAAAAGCAAAGTGAATTCTACAGACCAGGTAGAGGTAAGGTGATCAATTAACACTTCATGCTTGTATGCATCCAATATGTAGCAGTGAATGAATATGGACACTAATACAAACCCATCTAAACTAGGATCTAATACTTATCTCAAGATCACTAAGATCACTAATGCATATTTGATTCCAACATAATTACATGACATACTGAATATCATAATTTGGGATATGCAACCATGAGGTGTATATCATAACCTACTATAGATAGGTTTGTGTTAACAATTGTAACCATACAAAGAGTGTTTTCTAGTACCTATGACATGGCAATAGTGGTGTGAACCCTCTGGCCAATACAAGTGATCACTTATTGTTTGTTGGCTATGTATTGGGTCCATATATGCAAGGAGCAAAGAATTAGTATACATACAAGATTAATAGACTCATTCACTCATAGTTGTATATAATTCTTGAATTGTTTTACCTTCTAGGTTTATTAAGAAACAATTTTTTTTATAAGTTGTGCAACTCATCATATTTATTGTACTCGGGAATAATGCTCCCTAGCTCTAATTGGTGTGTCTAGTACATCTTTGGTTATTTTGAGCATCTAAAACATTACAAAGTGCCAACATGTAGTGTCAATAACAATTTACTTCGATATTTTCCATTACACAATCCAATATACTTGAGTATGGGAATGCATTCTCCCAATCCTTGCCAATTGTCTTAGGAAGCTAAAACCTACCTTTCCGGTCATAAGCCTGTAAACCTGCAACCAACATGTAACTAGACTATTGATTAGAACCATTAAGTTCTAATTTTTAAATGGACTTCTTATATGAAAATTGAAGGCAACCTCAAAGGAACTTATCGTTTCCACCCATTGAAGATGAGGAAAATCTCATAAAAGAAAGAAACATGCCTGTATGCAATATTTCAATTGTTCAATAGGATAACATCCACCCATGCAAAAGAAATTACAGTCTATGATTAAGCAAAATTCAAAATGTAATATGTTGTTGATTAAACCCATTAAATTCCAATTTTCAATGTTGATGAAGACAGTAAATTTATAGACCTAAGTGGAGGTTGTCCTGCCTCTTTAAATAAAAATATATTTAGAAACATAAATTAATATTTTTGAACATGCAAGAATCAAATATAAAACTTACAAATAAACAACTAATGCATAAACCGAAGAGTAATTGAGCACTTTTTTGAGAAATATATCCATTATAAATTGATAAATCTAGAAAACAATTTGCATATTTGTAACTTAATGTTCATATAGTCTACACACTGATAAACTACATTTGTAAGATTGTATGGACTTGTTCATAAGGATCGGTATGGTTGTTTAAATCCGCAAAATATGCTCTCAAACTCCTGTTCAACACATTAACCTTTTATGAAGAAATAAAATGTATCTTTACTCTTTATCTTGACTTGTCTTTATAACTATGAGAATCCAATTATTTTTAAAAGTATTCTAAGTTTAAACTATGTATGAAAAAAAATTAAATTCCATTTAATGTTTAACTAAAAAGAATTATAAAATAGAATTTTCTCAAACTGCTACATATGTGGAAGTTAGTCCCCACAATAATTCTCAAAGAAAAAATACCTCTCTCTTTCACACCACTTCGAATATCAGAAAATTTCCAGCGAAAGAGAAAAAAATGTACCCATATGTAGTATTTTAATGATCCAATAATTTTGATCATTGTATTTATAACTATAAATGTACATCCAACATAGGATACCAAATAGGGGTTGTCGATTCCACCAAATTGAGCAAAGTTTATGACCAAGAAAAAATCAAAGTGGTCTACAGAAAAAGGAACTACATTCTACCTATCCATGGAAAAAATCAAAGTGGTCTATAGAAAAAGGAACTACATTCTACATATCCATGGAAAAATGATTCCTATGAAGGCCAAAGCCCAAAGAATCTTGATCAAAATTAGGAGCTCATCTAGCTAGTCACACAGTGCAATAGAAACAACCAAGAAAAATTGTTGTGAATTACCTCTTAATGACAAAAAAAATTGGTGGGCACAACAAAACCTCCATACTGAACTGGGATTAAATACATGGACCACGACCACAAAAAAATCAAAACATATTAAATAGACAAATTCAAGGATATTTTATGTAACATCCCCAAAAGAAAAATAGTTTCAAGGAATTGCATTGGGTTCAACAATAAAGGGAAAAAAGGTCCTTTATTCAATTCCCAAAACCTTCATCAGGGATCAATTTAGGGAAAATTTACAGATTGCAAGGGAAAGTATGCACAAGAATTGAACCCCATTGAAAATAAGAAAGATTGATAGAGTTGTGACTAAGGCGAAGCTAGACTAACATGACTATGGAGATCAGTGAAGTGGCCATGATCGATTTGACATGCAGGGTTTCAATATTTTTAGTTTTTTTTGTTGTAGGAAATAACACCAAGTGTACTTCATTACCCACTAATTTAACCACATAAATTTTTGCATAATTCAACCATGAATTGATTCATCACTAAATGAATCCTATTTTCTCTAATGTTAGGACTCAATTTAGCATCCCTCATTGACTGCTCACCATTGAATGTCACAAAGTTAAATCCATGGGATTTATCAATTTTCTAGTCACTGCTAATCTACATAAATAAAAGACCATGTTTTACCCTTTAGAAATGAGCATTTAAGCTATTTACAAAACTGTTAAAACCCCAAAAGAAAATCTAAATATTGCAAACAAAATATAGTAGAGAATTATCCAGCCATAAAAAAAATATCATATCTTCACCTCAGATTCCCCAACTTCACCATAGGGGCTAAAAGTCTCTTGTAGGCTTCTATCATGCAAGCCTTCCCACATAGCATAAAAATTGAAAGTCCGCTGATGTCATCTCTTCAAATCAAAAATAAAGAGAACTTGATAGGAAAAGAGAGTGCAAGAACCCACTAACATGCAACTGAAACTTGAACTGAAAGAAAGAGAACTAGGGACAAACCACCTTGCAAGATCACCTGGTGTCTCATTGCTTTTCATGTACAAAGTGGAGATTGATTACATCACTTTTTAGGTAATCACCCTTCGATGCAACTGGGCATGTGGCACTTTATATGCTCTTGGCGCATGCCTCAAACTGCCTCAACTACAACAACATCGATGTCACATCCTTGACATCAACGAAATCGACTGCAAAACTATAAACTGTGATCACCTCACCTTCATTCAACATGTACCTATTCTAAAATGCTACTATGGTCATCCCATCATTCCATATAAAACTCAAAATAAAAGCACAACATATTCCTCCATCGTCTAATCATATAAAGAATAAATCATTTTTTTTTTATATCATAAAACAAAAGAATATAATTCTAATGTTAAACTTTAGACATTAAAATTTTGCACACAATTATGGAAAGTTTAATTCATGTCAAACAATCATAGATATCGAGGGACATAATAAGCCAACTCTTCGTTACAATTGAGGATATTAATTTGGGAAGACATTTATAATTTAACAACATATTCGTGACCAGGTGCATTTATTGGTCCTTGCCTATGGCAGCGCAGGGACTATAGTGTTCGATCGATAGTTGACTCACTATTAATTCACGCGTTGACCGTAAATTTGTACTTGTTAATTACTCTTTAACCAAAGTTTATGCTGGGCACTTTCTCTGCAAGAAAATTTTAACCAAAGTTTTCAATTTACCCTCTTATTGCCCGCATCACTTGCCCCGATGTTATTTTAGTGTGGGAAACTTAATTTATCCTAAGTTTTCTCAAAACAAAGTTATTCTAGTGTGGGCAACTTAATTTATTAAGTTTTTCAAAACAAAGTTCAGACCAAGTTTCAAAATTGGCATGTGGACGTTGCATAAACCTAGCACCCTTACACTTGTCACCGTTCACTGACACGATTGTTTACAGCTGTCGACATCTCTTCATTCCACCACCCTCTATCTTCATTCTATTGAAAGAAAAAGCAAAAACATTCATTCCACTGCCCTCTATCTTCATTCTGTTGAAAGCAAAAGAAAAAACATTGTTCATCCACTCTCTCTTTATTTCAGCATACACATTGTTCATGTACTAGTGCATGTTAGCAAAATATTTAGGTTAGCAAACACATTGTAGATTCAGGTTAGCAAACACATTGTTCATCCACTCGTGCATGTTAGCAAAATTTTCAAGTGTTTCAGGAAGCTAAGTTTCAGGTGTTTCAGGAAAGACCATAGTTATTGCAGAAGCTCTAATAGAAAGAAAATCGTGTAGCACAAGTAGTGGTAACAGGAGTTCCAGTGCTTGGGAGGGTGTGAGTAGTATCTGGTAACATATCGTGTTGGTATAACTTGGGCTTTTGGAAACTGAACTCTCATCTGCTCGTGGGAAGGAGGATATACCCCATATTTCTCAGATGTAATACTGAACCTGGGCACCAACGGAGAGCTCGGCTTCTCGTTTTCATATTTGCCTACGTTTTTCTCTATGTTTTCAGTAGTTGGGTACACTCATGAGTTTTATGCAATAATGGCAAAGCTCTTAGAGCCACAAACAGAAATGAGCATAACCAAATGAGGCCAACGAGCCTTAATCCTAGGAATGTCAATTTCTACTGGGACTCAGTCGAATAGCAATTGAAGGTGCTCGATCTCAAGCTCCAATACACTGTCCAGGGCCATTCCCAACATTCTGGGGAACTTGACACAACTGAAGATTATGGATCTCAATGAAAATCGGTTGAGTGGATTAATATCCAAAGGGTTTTTTTCTTGCATCTCTCGTGCAACTGAACGTGTCATATAATTATCTGTAAGGATGGATTCCATATGGGATACCGCTTTGAAACTTTTCCATGTCTTCATACCTTGATAACAATGGACTATGTGGAGATCTCTTCCTGCTTTCTAATGCATTCATATTCTTTATCGGTTTTAAACTAGAGAATCGAAACCATGCCAGATTTGTAGCTTCTTTTAGACTTTTGTGTTTTCTGGTATTCCAGCGTCGTTGATGGCTCTAAAGCAAGCCGTGTTGACTTTCTACCATTTGTAAGAAATTTTATATACTATGTGAAAATTGTTTTATGTTGTTGCATCTAAAAACTAGAACACGTCATAATGTGTTGTTATTTCCTTTCTGTATTTATTTCTTCCATAGTTTCTCCTATGGGCGACTAAGATTGTTTTTTAATTTATATGAAATCTGAGAGGGACTCGGATAGGAATACCCATGGGTCAACGAGAAGATTGCTTTAGTAACTCCCTTCTATGCCCCCTGCCTTGCCTCTTCGAAGAAGTTACTGCCGGTGGTGGATCTGGCTTTGAATATCCATCATCTATTATATACGTCTGACCTCCTATCAATAAACTTGTTTCCTTTTTGGGTAGCGAATCACATAATTATTCATTTTACTTGCTACTCCTTCATAGCTCGTGCAACCATTGTGGTGATGTTTATAATATTAAATAACAACATGTTTACAAAAATAAAAACTAGAATTAATGTCAACATGTTTACTTAGGGCAGAGGGTGTATTGTTTTAGGTTGTAGCCAATTGCAAAATACAATGAACTTTGCTCACTCATTGCATATTTTCTGTAGAGATATCAACTATTTCCTCCTACTGCACAATATATGATTATTCTGTCTTCCTATTGCATGATATTTTCTGCAGCGATATTAATAATACAATGTAAGATATCAATACACAATTTTTGTAAGGACCAAATAAATTAGATGTAGGTCAATTCTTCTCATTCTGTATTATTTCTACAACGTTAAGTCTGAGCATCTCCAATATTGACAGGCACATATAAAGATGGATTGGATTGTACGCTAAAGGCCTACAAAAACAAGAAAAGCAGTGACATGACATTGAAACAATTCAACAATGCAAAGAGAGAAAGTGTTTATGGTATTGTCAATATTGGAGTTCGAGGCATTTAATGGGTGAGAATCTGTCATTATTCCAATCACTGCTCTAAGTTTTTTTATTTTTTTGGTTTGATTGATTTATCTATTGTGAGTTGATATGGACCTAGAACAACACAAAGGTAAGCTACAGGATCTGGCTATGGAGTGGGTTGACTACTGGAATCTATATTGGGTTTGGGTCAGGCTGGCCCAACGACTAGAATCTAGGTTCGGCTTAATATTGATAGGCACTCCCCTGTTTTACCATAATATTCATTGGTTGGCTTAATATTGATAGGCACTCCCCTATTTTACCATAATATTCATTGGCTAACTTAGATGGGTTTTCCTCAGGATTTTTGTTTTCGGTTAAGTTCTCACTTATGGTTATTTACTCTACTTCATTTATGGTTATTTACTTTACTCAGCTATGGAAGAATACACTATGGAAGAATACACTATGTTACATTTACTCTACTTCAGTTATGGTTATTTACTCTACTTCAGTTATAGTTATTCACTCTACTCTTCTATTGAAGAAGACACTATGTTACAATTTTTTGTTTACCATTCTGAATGACTTAACATATTTTAACTCAAATTTCCAATTCAAGGTTATTTAGCTTTTTGGGTGTTTGTTTACCATTTTGGATGACTGAACATATTTTAACTCAAATTTCCCTAACATCTCCTTTTAATCTAATTTTTAATTTATTTTTTTTAATATATATTTACTTTTTTTTCTCATATTATAAATGAGACAGAATAATATCCTTTAGCTTTTTACTATGTTACAATTTTTTTGGGTGTTTGTTTACCATTTTGGATGACTTAACGTATTTTAACTCAAATTTCCAATTCACAGTTATTTATATTTTTTTTAATATAACATCTCCTCCTAATTTTTTTATTTTTTTTAATATATATTTACTTTCTTTTTTTCTCATATTATAAATGAGATAGAATAATATCCTAAAATCCAAGAATCTTAATGTCCTTATCAATGACAAGGTATTTGTGTTTTTCATGCCTCTTCAGATGCTAGTTAACTCAGATATACATATGTTTTTCATGCCTTTTCCGATGCTAGTTAACTTAGATATACATATATTTTTCATGCCTCTTCTGATGGTAGTTAACTCATATATATATATATATATATATATATATATATAGATATATATAGATATCTATATGTGGTATGTTTACTCTTCTTTACTACGTGCAATGGTATATCACAATTAAATATGGTCTCTGCAGGCACAATGCTTGGAGCTGGTCTCTGTTGGCACAATGCTTCGAATAGATATTGAGGTAACTTTATCTCACATAACTAAACATCAGATCAAGAAGCATAAATTAAACCTATTGAACTGTAGTTGGACCAATTCAGTTATGTTTACTCAGGTTTGCAAAAATAGATTGTAAGAACACATGAGCACTCTCTCTCTTACAAATACATGTCTTCCTAATTGTAAGAGCAATAAGTTCTCTCTCTCTTATAAATACATGTCTTTCTAAAAACAATTTTCATTTATCTATCTATTTCCCTAGAAATGTTCTTTCCTTGTTCAAGTAGTGATTTACATTGATGGGTTGACAACTACTATTTTTAAAATTCACTTTCATGGTTGTCTAATTTTTGCTAGACCATTGGGATAACAGAAAAAGTCTATTAAAAATATTATTATAAAGTGTGGTTTGATGGGATAATAGAAAAAGCCTATTAAAAATATTATTATAAAGTGTGGTTTGATGAAGAAGTAGATGGAGAAATGACATTAAAATATTATATGTAGGGATCAACCCATATATAGAAAATCCAAAGCATCGCTATTACTTGACTAGTGTAAAGAAGAAAATAAATATTGTAACAACAAATCCTCATGAGTTTCATTTTGAATTTGGTCATTGGTCAATTTCCAAAGTCCATTGGGATGAAAGAGTTTCTCACATTTGTGATGGAGAACATTTTTTGTTAGATTGTCCATCTTGTATTTAAATTAGATATAAATTTCAAAATATTTTTCACACTACCAACCTTCTTTACCTTTTATGTCAACAAAGATATGGTACTTTTGGAACACTTCTCAAAATCTCCGAAACAAAATTGATTGCCATTATCAATACTCAAAACTTAGTCTTCCTATTGTTAAACTCTTTAAACTAAACAAAGACCTCGGGTTTAGCTCTAAGAAAATGTGCCCATGTACTTCCAGAATAATCATGAATTAATGAAACATAATACATCACCTTATAAATTGAAAGAACTTTAATTGGACCAAATACATTGAAATGAATTAAGTCCAACAACCTAGAATATTTGTGAGAAATAGAATAAAATTTAACACATTTTTTTTCCATATATGAATAATTACAAAAATCATATTCAAGAGAAAAATCATTCAATCCATCCACAAGGATTTTTCTTAGGCCCATAGGCTCTCATCTTTATGGTCTAATATTTATATCAAAGGTAGATACAAATTTTCCTTGCCAAGGTGTAGATCCTATTGATCTTTCCATGACAAAAAATTGAAGAACTATTACATTAAATCTTGCACATATCAAGCTAGAAAGAAGTGCCCACATCAACACCCTTATTTAGTACCATGCTCCTTAGACAATCTTACACATTTATTATAAATAAATAAAACATGCACACCCATATCATTAATTTTACTTACTAATAGTAGGTTTTGTTGTTACTCAAACTCTTAATGAAGGGAAAGTCAATCCTACAACTAGAATCCAAGGGAAAGCTACTAAGAAAACGACCAATACGGTCACCTCATGACCTCTCCTCTCACTTCTAGGCTAATAGAAAAATTTCCTAGACCTAAGGAAGGAATCCCTACATAGATGTAGTTGATCACAAGATGGAAAAATTAAGAACACTAACTAACTAGACAAAAGAAGACTTACCAACCACATGAAGGAAAGCATTTAAGGGTAGAGAGATGTCAAATAGGCTTGGTATAATGCTAGTATCATGCACCATAGAGAATATCAAAAGCATTGATGTAACCAATGTAATCAACACTAGTATCCAAAAATGCATTAATAATATATAAGAGATGCAGAGAAAGGTAGTGTTTCCAAACTCCACCTAACAATGAAATAGTGACAGAGTTATGGCTAGTATACGTTGTACATAATAGTTAGTGAATGGGAACAAGTCCAAACTTAAACCAAATGAGTGAGTTCAATTTTATACCAACAAATATGCCATGAAAATAAAATTGAAATAAAATACTCAACAAACTACTAAAGGGAAAATATTATATTTTTGTCAAAAAATAGGTGGAAAAAAGGTGAAAAAATAAGTTAAGAGCTTACTGACAAATAAAGAAGTTTATTAAAAAAATTAAAACGGTGATTCAATATTTTAGAGAGAGAGAGAGAGAGAGAGAGAGAGAGAGAGAGAGAGAGAGACCCAAAAAGATAAAATGGTGATTGAGGATTGAAGAGAGAGAGAGAGAGAGACCCAAAAAGATAAAAGGGTGATTGAGGATTGAAGAGAGAGAGAGAGATCCACTCTCTACCCAAAAAAATAAAAGGGTGATGGAGGATTGGAGAGAGAGAGAGAGAGAGAGAGAGAGAGAGAGAGAGAGAGAGAGAGAGAGAGAGAGAGAGACAGTGCGCGAGAGAGAGATAGAGAGAGAGAAAGAGAGAGATGAAAAAATAAGTTAAGAGCTTCCTGAGAAATAAAGAAGTTTATTAAAAAAAATAAAAGGGTGATTGAGGATTGAAGAGAGAGAGAGATATCCACTCTCTACCCAAAAAAATAAAAGGGTGATTAAGGATTGAAGAGAGAGAGAGAGAGATCCACTCTCTACCCAAAAAAATAAAAGGGTGGTTGAGGATTGAAGAGAGAGAAAGAGAGATAGCCACTCTCTACCCAACCATAGCCACAACTATGCTATAGGTTTCTTATATCTAGCTACTCTTTCTCTAGATCCATTTCTTTAGGGAAAAATTCACTAAGGGTTGTAAAATGTTCAAAAGAGATAGATGACCTGAAGGCGACTCTCTTTCATATACATGACTCAATTTTTCTCTCTTCAATTGTTAAGTGAGGGCTTACTAACACAATAAATTATTACCATATATGGATTTCATTGCACAAAAGGAAGCCCTTCAATGATCTAGCAGTCCCTTGATATTTATCTTTTTCTGAGTGCCTTATCTACCTTATTCCAACGAACTATTGAACTTTTCCTCCCATCCATTGTTCCTTAATTCGAAGGCTTCCTCACTGATCCATTCTCCAATTTAGTGAAGATCATAGTTCCACAAAAGATGTTTGTGACTTAGAAGGATTTCAAGATTTCAATCTCATTCTATTTATCGTCACTCTTTCAACATCCACATGTGGATACATTTCTACTCATGTAATTGACTTGTTCACTGACAGACATTCTCTAGTTCTCACACACTTCTCTCTCTCTTTTGTCTATTCACTCCTTGTCTTTGCTTACTCTTTTGTCTCTTCTCTCTCGACTGTACAGCCCGCCACATGCACTACTCCAACATAAGAGTTTGAGGTCCCTAATCAAGCTATATGATCAACCAAAAACCTCTGGAATAGTATGTATCCCATACTTTAGAGTAGTTGGGTAACACCTCCCAATTCTTCTCATGAATACTAGAAGTTTAGATTGTTCAACTACCACATCAAAGGTATAATCAATTAATTCAAGTGGATAGGAAACTTCCCAAATCCCCCTTACAGATTCCCCTTTCATTTAAGCCTCCCTCTTAGGCATCAGGATCTATGGTCCATGCTTTCCTTCCAAAATTATCATTCTTAATTACATTATACATAATATGGGGACTCAAAAGGGATGTTACACACAACTTCATCAATTACAAATTAGAAAAACTTCTCAATTACTTTGTATTTATAGCACTATAATTTCAAGTAATGATTGTAGATGAAGGTATCATAATTTTTTTAAGGAAGTTCCTTAGTATTAAGATGAGTATGGAGAGTCTTTATTAGATAGTTTATTGATTGCAATAAAACTAGGTATTTCAAATGTTTTATTATGGACCTAAAGGTTACTATCATTGGGAATGAAATACATTAATTTTCGAAGTCTTTTCATGTGATGTTTCTTAGAAGGAAAGGAAACTCCTCTTAGAGGCATCGAAGGGCAACCATCTGAATTTATAATCTCTATTAGCATGACAAAAAAACTAAAAAAGGGACACCATGGTGCAATTGGACAATTTTTCTCATTAGATGTTCAAATATATATACCCTTTTCTATAATATATCTCCAAAATGTATTCCAAGGAATCTAGAGAGATGCATAAGGGTTTTCCACTTGCTCGACACCATGACCATGCCATTCATTTACAACCTAGAGGTGTATAACCTAACATTAGTATCTATAGGTATCCATATGCATAGAAGAATGTGATTGAATGTTTAATTAAAGAAATGTTAGACATTGGAATCATTCAAACTAGCCAAATTGCTTTCTCTTCATTAATTATGATGGTTACAAAAATGATGGTTCATGGTTTATGTATATAGATAATTTAGCAGAAAGGTATTATGGTCCCTAGAAGGTGTTCCAAAGAATTGGAAGATGCATTACAAATTAAAGTTTCCTCCATGTTCATGTGCACAACCAACCTTTCATGTTTCTTAAAAAAGGTAATCACTGACAAGATCCCATGTCAAACTATTTTACTAGAGATTAATGAAGAATGGAAAATAATATTAAAACCAAAATATTAAAATTTGATAGCTAAGGGATGAATTTCTCCTAGAAGAAATCATATATTTCAGTTTTGTTTGAACAACCTATAATAAAGTTTCATTTCTAAAATTTCTAATATGACTTTCCAAAAATATTAAGTCACGTCTCAGGTTGGAAGTGAATTTTCAAAAATATCAATTCATGTCTAAATGATCAAGGATGATCTCGATATATGAAATCCATTTTAAAATCAAATCAATCATGATTACACAAGTCAAGAGTTAATAATTTTATCCTTACTAGTATTATTATTATTATTATTATTATTATTATGATAATATTATTTATAAAATAGTCTAAATTCATTCACCTTTAATGAATTAATAAAAACGAATTCTCTTATGAAATAAGTAAATTAAATTGAGAATCTCTTTCTTGAAAAATTGACCCTCTCTCTTGGAATAAAATAGTAACTCCACACTTAAGAGAATGTAACTCTTCCTCACTAATTCAATGTATGGTAAAAGTGTAACTCCTCCTCATTAAATGCACTTGTAACACCCTCAATAAATTCGATTTGTAACTCTCACCAAATATTATCTCATGTCTAAGTGTAACTCTATCTCTCCGTAATTCAAATTATAACTCCTCAAGACATGTGTACCTATCTTTGTATTCTTTGGATGAGTTGCACTTCTCCTCAAGTATCTCCTCCCTCATGGAATTTGATTCTCGTATTATTGGCTCAAGGCATGAATTCATTTTGTAACTCCTCTCCTTTCTCATCTATTTACGCAAGTGCAAGTGAGAGTTGATGCAGCATCTTCATTGTGAAGAAGGAGAGCTAGTGTTGAGTGTGTGTAAGAGAAGTGTGAGAGAAAGTGAAGAGTAAGAGCAAGGGAAAAGCTAGACAAAGTGTGTAGGACAAGATTTGATAAAAATAAGGAGGAGATATTTAAGAAAAGAGTAAGAACACTACAGCTATAAGCTGATCAGACATTGGTGACTTTATTCATTCGCATTCTCTCTCTCTCTCAATACTCTACTGAACAATTGAAGAAATCTAATAGAAGAAGAAGAATTTGGGTTTCCCCCTTGTGGGTTTTTCCTTGGTCATTGGACCTAACTCTCAGTGTCTCATATTTATGCTTGGATGTATTTATATGATTCTTAAGTTTATGTTTTATCTACAATT
This sequence comes from Pinus tabuliformis, assembly GCA_031772625.1. Taxonomy (NCBI): domain Eukaryota; kingdom Viridiplantae; phylum Streptophyta; class Pinopsida; order Pinales; family Pinaceae; genus Pinus; species Pinus tabuliformis. The sequence continues at coordinate 361,557,316 of CM062813.1, forward strand.
TCTGATCTAAAAAGTTGTGAAGAAGAAATCTACATTTTAAGTAATTGTAACAACATACAACATTCAATTTTCTGCAAAGTATATTCAACTTTTTGCAAAGTACATTCAGTTTTCTTCAAATTATATTCAACTTTCTACAAAGTACATTTAGTTTTCTGCAAAGTACATTCAACTTTATGCTAAGTACATTCTGTTCCATTTAGTTTTCTGCAAAGTACATTCAATTTTTTTCAAGTACATATTCAACTTTCTACAAAGTACATTTAGTTTTCTGTAAAATAAATTCAACTTTATGCTAAGTACATTCCATTCCATTTAGTTTTCTACAAAGTACATTCAATTTTCTGCAAGTACATTTAATTTTCTGCATAGAACTTTTAAGTTTCTATAAAAAAAGAAAAAGAAAAAAATTGCATAGAACTTTCATATTTTAACACAGAAGAAATCACGTAAACAAGGATAAAGTAGTTGATATCAGTCTTCCAAATTAATCACATAGCTAGGATAAAGTAATTGAGAAATCAAGCACTTATTGATACCTTTTCAAATGGAAGAGCCTACCAGTGGAAGAGGTAGCGTGGAAGATGAGTTGTCCATGCAGAAACACACATCGTTACTTAAGTGTTAAGGACAACACTTATTTCAAGTCGATGGGAATGTTAAGCCCTAAAAATGCCCCATTTAATCCAAAAATAGATTATTAAGCCCTAGATATTAAATCATCAGATTTTTATTATTATATTATTATGTGGGCTATAAATTTTCATTATAATTGTACCCTCTCTCTCTCTCTCTCTCTCACACACACACACACACTAAGGATACCTAGTCTCAGGATCGTCATTTTTCTTCTCATGTATTGTACTTATTTTAAAATGAATTTCTACCCTCAGAGTGGATTGCATTCATTGGCTTATAATTTTTAAGGCACGTGCCAGGTTCAAAACAATTTCCCACTTCCTGGAGATGAGTGGTATGGAATATCAAAAAGATGCCATCCATGCACCTATGAAAAATATTGGGTTGCTAATAAAAACTATAAGGAAAGAATACCAAATGGTAATCAAAGTACCTTGCCTAAGGAAACAAACTTACTTAATAGTTTTAGAGTGAACTTTTGATGGCCATGAGTGAATTGGAATCCAAATATTCAAGAGGTAATTTGGTCATCCACACTCAAATTAATATCAAAGGTAACAATTACATTATTATTATTGATATTCACATTTTTTTGTGTCATGGAAGGAGCAGGTGGAGATTAATGGTTTTAGTAGGATTCAAAATGGAGACCTCTACCAGAGGACTGGTAATATACGCTGAAGGTTAACAGGGTTCTGGTGGGTGGGATATTTATACAGGGGGGTTAGGGGTTTATTAGTAGAATGATGAATTCAAAACCTATTGACTCTTTTGAAAGCCCAGGTCACATGGTAAAATTCCTCTCTAATGTGAAGTTCAAACAATATCGGGTGGTCACAAGACAATTATTTGGGTTTTCGGGTGAGGGCATGGTAACTTCTACTGAAATTCCCTTAAGGAATTTGTTGGTTTATAGTATATATTTTGGTAGTATTGGGCCTTTCTCTTATGTTTTACCTCTGGGTTCATAGTTTTTACCCCTTTCCCGGGTTAATTTTTATGTTTTAGAACTAGTGAGGTTGAGTCAAGTTAACTTATTCGTTCCCCCTCTTTCTGGGGGGATTCAAATTTCTCTACTTTCATATCGTTGACTGATGGATATCGTAAACAAATTTTTAAACCTCCTCTGGTTTTTATTTGAGTAGGGAGACATTTCCCTACTCAGTTGTGGAAGGAGGCTTTCCCTCATCGGTTGTAGGGTTGGTATTAGAGACTGGACAATTTTGAGAGGGTTCCTGTCAAATTTTAGTAACTTCTTGAGGAAATTCCTTCTGGATTGGGATGATGGTGTTATTCCTACTAGGTTTGTAGTTTATTGGAAGCAAGAAAGGAAATTTTAGGGAAGATAAGCCTCACATTCACCAGAAAAAGTATCATCTGGCCCTGGTCCCTAAACAAAAAAGAACAAGGTTCTGAGATGTAAAAATTGCCCCACTACCTATAATCTTAGCTTGGAATTGACATCAAGATGGAGGAGGCTGAAGTGTTGGTAGAAAATACTTTGGTCAGTCAAGCTAGAGGAAGGAAGTTCAGTGTTGCAACCCTATAAGAATGAATTTAGGTCTAAATTTCTCCAAAAACACATATTTCATTAAATTTGGAAGTAAATAGTGGATCTAGAATTTCAGAATAACCAAAAAACTCAATTCTAGTGATGTCCTTGTAATAAAATATTTTCAATTTTAATGAAATATGTGTTCAAATGTAAATACTCCTCCTGAGATCTTAATTCTTTCTAAAGGGTGGATACAATTAAACTTTGTCTCCCATGAGGAGGCTAAAGAAATTTCTAAGGGTGTTTTATCAATAGATTTTACTCCCATTTTATTCAAATTTTGGATTCCACTCAACGACGCAAGCTAGGAATGTCTCGATGTGGTGACTATAAGGGTTTGATTTCCCATATTGACGTTGAATATGTCGAATGAAAATGTCTTCAAGGACCTTGGTAATAAACTTGGGTTCTTCTTGAAGGCAAGTATTCATTTTAAACAATCCAAGGATATGCCCATGGCCCATATTTTGGTTAGCCTCGATCTACGAAAAGGCGTTCATGAAACCATTAACATTGGAAGAGGCTATGAGGGACTTTAGATCCTTGACTATGAAGGGGTTCTATTTAGGTGTAGATGCTACAATGAATATGGGCATACAACCCATTATTTCATTGTTACCTTCAAAAAAGGACAGGCACGGGGGGGTGTAAAGAAAAAGATAAATATGGCTAAGGTGTCATATTTGGGGGTGAGCTCGAAGGTGGGGTTGTGGAACCAGGGGTGGAGGATATAAATATTGAGGTGCTGCCCTCCTCTAAGATATCACTGTTTTATGAATAAATTCCTTTGCAAATAGAAGCAATCTCCCTAGACCTAGTAACTTAATATAGAAACAACCAAGACACAATTGCAAGATTTTCCTTAGAGATGTTTGAAATATGGAAGATATACCTACTTGGAATATGATGTAATATTCCTCCTTCTCTTAGATTGTTAACTCCATCTCGAACTCCAATTTCCATAAGTGGAACATACAAATCATCCAAAACAAGCAATAGAACCAAAAGATACAAGTAACATATACAAACAACTCTAAACAAGAAGCCAATGACTCATTTTTCTACATATGCATAAATGAGACATAATGTATAGAAAAGCAAGGCATTTTTGTTTTAATAAAATTAGGAGAATATTACAACCCTTGTAGGATTTAATCTTGTACATCTCTCCCAGCTATTTTGTCATTCCTTTTCCATAATAACATGCCTTCAATCATACTTCAAGCATATGGATGGATTATGGACCTCTAGACACAAATGGGTAGTATGAGGGCATAACTAAGAGCCTCCAAGTGCCAACCCAAACTCTATGGGAGGTAGTGAATTTATAGGGTAAATGAGGTGGTTTGGGATTTAGAATTCTAGGGCTTAGATAAACATTAGAGGGAGGCAAGTTATAGGAGATAAGAGATAAGACCTCAATATATGGAGTTTGAGATATGATCCAATAGTAAAGGGTTGAAACCACTTCCAAAGCTTTCAGAAAGAGAAAACTTGAAATCAATTTTTATTTTTTACTAATTTATCCCTATCATCGCACTTTTTGAGAAAGTAACCTTCACTTTCTAGTGCAGTTTCCATGAGTGCAACCTGCGTTAACACATTTTGTCTTAAAGGTAAGTGTGATGATCCACAAAAATAATGTGTTTAGCCAATGTAATCTAGGATTATTGGAACTTCTAGAAAGGGGATTTTTTTTCTTTGTAGGGGATGATTGCAAATTGTGAATGGATAATGATTGATCTAGGTTCAGAGTCATTTGGTTGAATGTGACAAAATGGTCTGTAACATATTTCCTCCTAAAGTACAAACTGAAAAGAAGTGGCTAAGGACTGAAGTGCTTTACCATGTGAAAATTTTGGATCAAGAATTGAATGGTTGAGATCATCAATTGAATGTTACAATACATTATCATCATGATATCATTGTTGAGGTAGGCATACCCATACTCAACATATGAGCCATTTTACTTTTACAATGATCAAAGTCACATCCATTGATTTCATATAGTGGACCCATGATTCTATGACTTTATGTATGACCATAGCCATCATAATTTGTAGATCTTGAAAGAATCCTGAAATCGCAGCCCAGATGGATGAAACTAAATCCAGGGTCTCCTATCTCGTCACTAGATAGTATGAATCTAACCATGTGAATAGATCTGTTGGAGTCGAACATGGTATAAACCATATGATTACCGACCAATGATGAAAGTTGTTAACATATGTGATAGGAACCAACAAAAATGACAATGGCCCTCAAGGTACTAAATGAAATCTATGAGGTGTGAATGAATGAGCTGAAGTTGAACTCTACACAGCATCTTCCGATCAAAGGCCAATGATGAAAACTTATCACTAAAAGAAAGGAAACTTGTTGTTGAGGTACGAAATATCCAAGGAACTGAAGGGAGCTTCTAATTTCACTTCATGGATAATGTATTGATGTCGACAAGAAGCAACCCATTGTAGGAGGGCCTTGATGTATCCCCCATCAGTGACACAAAATAGATATCAATATTTGAGACAAAATGTTGGTGATTAAGATCTGGTTTAGGGGTGAAAGACATGAAATGAGTCTTAAAAGTATTATAACAAATGTCAATTGAGGGTGGACTTCTCTTGAACATATTAATGACACTTTATGGAGTTGGCAACATTGGGTCAAAGACCTATCATGAAGGATTTCATTCAGGTGTGATCAATAGATAGGCAAGAAGATTCCCCAACCCAAAACAATCACGGAGGTGAGAGAGTGTCAGGTTCAAGAGTGGCTTGCTACCATAAATAGGTTTCATTCCCTATTTCCCTAATTTACCAAACATTTTTGGCCAGTACCTGTTTATTTTTGATAATATTGAGTAGGATAACATATGATTGATCTATAAGTTCATCCTTCGAATGAATCCTTCTAATTATTTTTAGTCAGCACTAAGAAGAAGTGGTTTGGTCTTGTCATGCTCGACGAGTCCTACGTTGTTTAATGGTTTTTCAAGTCCAAGGAAGCTATAACTTGACTTCTTTTCCATGTTTAGAGAGTTTGAAAAATATGCCAAAAAGAAAACTCCAAGAGGTTCCTTTTCATAAATTTTGTCTCTTGGGCTCGAAAAGGCATAAAACAATGACAAGGAAAACCTTTTATGCATGTCTGACTAAAGTATTCATTTTCTGTAAATAGTCTATCCAATCTAGAAAAGGGTTAAACTTATACTAGGCACACATCTTTTCATTTATTTTAACGAGTTCGAAAAGACAAGTGCTTGGCAATTTTTTCAAGTTTCGAGAGTATGAAAATAGCTTAAAGAGGACTCCATGGGGTTCCTTTTTTGTAAATTTTAATGAGCCTGAAAAATCGATAAAATTATACTCATTCCTCAAAATGACCTACATTTAAAATTTCAATATATAACCTGAATCATGTCCTCCAGTTGTCATTTAGCTTGCTCATAACACCATAAAAACATAAAAAAATATATGATATATGGAAAAATTAAGTAAAAAATATTAAAATAATGGATTATTTTAGACACAAAGGAGGTAAAAGTAATTTATTTCTTACCATTGTCATTTTACCATTTTGAGAGAGCTCTAAGTGGTTTTTACCTTGATTCTTCAACAGATGATTGCGGCCAATCCGATGGATGATTTTCATTGTCGTCAGTTCTAGGCAAGAGATTTGTGCTTTCACATCATTTTCATGGTTTTTGTTCTTTTGTTTATGCATCGTTTTAGAACTTTGGGAAGGTTTTAGGAAATAAATTTTACCCTTGTCCCAACACACTCTTCCTATATCAGGAGGTGTGATGGGTATTTTTAATTTAGTAACATTGAAAAGTGCAGCCAAACAAATATACAAAGATGGGCAATTGCAGTGGGATGCAATTTCCATGAATAGATAGTGTGATGGGCATAGAAAGGGTTTCAAAATTTGAATTTTAAGTTGGTTTTTCCCAAAATCTTTCACATTGTTGATCTTATGTGTTTATTCCTTGTTATTTGTAGGTGTTTATCAGAGTGAAAATCATGTTATCCTAGAGAGAAAGGGAACATGGGATGTAATATATGATGGCAAAAAATGATCCAACCATATAAAAATCATTAAGAAACTCTAGTTTACTAAAAGAATTCCAAATTTAGGGCATGAGTTCTTAGATAGATGTAACATCATCTCCTCTCACTTCTCCCCACTTTCACTGGCTTACCTAGGGTAAACTTGATATGAGGGGTTACTATGATATGAATCAACCTCCTAGATGGCCTTAAGGAAATGGATTCAACACAACAATACCTTACTGACTCCCCTTAGGTGCTACATGACCTCTAAGAGTAACCCAAGCCCTCTAGGTGTCCAACCCCTGAGACAACTCACCTTTTCCCTGACCTAGAGCCCTAGTCAACCCCTTCCCAAGGCCTCCATGCAACTATGGGTTCCCAATCACTCCCATATGCCTACATCACCGTGACTGTAGCCTTTTTATTCTAGTGCTATGCCAACAACTGTAAGAATTAAGGCTACTTTCCAAGGTTTAGGCTTCGCCTCTGCCCAGAAAGATATGCAACTTCCAGAACTCATAAAATAAATGAAGAAAATGCTTATAAAACGAAATTGGAACTAGGATTTTACCTAACCATCCCCAACTAGGACCAACATTCTATCAAACACTTGGTAGATATACCACCTAGAGGTCATGAATGCAAGTCTGAACATAAGGAACCAAAAAACTATCTGAGGTTTAACCAGAAGGGTCCCTTCCTTCTCTCATTAGTTATCTTAACACCAATTAGTTATTGCATTCATTACCCATTCAGTTATGAGTGAAAACATGAGAAGAGGCACGACTAAGATTTGTCAAAAAACCATACTTATAACCAACATATAACCAGATAAATAAGCATAAGAGAACAACCATGAAATCCAAATAATAACCAATACATTTCCTTGCCAAATACAAGAGAAACTTATCTTTTATTAATCTTAGGCAATTACCAACCAGGTTCATGACTTCCACGTTCCATTTAACCATAGATTAGCTTAACAAAATCTTTCTTTCAGCCAATCACCCGCGTGCCATATTCCAAGAATGAATGTGGGATCTCATGGGATAAACTAATCCAAGAAAACCAAGGGAATCCAGAGGTTAAACCACCTCAACCCTCTCCATACCGTGATCACACCTAAACTGGGGCTGAGACCACAAAACCGAACTGAGCTTGGATGCCTCATAATTTATTCACCGTCCTTGAGTAATTTTCCTGTCTCCACCCTTGGGCTTTAACATGTATCCCTCCATTACTAGTGAAGGGATTCCTAGGTTTTTGGGAATTTTCTTGTGACCACCTCACCCCGGATTCCAAAACCATCTAGCAATCCAAATCTCAAATCGATAAAAATTCCATCACACCATGGTTATCTAGAATGGAAATTCTAGGATAAACACTAGTAGCAAATAATAAAATAGTGACTAAGTGACTAAAAAAGTTAGTCACTATAGCTTTTCGAAGTGAAATACTACAAAATATGAGAAATCTTAAGTGACCCAACTAAAAATGACTAACATAAACAACTCATTTAGTAACAAGTAACAAGTACTATGTGTATGTGATGTCACCTAACAAGTACCACAATAATACAAATCAGTGGTTTATGTTAGTCATTTTAATTATGCATGGAAACTTCAAGATGATGGATGAAAATACATGTGAACATAACATAGTAAAAAATATTTGCCTAAAAAAATCTTTAGAGTGTGCTTGAGTTTATAAAATAAACACATATCAAAGCTTCAAAAGAAAACTTAAAAGTGTCCCTAGATTTGTAACATAAGCACATATCAAAACCTTATATAGCGATAAATTTAACCTCTATCTCTAAAAAAAAATTATGGCCACCTCAAAGTACTAGGAAAACTCTATGATTTGTACAAATAAAATTCATAAACTATGGTCACCATATAAATTCAGCCCTAATTTGAAAATCCCACATAACCATGAAAAAAAACATAATTTTAAGTTTATATACTACTATAACCTCTTGGTGGCATGAATTCCCTCATAAAAGATTTCAGATGTTGAATGGAGTCTTATTTTTCCCGCATTCACTCAAAACGTCACATACACATTCAAATTTTTTTGAAATGCAACAATAAATTATAACCATATTTTTACATTAAGGGTGTTTATTAGGGAGAGTGCTCCTGCTAACCACCATCGTCTATCGATATATGAAACTCAAGAAATGAACATATGGATCGTGATCGAGTAAAAAATAGTCGCAGTAGATGCAAGTGGCCTAACCAAGGTTTGAGTATGTTGACCGTGACAATGGAGCCGAGGGAAGCTCAAACTAATTGTGGGTTTAGGTCCAGTGAAAGTTGAAGAAGTTATAGGTTGGAGAAACCAGGTCACATGAAGAAAAATCAATGGGAAGAAAGAAGTGGTTGTTTCCCTAATGTTTTTTTTTCTTAGACACATGTTTGAATTGGGATTCCAATAGATCATTGGCCCGAGATGGCAGGATAAACGATGGGGGTTCCTAATTTGGAGATGGAATTGGTGGAAAGAGGAGGAGGAGAGGGGGATCTCATGGTGGTTGTGTAATCATTAATGGATTTGGCGAACGAGATAGCAGGTGTCGGGGAATGCAAGAACTCTTCAAAAAAAAGGTGCCAATCTGGTGAGAAGGATCGAATTATTAGCACCCATGTTTGAAGAATCAAGGAAATGAAGGATCCCCTACCTAAGGATAATACGTTGTAGGCATTGCAATCTTTCTACTCAGCTCTCAAGTGTGTTGCGGAGATCCTCAAGTTTGGCAATGAGGGTAGGAAGTTGTTATTCTCACTCCTCTGCCTATAATTTTTTTTAATATTGAAATCCATCTTTAGAAATTCAAATTAAACTTACTTGGATTTCAACAAGAGACATTAAACACTTGGTAATGAATCCTTAAAAGACCACCTTCTATTTTCAAACACTTCACATTAAGGTTCTCTGGGTTATCATCATCTTTTCTCTAAGAAACTATGATTATCCTGTAGCTCTCTTGTGGCTCTCAGCACTTTGCGATGGTTTAGAATGATGAATTACCAATCTCCTAAGGACAAAACTAACAAACATAACATACATGCCAAGTCTTGATTCTGAGCCCATTTGTCATATTCTGGAGAAAGGCACCATGTACCATCACACCAACCACCTAGGCCTTTGCGCTACCCTCACCTAGGCTTCCAATACTACTGATATCAAGGATTGCCCATGTAATTACAAGATTTTTCAATGAAATTATAGATTCTAATACTTGATCCCATGACCTAGTCTACAAGTGATGTTTTTAGTACAAATGTTAAATGAATCGCTTACAATGGAAATGCAATCATCCCCTGCATCATAATTTAAACAATATTCAAAGCACCAAAGGAAAATTATTGAGTCATGGGAAGCAACTATTGAGACCTATATGCAACCACTGAGACAAAGTTCTCTTGAAAGTTTGAGGTCCAACTGTAGAACAAAACCTACTAGTCAAGTTAGTGGTCCTACTCCAATGGACTTGGAAGGCCCCAATATTTAAATATCAACACACAGAATGAATTTTGAAGCCTATGCAGAGCTAAGGAAAGAGAAGTGGTTGGTCTTGTGGAGATACCTATTCTAATAATGGTATTCCTAATCACCACATCTTGGAAGTGCTGACATGAATTTCATTTGTATTAGGACTATAACCAGGTGCAAGAACCTTGAGATGGTCTACTTCTACCCCAACACATTTTCAGATTTTTTATGCATTTGTTGACTATTATGTACAATCAAGTTCATCATTCTTAGATTGTTGCATAATTTGAATCTGATTGCCTGAAAGAATCAAATTTTCCATAGTCTAAGTCCATTTAGACTGCCACACAACATTGTAATTTCACAAGCACATTGCATCACAGTTGGTTTTCTTTTATTACAAATTTAGAAGGCATCAAACTTATTTTTCTCTCATGGGTTGAGCTTTGAAAGGAAAAAGGGGTAGAGGAGGTACATACAGTTGGAGCTGATCAACATGGCTACAACAGAGAAGAAAAAAGTTTGTCATGAACTTATATATTCAATGCAAACTAGCTTAACTTTGTCTTACTCTTTCTGCCACAGATTAAGCTAGAAATGAGAGGGGCAAAAGGAAGGCCAAAATTAGGGATTAATGCAACAGAGATTTAATGAAGATGAGAGTTGCTTCCTTTACATTTGTTTTCTTGATTTTGCAAGATTTTTCCCACCATTTCTCTCCACTACCATAAAATGTCCCTTCACCCTCTACTGTCAGGTCATCTACTTCCTTAAAATGAAGCCATTGCCTTCTATTTAATCCATCCCAAACCTTGGGATCTGCAGGGGAAATGATTGTTCCAGACACCTAGAGAAACCAAATTGCATAGGAAAACAATATGAATTGGACACATATCAAAATTGAAATCCCATCTAAGTACTCTATACAAGAAAAGATGGTACCTGCATAGTCAAGGTGGATTTGCAGGGACCAGAGAATTTGATGGGCTTCACAAGATACCTCTTTCCATGGGGTACAAGGAAAACTACACGAGCCGATGAACAAGCCTTTCTCCATGCATTCTTAAATGCCTCAAACACACCACTCATCATAATTCACTAGTATTCTGGAACAAAGTGCTCCAGACCAAATCCAACCATGATGCCCAAAGGCAAATATTTTACTACAGATCAAATTTATGAGGCCATCGACTATTTATGCTGAAAATGTTATGGGAACCCAATCATTCATTTCAAAATAAAAAGTGTCTTCATTATTGAACTGGCATGCCAAATCATTGGTTTGAGCTAATGGGGTACAATTTTCTGTTTCAGTTGATAATGGCCAGAGTCATCCTTGATTATTTTTGTGCACACATATTGAAAATGGGTCACCCTCAATGTGGGTTTTCTTGCATTGACCACATAAAATTGGAAACAACAATAGCAATGCACTTAACAAACTACACTTCTCCATTCCCATTCATTTATAACACACAATTTCCATGACAGATGAATCAAGAGTAGGAGAAATTGTGGAGCTCCAGGTTCTGTATGCCTTTAATGGCATCAAATAATTATCAAGAACAAGAAACTTTGGAGTCATAGGGCTTCTATACCCTATATAGAATTACATAATAATCATGGCATGTTAGGATGAAATAACTCTTGGACAAAGCAAAGGATGGGATGTATGGAACCAGATCCCACAAGAAAAATCTCGACAGGCATAAAGTTATGATCAAGAACAATGACATGCATAAAGTTATGATTAGGAACAATGAGTGGGAGTCTAGGATGAAAATCTTGATGGGCATAAAGTTATGAAATTCAATGAGAAATGGAATGAAATATTTAAAATGGGAGATGAAGATAGAGAAAAATGGAAGAAGTCACTAATTCACTCAAAGAAGTGGTTATCTTTTTAAAAATTCAAGGTGTCGCATAAAAAAAAGGACAGGAATAAGATCTAAAGAAATATACTTACTAGGAGTTACTTCCCCCCATTATTTATGTAGGAGAAAAATTGTAAATGTGTAGAGTCTAGACATCTCAATTTATTCCAAAGTAAGGCTATATGATTAGATTTTCCTATTAACCATTGTTAATTTAACATTTATCAGTGCAAGTTATAATGTTTTAAACTTTTATGTAATTTTTTAGAGAGCATAATTTCTAACTTGAGTGGTAGGAACTAGGCTTCCCTACAACACTTGTTTTAAATGAATTGTTAATTTTACATTCAATACATTTACATATAATCAAAATTTAACCTCTTCCTCTTCGGTGTTCCCTTCCCCTACTTCAGGGGTATGCTAGGTAAAAAGGTTAAATAGAGACAGTGAACATTATTCCTCAAAGCCACAAACACTTAATCTCCCCATTACATAGAGAGTTTGATAGCTTGAAAACTTGCGCCTTAATTTGTGCCTTATGAGGCAACAATCTCACATTCAAAACTATGATGGAGGCTATGATATAGAGAATTGTACCAATAAGAATGAGCGATGGCATCCCATGGCCACGGAATCTCTCAGGAAATAACCTGCATAGTCCTCACAGAGGACGATGTTATGTTGTGGATTGGCCTCGCAGTAATCCTTGTAAGAACATGGTTAAAATTCTAGTCTCATTTGAAATCCCTTCAAAGCTTAAAGAATATGCCCATCCCATCAATAGCAGACTTGAGGTCACTCCTCCCACCTCCGTAGGATGACGACGGTGATAGTTCCCACAATAGGTTGAGCCCTTGGTTATAGTAACAGGAAAGGTTTCGCCCACTACCTCTATAGAGAGTGACATAAGGAATGAGGGTGAGGGTATGCTGACGATGCATAATTTAGGAGACAAGGGTGTGGCCTTTGAGAAGACACTGAATATCAATTTTGTGTGAGTACATTAGTTTTTCCATTTGTTTTTCTTTAAATTCAAATTGAATTTTGAGTTTTTTGCTTTGAGATTCAAGCTTGTGACCACTGCTGGCACTCTGGAAACCCCAATTTGAAGTGAACCAGAGAATAAAAACCTTTTGAGGTTTTGATTTCGGATATTCCACAGTGTTCATTTTTACGTTGTCGATGTTTCGAGTCTAGAACAAGAGAATAAAAACCTTCTTTGTTGTATTATTTTGTTCTTATAGTTCAAACCGATGACCTCTGGTGGGTGTTCAAAACCTGGAAGGTGGTGGGGAGTTTGGTGTTAGAGCATGTATTACTTAAATTGTGAAATTCAATCCATGTCTTCATTGTGACTAAATTGACATATGTATGTAAGCTACAAAAAAATTGAGATGGTTTTCATTGATACAATGTGTTTAGTTCCAATGAATTAAATGTAAAAAAAAACAATAATTTGGGGATTTTTATTAAAAAATTATTGGTTGAGTCGTCTTATTTTTGGTGATTTCTATGGGTTTGTGGCTTTAGCAGCAAAAATTTTAGGTCATTTGTTTTGTTGTTGTTAAACATGCTTTGAATTTTTATTGATAACATATACACAATGAGCATATTAAAAAAAGGGTAGGGTAACAATCATTAGGGTAGGTCACTACGCCAAAGAGGTAGAAACTAATTTCCTTGAAGGATTCAAAATCAAATATCAAAGAAAGCTTGATAAACAAGGAGATGGATGCTATCATAGGTAACTAGGGTTCTCAAGGAGAGACACATTAAGAATATAGTTTGACCGCGACATGCATGACTTACAACCCACTTAAGAGATGCCAAAAAATGGTCAGTAGTCAGACAAAGTAGCTTTTATTAATAGTCGAACATGCATGAAGCCTTGACAGTCAATTGTGAAGACATTTTAATTCTAGAGCATGGAGCTAATCGAGCTTCTTCAATGTTATCTTTCTAAAATTAAGATCATTTCTTCCATAGACATTACGGTTGTATATACCTAAGTTGGACCACAGACTGAGCTAAGCCTCCTAATCTTTAGGGCTCTAATAGTGAGGAAGAAAGAAGACCTTCTTGTCATTATGGCTCAACCATGTTGAAGTCCCCACAAATCAGCTAGTTGGAATCTGATAGCTTTTCAATTATTCAATGGAAAAAAATTACACATTCCAAAGCATCATTTGGAGCATAGATGTTGGCAACCCCTAACATATGTCCATCCAGTTGTAACAAAACCTTGGCCAATCTTTAGATAGGATATATGCCCTAGTATGTAACATAGGTAGCAAGTGTGGTTGACAACAACATTGCTAAGGCACTTTTCCCTTCCCAAGATCATATCTATATGCCTGGGCACTGGATCAAATGAATTTAAGTGAAGCCTTGAGAAAAAATATTGTCACTTTCACTTCTTAATATAAACTATGTCTAGGCTATGAAAAAACTGGCATAATCAACAGACTATTTCCTTTCTATTAGCGTCCAAAACATCCCAAACATTCCCTGAGAATTCTTAATTTGGGAGTGAAAGAGAGACATCAACCCTAGTATTGGTGCCATATTTGTATCCACCCCATCTAGTTAATTTAGCATCCTAGATGAATTAAAGGTTAGAGTCTATGAGGTAGAGAAAATATGTTCAATGCCTTAAGTTTACTAAATGACACCTTGCCTTTCGATGTTGTAGCCCCTATCTAGCATAGGTGATGGTGGCCTATCTGCCGTGCTTGTGTTAAAATGTGCTTGGGAACTATGCAAACTAGGGGTAGGTGGATCTTTTCTACTTGTTTGTTAATTAGGGTTCAGTAGTTGGATGATCTTGATTCTCTTGAGGGCAAGGATAGAGTCTATGGGGAAGAGAAAATATGCTCAATGCCTTAAGTTTACAAAATGACACCTTACCTTTCGGTGTTGTAGCCCTTATCTAGCATAGGTGATGGTGGCCTATCTGGTGTGCTTGTGTTAAAATGTGCTTGGGAACTCTGCAAACTAGGGGTAGGTGGATCTTTTCTACTTGTTTGTTAATTAGGGTTTGGTAGTTGGAGGAGCTTGATTCTCTTGAGGGCCTGGGTGTCAATGATGTCTTGGGCACTCCTAGATGTAAGAAGGTAGTGGTATCAAGACTTTAGTAGCAAAAAAAATTATTCATAGTGTTAAATCCTCAACTTGAATGTTGATAATCTATCATTCGACATATTTTTTTTCCCAAGCATTAAGAGGAAAATCAATAACTAGAACATATAATCATTGCTTCCACTAAGGATCACATTGCGCTGCGGCCAAGGAAACCGATATGATACCCCACAAACATACTGAGAAATTCTAGCTAGGATTTAAATTAGTTTGGGTTAGGCATTATCACAGTAAGTCACAACGACTAAGGCGACCCCTTATGGGCATGCCATTTGACAAATTGATTTGCATACAAATGCACTATGACATCTTGGCTAAGACGTCGTTTCAAATCTATGGTAGACAAATTTGCATATGGGATGAGCTATCCTTTCCCAGAACTTCCAAAGTTGTACTAGAAACCTGGGGAATTCTCCTAGATTAGATAATTAACTCAACCTATTTCTCTACTGAAAATTTTCAATATAGTGAGAAAAAAATCCATAGTATTTTGGTGGAGCTCAACGTCATAACTTGCAAGAAGATATGGGTGGAAATGAAATGTAACCAAATGTCTTAATTAAACCTAGCTAGGTGGTGGTCACTTGTTAATCACTTCTCGCTCTAGAGCCTTATACTCATTAATTTTTTTCTTTTTAACAAAGACAAGCAGGGGATTCATTAAATCCATGCCCAAAAAGTGGCCATAAAATCGGGAGATGATTACAAATATTCCATAGGACTCACATCTACTGGAAGATACAAATTAATTCCTTCCTTACACACTAAGATTTGGTCAGACAGAGCTTTAGAGGAGCGCATCCCAGTTTTGCCACTATTGCTATAGATTTTGCAAAACTGCCCAGAAAATAATTTCACTTTACAAAACAGGCTCATTTTAGATTTTGAGAATGGATAGGCATAGAGGCATTCTTAATTCATGAATTACGGTATGGAAATGGTTTCCTCTAGCCATGCTACTCGCCAGGTCATCCATCTGACTGTTGGTCTGAGAGTCTGTGAACTTACAACGTAAAGCCTTCCTGCTCTTGTTTTGCTTGCCCATTTTCTTCTTCACTATTTGATCTTCAAATGCTAGAGTCAACGATGCACCATATTGGGTATGGATAGTCCATAGGGAAGTCCGTAAGGAAGGTGAGGGTCTGGAGCCAAGACCAGGAAATGTGTTCCTAAAATTTCAGGCACTAGTGAGCTCCTTTTGGTTTGGGGAAAAATGTCTCCTGATAGAGAAAATAATCCATTTTTGAGATTGCATTTTCCTGGAGGGGACACTATGTATGTTGAGATTGGAGCTCTGGGATTTCATTACTTTCGAGGGGCTGAGAAAAATGTAGGTAGAAGTGAAAAGTCAAAGCCTAATCTCCAGCAAAGACAGATATGAGGGGGAATCTTGCAAATGATGAACCCCCTTAAAAATTAAGGCTTGTCTTATATAGTTTGTAGTCTGATTTATCCATATGTTGTGTGATGACCTAGTTACTTGACCCATGGAATAGACTGCCATCCCATAAGATCATTGATGATGAATTGACTTACTTCTAGTTGGCACCCCCTATTTTCTTGGGCATCGACTTTAGTATTTTGGGCTCTTAGTACACGGAGTAAAGATAAATGAGTGAAATAATCCAGATCTCTGAGAATCCTGCTTAGAAAAAGCTTCAGAGAGTTGTTGCTGGGATTGGATTTTTTTTAATCAAGAACTGAACTGATAAAAGTGAATCCACAATCACACTTAGCCTAATTCAGGGACATGGGACACGCTGGACAGGAAAATACGAGTGTCCGACATGGGCACGTTGACCCCCGGAACAAGACATGTTATATATCTATCTATCTATATATATATATATATATATATATATATATATATATATATATATATATATAGATAGATAGATATAGATATTTCTTTCACAGACTCATTCATGATATAAATTTAGACATAGATCTAGATTCTACATTGTAAATTTAAAATTTGTAACTTTTACAAAGTAACATTATGCATAAAAATACAATTGTGACAGATTCATCAATGATCCAATAGGAGAAAGACAAGAAACTGTAGTTTTCTCATTAAGTCATCAAAATTAAAATGTGTTACATAGGTAGTAACAATTCCAGTGGCAAATATAAATATCAAATACAAAACAACTACAAGCCTCAAGGTAGTAGGTAGCTCATGACTCATGAGTCATCAATCATCATCATCAAAATCAACATCACTATCATGGTCACCACTGCTCTCCTCTGTTGCATCCTCCTCCTCTGTATCCAATGTGATCTCTGCATTTGCTGGTGTGGAGGATGACCCCTCAACAATCTCACCATCATAAAAAAATGACAGGCTCAAGCAACCCCACTATTCATTCTACCCTCAACATTTGAAGTTGTTGTTGTAGCCCCACTTCCAATAGAGGGAAAACTTACAAACCCTGATGAAATTGGAATAGGAGGGGCATCACCAATGGGGACATTCTTCAACTTCCTTTGCCCCTTCCCTATTTCCCTTGATTGAGCCATGAATGTTGTAAAAAAATAAAGAAAAAATACACATGCAAACTGCTGTAATAAAAATGCAAAAATAATAGAAGAAAAATGCACTTACCTATTGCTTTAATCACCTCAAAAACTCTCCCAAACCCTTTGCTACAAGCTCCCACACACTCATAACAGAAGACGCACTCAAGAATGAGTGCCAAATGAGCCCAAATCAGGATTTATTGGCAACGCAACACACTTTTTTATGGGACACGTGTCCTGAAATCAGGACATACTGAGCATGCTATTGGGATTCACATTTCCCTTGAATCCCACTCTCTAGGACATGTCGGACACACTCATGGGACATGTTTCCCAATGAAACGTGTCTTATTCGTGGGATTCAGGACACAACAAGGGGTTTGGAGGAATATGGTTTCTTAGCAATTATCTTGTTTATGCTTTGTTCCTTGGTGATCTGAAGGCCCAACAAAAGTCCATATAACTTAGCCTTATTGTTTGTCCTCAAGCCTAGGCCCCAACTATACTTTATTTCCTATTGTACTTCAAGGTGAACAAGTATCCCTCTACATCTTGTGACTCTTATATTCCTCTTTGCAGATCCATCAAAAAATAATATCCAACTGTCTTGAGAAGATTTCCATCTACAAAATTCCTTATCTGAGAGATGAAATTTCCAGTATGTTTAGAAGAGTGATTCCCCTAAGGAAGGATAGGGAAAGAGCTAAGAGGATCCAAGAGTGAAGAAACCCATTGGAGCTTCAAACGGTCTAGATTGGGATCCATAGAATTAATCTTACCCTTGTTAAATTCGAGGCAGGAAGATAATGTTGTGAGTGCAGTAGATTTATCATAAATATTTTTGTTTTTGAAGATATAATTGTTACGGGACAACCATATTTTCCAACAAACATATTTTGTAATAGAGATCCATAGCCATTTTAGACAAGGTTTACCCATCCAAGACCCTTTGTAGTGATTGTTCCAATTTGAAGTATAAGCTGAAATATCTGAGGGCCAGCACATTTTGTCTTGCATAGGACCAAGCACTAGTTACCAGACCTGGCAAGTATAAGAGCACGATAAGAAAATATGAGGGATAAATTCTTCATGAAGGTTGCATAAGGGACATCTTGAAGGACCCTGGATCCATCTTTTTCTTAAGTTTTCAGTAGTAAATATTTTCTTGTGAGTGAGATGCCAACAAGAAACATTAACCTTCACAATTGAATTATTTTTCCATAAAAGTTTCCATTTAAGGGATTTAGGAGGTATTTGATCTTGGAAGAGGAGGCTTTCGTACCCAACTTTGACTGTGTAGAGGTGATATTTCTAGCCTATTTCATCTACAATGAATTGATTCAATGGCACACATCATGACAAATTTTGCACTTAAATGGAAGTTGTTCGTAATCTACTTCTTGAATGTGCGTTCAATTGTGCATTGCTAGATTGATGGTTGCAGGTAGACCTTTCTCTAGGTCAACTAAAACATAGATCTGGGTGCATGAGAAGAGGTTCTCCTAAGGTTCAACACTATCAATGAATTATTACATGTATTTTTTTAAAGACAGGATCATTGAGATCTGACAGTCCACTTTTTCCAGTTCCATTTTAAAAACTGGCTTGATAGGTGGACTAGTTTGGTTATTTTTTTCAGTTTTTAAAACTATGATTAATACTTCAACACCCCCTATCAATCCATATAAGTCATTCAGACCAGGGATAGGGAATTCCTAGTCACAACCATGGCTTTGATACCATGTTGAAAAATTAGACAGGCTAGGCATATAATCCAAGACTTGCACCCAACTAAAGGTTTGCTCTGCCACTAAGCCACATGCTCTCTTATTGATGTCACCCCCTGTTAATTGATAGCAAACATTTAGACCTAGGGATAGGGTATTCCTAGCTACAAGCATGGATTTAATAACATATTGGAAATTATAACAACTTAGGAATCAAACCTATGACTTGACCCTTGTTGGTGTCTTGCTCTACTACTGAGACTATATTCCCATATAATCCAAGACTTTCACCCAACCTAAGGGCTACTTTTCCATTAAGCCACACATCGTCTTGTTGATTTCACCCCCTGTTAAGTGACAACAAACATTTAGACCTAGGGATAGGGTGTTCCTAGCTACAAGCATGGCTTTAATAACCTTAGAACAGCTTAGTAATCAAACCTAGGATTTGACCCTTGTTGGTGTTTTTCTCTGCTACTGAGCTATATGCCCATTTGATGATGAATATCATACATGTTCAGGTGTGCATTGACGCTCCAACATTCCCCTTCAATCCACATTGAAATTTCAGACCTTGGGATAGGGAAATCCTAGTCACAACCATTACATAGATGTTACCTGGAGAAACTAAATAGTATAGGAATCGAAAAAGTAGATAGGTCAAGAGTTGAACCCAATCCCTACTCTTGACCACTGTATTTCTCTAATCACTGAGCTACACAACCTTTTGATGAAAGGAATGTCCATGTTCATGTTTGGACTGATACTTTAATTATAATACCCACTCTACTTCCACGTAAGCCATTCAAATCAAGGGATAGGGAATTCATGGGCACAACCATAGCTCTAATACCATGTTGAAAATCTAAACAAGTAAGGAATCAAAGGCATGACCTACTCTTGGCTGGCAGGATTCTCTACCATTGAGCTAGATTCCCTGATCCAAATTGGATCCATAAAGAATAATTAACAGAGCCATGATTGTACCAGGTCAAGACAGACTTCAAAGAATTTAAAATAGTGATCGAAAACACCTCTCAACCAGTGGCAATGGCAGCCATCGTGGAACGACGAGGACCTCGATCAAAGCACACTGACTGAGGCCCATGGAGACTACACGGGAATCAAATTTAGCCCTTGGGAGGTCCGGATCAGGAAATAGAGGAGGTAATCGTGCATCGCTAAGCGAAAACCCTCAAGATGGGGAAGCCTCGAGCACTCAGTCGCGTGGGAGCCAGAAAACCGTGGGACAAAAGCTAAAGCGCTAAAGGCAGGACCCACTCCGAAAACTAGCAGTATTGATCGGGGGCACCCTCAAATGGTAAGCAGAATTGGCGAAAATAGAGCGATCCCACTCAGTGGTCGACGCATGGCAAGCAGAGGAGGGAGAAAACCACCGCTGATCGCATGCTAATGGTCGAGCAAGTCAACTGCGTGAAACGTGCGTATGGCGTCAGATCTGGGGGGCTCCAGATCTAATGGTTGAGATCGCGCCTGATGGAGAAGACGGAATTGATGGGGGATTAAGCCGTGAATGAAAGAATTTGAAGTCCAAATTGACCGCCACGGTGAAAAAAGACTCATTCCACGCTGTAACGGAAAAACTGAACCGACGAAGCAAATTGGCGCAGTTGCAGGAGGACATGTGCCCACTCCCTGTGAGCCTAATGATGACATCGAACAAGAAACTCCAAGTGAAGCTGTAGCAGGTGATCCAATGGGAAGTGGAAGAGGAATCAAACAACCATTGGTAAGAATGGCCTTAAAGCCATGCACAAGAAAAGCAGAAAGACAACCAGAAACCCTGAGAGGAGGATAACATAGAAAGGAAGAATAGAAAAAAGAAAGACAAAGAAGCAACAACAGAACAGAAGACATAGGGCTGAGCTGACCGAAGGCAACATCGAGCACCCAAGAGCTTGAGGGATTCAAGCCATCCCAGAGAGGATCTGTCCGGAATGAGCACCACATTGGGCTCTCTCCATTGTAGACCAGAAGGTCACAGAGTTGGTAAGGAAAAGAGTCTATGTACTCTAGTGGCTTGGGGCATCCAAGAACCACCCTGCCAAGAAAATTCTGTCTCAGGAGACTTATATTGAGTTCCTGCATTGTAATTCTCTGCTTCAAGACACAATAAAAGAAGGCCACCACTGAGAGCTAGACTAGAGACGTAGCCCTGGAGGATAGGGTGAACTCCTTATTAAATTTCTTGTGTTCTTGTCTTTGCTTACTATATTTCTCTGTTGTTTCCCATTTTTAAGTGTCTATGTATTGGCAATCTGATTGATCCATTGCTTGAATAACTTAGACACACCAAGGTATGAATTTGTAATACCTTTAACTAATAAATCTTTAACTGGGGTCACTCACAGAGTGATTATCAAAACAAGTGGTATCAGAGCTCTAGGTTGTAAGGTTGGACAAGCTTATGTTGGTTTAGCTATTGAATTCTCACTAGATCAAAGCTCAAATTAGGAGAAGGAGAGATGGTTGAAACTAATCCTGAAATTGGGAGAGTCTACCCTGGAAAGACAATGTCAGAGGAAGGTTCTGTGGGGCCAGACCCTCAATTCATAGAGAGTTTCCTAGCTATAAAGTCTATGGTAGAAGAAATGTATAGGGACATTAGAAAGCATAAGGATGAAGATTCATCAGGTTCTAAACAAGATAAAGAAGAAGATGAGTCTCATTCCCATGACCACTCAAAAGGAAAATGGAAAGAGGAAAACTTTCTCACACCTCCTAATAGCCCTGTGCATAATAAGAAAGCATCATTGATCAAGCTAGATGTTAAATTTGACCTACCTATATATGATGGAGAGCTAAATGCTGAAAAGTTGGACAATTGGATTAGAAAAATTGATGTGTATTGCAGAGTGCGGAACATCAATTTAGACAAGAGAAAAATTTAGCTGGCAAGCCTATGCCTAGGAGGCACTGCCTTGGTTTGGTGGGAAGGCAGAACCCAAGCTGACATGAAAAGACGTGGTAAGACCATCTCTGTCTAGAGTGACTTTGTTTCTGCAATTAAGAAGGAGTTCTATCCATTGGCATACATGCAACAAGCCATGATGAGTTGGCAAACTCTTCGGCAGTTGAAAGGGTAAAGTGTGCAAGGGTACACTCAAGAATTTAGAAAGAGAGCATTGATTCTAGGGATCTCATTAGACTCACTAGAGACTCTTTTGAAGTACATTGGTGGTCTACACATCTACATGAGGCATACCATCCTCATGTTTAATCCCACTAGTATAGATGAGGTATCTGAACAAGCTACTCATCTAGAAGCTAGAGGAAAGAATGGAAATCCAGAAGTTGGGGGACCATCCCAACCCACTGCAAGCAAGATCAAGGAGAAAAGAAAGTAGAAGTGGAAAGCAAGGAAGGCTAACACTACACAAAAAGGCAAAGCTTCGTGCACTCACTGTAAAAAGGATGGGCATGATGATGAGCACTGTTAGATTCCGCATCCAGAGCTGAGACCTAAGAAGTCCGAGGGCAAGAAGAAGAAGACTGCTGCAACTATTCAGAAAGATTTGGGGTTAGACTCAGGAGATGAAACAATCATTACAGCCACAGGTATAAAAGGTAAGAATTCTGAAGCATCTACTAGTAATTCTGCTCAATCTGTTATTGATGAAGAACATGAGAGAAAAAGACATGATCTTTTACATATTCGAGTTATTTCCAAACATCAAAAGATTGATACTTTGTTTGAAAATGGCTCACAAGTAAATTTGATTTCTGAAGCAATTGTAAAGAAATTGGGATTAGCAACTACACCTCACAAGAAACCATACCCATTAGGATGGTTGAATGATAAAGCACAACTACAAGTGACTAGACAGTGCAAACTCAAGTTTTCTTTTGGGTCAGCATTTGTAGATGAGGTTGAGTTAGACATAATTCTTTTGGATATATGTGTAATTGTTTTAGGAAGTCCTTACTTGTATGATAGAAAGGCTATTTTCTATAAAGATGAGAACAAGTATCTACTTGTTAAAGATGGAATCGAATACTTTGTAAGAGCTCATAAGCTCAAGAATAATTATACTCTCATAAACTCAAGGCAGATGAAAAGAATGATAAATTCATGCAAACAATTCTTTCTAATTGTTGTAAAGGAAAAGAAACTTGATAAAACCATTGTATTTGAGGGTTGTAATGCTAAGTAGCAAGCTGATATAGAAAATATTGTTTTAGAGTATGATGTTCTATTTCAAGAACCTAAAGGTCTCCCACCCAAAAAGGAAATAGTACATGATATTAGTTTGCAGCAAGATGTTCCATTGCCTAACATTGGAATGTACAGGTTGTCTGCTTTAGAGAATGCTGAAATCAAGAAGTAGGTGCAGGAGTTGCTCGAGAAAGGGTTCATCAGGCCTAGCACATCACCATGTGGATCACCAATCATTTTGGTGAGAAAGAAAGATGGTTCATGGATAATGTACATTGACTATCGAGCACTGAATAAGATAACAATCAAAACTTGTTATCCCCTTCCTCGCATAGATGATCTTTTAGAACAATTAAAGGAAGTTTTTTATTTCACCAAGCTAGATTTGCACAATGGTTACCATCAGGTTAGAGTTGCAGAGCAAGATGCATGGAAGATTGTTGTCAAAACAAGGCAGGGATTGTATGAGTGGCTGGTTATGCCTTTTGTCTTGACTAATGCCATTGCTACTTTCATGAGATTAATGAATGATGTACTTAGACCTTTTCTTGATGATTTCGTTATTGTGTATCTGGATGACATTCTGATTTTTAGTAAAACGTGGGAAGAACACTTAAAGCATGTTAAGCAGAAATTAGATGTTTTGAAAAGAGAAAAACTTTATGTTAAACTCTCAAAATGTGAATTTGGAAAAACCTCTCTAAATTATTTGGGTCATATAGTAGGGGGTGGTGAATTGAAAATAGACCCCTCTAAAGTGGAAGTTATTGTAAACTAGCCTAAACCCAAGTTTGCTACAGAAGTGAGAAGCTTCTTAGGAGCAGCACAATATTGGAGGAAGTTCATCTCTAACTTTTCCTCAATTGCAGCTCCCTTACATGCTTTGATAGGATTGAACAAGGTGTTTCAGTGGGGAGGGAGGCAAACATAAGAAAGCCTTCGACACCTTGAAAGAAAAGATTAGTACAACACTTGTACTAGCACTGCCTGATCTACAAAGACCATTTGAGATCCAAACAGAAGCCAGTGACTATGCCATGGGAGCAATGTTGACACAACACGGTAAACCCATATGTTATCATTTTGAGACTTTTAATTCTGCAGTAGTTAACTATCCTACATATGATAAAGAATTGTGTGCATTAGTTAAGAGTGTGAAAAAGTGGAAACATTACTTAATGGGCAAAGAGACGATAATACATACTGATCACCAACCACTTCAATATCTACACTCCCAAACTAAGTTGCAGCAATCAAGTCATTACAGGTGGAAGGGTTTTCTAAAACAGTTCCATTTGGTCATCAGATATAAAAAGGGCATACATAACAAAGTTGCAAACATGTTGTCTAGACCCATTACAAATGCATCTACTATACTTAAGCATAATTATGTACTACATGAGAGCTACATTGAACAATATGGTCAAGATATAGATTTTAAAGATGTATATGCAACTTTGAGTCAAGGCAAAAGGGTAGAAGAATTGGACTATCATGTGAAGGACCGACTCTTGTATCATTATGGGAAACTCTGTATTCCACAAAAAGAGAGAGTAAAGATAATTAGAGAGGCACACACTTCTCTGATATCATGTCACTTTGGGGTAAGTATAATAGTTGCACAGCTGCAAATATTTTGTTATTGGCCGAAAATGAATGAGACAGTTTCTAGATATGTAAAAGGGTGTACTATGTGTGCTAAAAGCAAGCCAAACAATAGAAAACTAGGCTTGTACACTCCATTACCAGTTCCTTCTCACCCTTGGGAAAGTGCTTCCATGGATTTTGTTGGAGGACTGTCTAAATCTAGGAAAGGTCATGATTATTTGTATGTGGTTGTGGATAGGTTCAACAAAATGTGTATTTTGATACCTTGTAATAAACAGATTATAGCTGAACAAACTGTAAAACTATTCTTTGAACATGTATGGGTTCATTTTGGATTACCCACTTCTATTATATCTGTTCGAGACACCCGATTTGTGGGGAAGTTTTGGTCAAGTTTGTGGGAGCTGATGGACACCCAACTGAAGAAAAGCACAACTTTTCATCCACAAACCGATGGCCAGACAGAAGTAGTTAACAGGACAGTGATCCGGTTACTCAGAGGATATTGCAGCAAACATCCTAAGCTTTGGGATGAACACTTATGTTATGTGCAGAAAGCTTACAACAGAACAAAACACTCTTCTACACAGAGATCTCCTTTTGAGACCTATTTTGGTTTCATATCAAGGTCTCCTTTGGATTTTGTCTTTGGTAAAGATACCACAGTTGATGGAAACAGTGATGTGGACAAGGCAACTAGGTTCATTGAACAGATCCAAGAGATCCACCAGGTAGTATAGGAACAGCTAGAAAACAACCAAGTCAAATACAAGGCAAGGCATGACAAGCATCGGATGGAGCATAGTTTTCAAGTTGGAGACCAGGTCTAGCTGTATATCAGCAAGGAAAGGATGTAAGGTGAAGGTAAAAAGCTAAAGCCTATCAGGTATGGACCTTTTAGGATACTTGAGAAAATTGGTGAAAATGCTTTTTGCCTTGATCTACCAGCTTACATGCACATCCACTCAATCGTAAATGCAGATTGCTTGAGATTGTTTAAACCTTCAATGATTGAGGATCCTGAAGAGTAAAGCCAATTGCCTTCTATTGATGACCTGCTACCTGAATATCTGAATGAATTGTAGGAAGACACAGTCTTGGACAGGAAGGTGAGGACAATGCACAGGGGAGATGTTGAGTACCTCAGAATTAGACCCAAAGGTTCGAAGCTGAGTAGTGCAAAGTGGATTGAGATTGGGCAAGTGAGACAATAGTACCCTCACTTAGTCGATACTTGAAAGAAAACCAACTTTTGGTGGTCCAAAAGCTTTTGAGTGGGAAGGCCGTGATCCGAATTGGATCCATAAAGAATAATTAACAGAGCCATGACTGTACCAGGTCAGGATAGACTTCAAATAATTTAAAACAGCGATCGAAAACACCTCTCAACCAGTGGCAATGGTAGCCAATGTGGAATGACAAGGACCTCCATCAGAGCGCACTGACCGAGGTCCATGGAGACTGCGTGGGAGGAAAATCTAGCCCCTAGGAGGCCCGGCTCAGGAAATAGAGGAGGTAATTGTGCATCACTAGGTGAAAACCCTCAAGATGGGGAAGCCCCAAGCACTCGATCACATGGGAACCGGAAAACTGTAGGACAAAAGCTGAAGCGCTAAAGGCGGGACCTGCTCTGAAAATCGGCGGTATTGATCAGGGTCACCCTCAAATGGTAAGAGGGATTGGTGAAAATAGAGTGATCCCACTCAACAGTCGATGCATCGCAAGTGGACAAGGGAGAAAACCACCACTGATCACGTGCTAATGGTTGAGCAAGTCAACCGCATGAAACGTGCGTATGGTGTCCGATCTTGGGGGCTCTAGATCTAATGGCTGAGATCGCGCCCGATGGAGAAGATGGAATTGATGGGGGCTTAAGCCATGAATGAAAGAATTTGAAGTCCGGATTGACCGCCACGGTCGCAAAAGACTCATTCCATGACGTAACGGAAAAACCAAACGAACGAAATGAATTGGTGCAGCTGCAAGAGGACATGTGGCTAGTCCGTGTGAGCTTGATGATGACGCCGAACAGGGAACTCCAAGCGAAGTTGTAGTAGGCGATCCAACGAGAAGTGGAAGAGGAATCGAATAGCCATGAGTACGAATGGCCTTAAAGACATGCACAGGAAAAGAAGAAAGACAACCAGAAACCCTGAGAGGAGGACAACACAGAAAGGAAGAACAAAGAGAAGAAAGATAATGAAGCAACAACAGAACGGACGATAGAGGGCCGAGTTGACTGAAGGCAACATCGAGCACCCGAGAGCTTGAGGGATTCAAGCCATCCTAGAGAGGATGTATCTGAACTAAGCACCACATTGGGCGCTCTCCATTGTAGACCAAAAGGTCACAGAGCTGGTAAGGAAAAGAGTCTGTGTACTCTAGTGGCTTGGGGCATCCGAGAACCACCCTGCCAAGCAAATTTTGTCTCAGGAGACTCATATAGAGCTCCTACATTGTAATTCTCTGATTCAAGACACAATAAAAGAAGGCCACCACTAAAAGCTGGACTAGATACGTAGCCCTGGAGAATAGGGTGAACTCCTTATTAAATTTCTTGTGTTCTTGTCTTTGCTTACTGTATTTCTCTGCTGTTTCCCATTTTTAAGTGTCTATGTATTGGCAATCTGAATGATCCATTGCTTAAATAACTTAGACACACCAACATATGAGCCTGTAATACCTTTAACTAATAAATATTTAATAGAGGTCACTCATAGGGTGATTATCAGATCATTCCCTCTTGATGACAGGTAAGATCTACATTCAAGAGTAGATTGACACTCCAGAAGTATATCATTTATACATATGTCTATGTACACAACCATAGAGAATTGCTAGTCATGACCAGAGCTCCAATACCATGAGAAAAACCTAACAAGCAAGGAATCAAAAGAAAGACCTGACCATGGTTGGCAAGCTACTCTACCATTGAGCTAGATGCCCCATGGATGACACACAAGATCCACATGTAGAAGTGGATTGACACTCCAAGGAGTATCTCATTTATATATATGCCTATATACACAATTGTTAGTAGGGGTATGCTATGCTCCCCCATGCTGACTTTGATTTTTGGTTTTTGGCTGGCAATTCATGGCTATGTTTGGAGAGGCAATTTGCATGCTAAAGTTTTGGCCCGATGATGTAAGTTCTATGACGTACTCTCTTTTGTTCATGAATGAAATATAAGATGCATTTTTTGAAAAAAGAAATATATATATTATTGGTAGGGATATTGCATGGTGACATACCTACATTAGTTGTTTATAAAGTACTCACATTGGTTCTTTGGGTTTTGTATTTTTTGTCTTATGCTTTTGGGCAATTGACAATGCTAAGAAGACATTACATTAATTCAGGTTATTTTGTTTTATGGACTTTTGAAGGGTGAGCTGAGTTTTCATTTGTATGGATTCACAATGTGCATTGTGGCATTTTCCGTGAGAGCTCTCAAGTCCGTGCTTTAGGGGCTTTTGATTTTTTCAAAAGGGTATCTTGTTAAAGTATTGTCTACATGTTTTATTTTATTCTATATGCAACCCTTTGGTTCAGTCAGTTTCTTTGATTTATCTTTATCAAATACGATAAATTAAATTTTAAAATTGAAGTTTCCCACTGTATTTTACTGTATTAGATGTCTTTACGGTAGTGTTGTATTTGGAAATTAAATGATACTTCCCTACAATGGGTTGATATTGGAAGAAATTTCAAGAGTGATATGTTTCTCCTTGATAATGATTTGAACTTTAATGAATAATTTTTTGTACGATTGGAAGCGATACTCTAAATTATTGTAAAATGTATTTCCCATGGAAAAGATTTGGTCCATTTTCAAGGATTGTGAAATGTTGTTCTATTGATCAATTGAAAATGTACGAGAAATGCAGTCAAGTTGGATTTGGCTAAATATGGTTGTGTTGATTGAAAGAACTACTTGAAGTAATAGTTGAGTGCTTCAAACCTTTTTTTTTGAGCAATATTGTGAGTAGAACTAAAATGAGACTATTGAGAGTAGATGTAAATTAGAACTAGAACTAGAATGCTATAAGAAAAGCTAAAAGAAGGAAGGCTCATGGATTCTTTAGAAATTAGTGTTTTTTTTGCCCATCATCAAATTACTATAGTATTTTACACTATATGAAGTTTGAACAATGCACACCACCTATTGAGAGCTATGATAAACTTAAGTTATATTTATAAGTTTATAGAGTTTGTAGTGAAGTTTAGGTACTACCACTGGGCTATTTCATAAGATTGCCTACTAATAAATAATTAAAGTAAAAACATGCTTATGATCAAAATACATATTTTTGTAACACAACATTATGCATTTAAAAATCCAATATGTCAAGATGTGATAAACTTTTGCCTCAAAGATGATCCCAAGAAGTACTTGACATGTCTGATATTATGATACTTCGAAGTGTTACGATAACTTACATTCTAAACTTCAAATGAATGATATTTACTTTTTGTTTATTGATGATTGTAAATGTCAGGGAGGAGCTAAACTCTATGAACCTTCTTCTTTATATGGATCCCGTTGTAGTAGTACTTCAAGTACCTAATGCACTTGGGATAAATATTTGCACTTGCAACGTAGGATGTGAAAATCACATACTACTTTTCATTTTGGCCCTAGCATATTTTGTCAATTTTAATAATTTTTTGGTCACTAAGCACACTAGTTCTTTAACTATCTAGGTACGTTGCCTCATTTCAGCTAAACCTGTTATTTTCTTATGCTTTAAAGTTAGTAATGATGTGGTCCCTTGTTAGACTCTCTACATGGAAATGTAAGGGACTATATACGATTACATTAAAAATCACTTTCCTATTTAGAAGTTTTATCTGTGGCTTTATACTTAGCTTGGATGAGCTTTGTTAGAATGGTTTCATGCAATTTTTTAAACAAATATATTTTTTAACTATCAAAATATCCCATATCATATCTTGCTTCACCTGAGAAAATACTTCATCCTTCTGATAATACCAAGAGTCTGTCGAACATATGAAAAAGCCTATGACATGGCTGATGTATTGTAGTAATTGCCTTGTTAGGCAATTGTTCAAATTTTTGTATTATTGTATAGTAGTTGTTGTAGTCAATTTTGATGAACAATACCAATATTAGATTATAGTTCTATGACCTCACTTCCTCTTCATCAATGGAAGCATGGGAGTTAAGTACAAGTTTTCTAGATACTCTTCCTCATTGCAACGATCTTCATAATCATACATAAAAGGGTCATCAAATCTACAATGTAAGATATGATTGTTGACTCGTACATTGATGTTTTCCTCACTAGAAGGATCACAAGGGTCAACATTTAATTTCCTAGATTTTGAATACCATTAGAAATCAACAAACTCAACTTCAAGGATATTGAGGAAAACATGACATTCATCTTTGTTTGTTTGTTGACCTCTTAGCATAACAAAATTTTGTGTTGGTTGTTGTGGATGTTCTGGCATACATTCTTCATCTTCTAGATTGAGGATGGCCAAACCTACATTGCACTCTTCATTAACGGATGTGTTGGTATGCCCCTGATTTTCAAAGGAGTTAGGAACATAGTTCTTATCCTCCAAGCTTGTGATTTTGTCATGTAAAACATTAGGGTCTACATCACCACAGGAAATAATATTTGTGTCAAATTCTTCATCTGTCAAACCATAGAAAGATATATCATTATATACCATGTTTTTGACATCAAGTGTTGTTTATGTTCTAAACGTAGCCATGGGCCACTTGCAAAACATTCTATCTGTGCCAATGCAACAATTTGAAGCCATAAAGTTATGCACTTCAACAATTGGGTTGTCTTCTTCTGGATTTCCCTACTCCTCTGTTATGTCATGTTCCAACAACTCCTTGGTCAAAATGATTGGCTGATTACTATTGAAGGGGTTTTGATGAGGGATAATTTTCATTCTCTTATTATAATACTATTTTTGCATTGAAATTACTACCTCATACTTTTCAACACGCTCTAGAAAAAATGCACTGTATGTTCATCATTTGGCTCCTCCCCCACCATAGGGAGAAGTGTCAACATCCATAGCTTTTGATCAGGCAACAATGGACAAGATAAATGGAAATGTTAATAATGGGAACACTAATGGTGTTCCCTTGGGTCTAAGACCTAGCTATCCAATGCCTTTATTGCCATATAATGGAGGATATGGTAGGGATATTTTGCCTGCAAACCATGATGGTATCGTGATTGTTTATTCTTGGCCTAATGGGCTAGTAGTTTTAGACAGTCAATATAGGCCTCCCACAAATAGTCCATTGTCATCATTGCTTTCACAAACTACATCTCTTGGTCCATTTGGGAAAAATATGCAGCCTTTACCTCCTATAACGGTATGCTACTCACTATTGTTATTTATCATTTTTTCTTTGTGTTTTGATATATTTAGGATTATTTTAGGTGTAAGCTTCTTCATGAACATAGGTACCCATCTAACATACTCTATCCTCACAATAATACATCTGGTAGATAAAGTACTCCTTTTGGGTCACATGGGTTTGAATGCAGAGAAAATGAATGAATTTAGAATGTTTTTGACAAGAGGAGACCAAGACGGTGAGGTAATGATGCAATGGTGAACAATAATGAAAATCTTGATGTCCTAAACGAGAAAAATTGAGGACCAAGAGCTGCAAGGTTTAGGAATCAATGGGTTACTCCAGGGGACCCATGGAAACCTTATAGCGAACATGATATTCACAAAACCATAAAATATAGTGTATTCATGTTATATTGTTTTTGGATATGATAGCTTGTGGAATGACAATCCTCATAAGAAAATTATCAATGAGATTGTTTTCCAACCTAATGTGATTATATATATTATTGTAATAGTTAATGACTATGTATTTGTAGGCTTTCAACATATCCTTTAGATTTCAATTTTGCACAGGTATTATCAATAATAAAACCACTTTGTGTTTTTGTGACTGTACTTTTGTCTTTTATTATTTATGGTTTTGGTTTATAGTTTGTATTCAGTATTAGTGAGTTCATTTTATATTTTTCATATTTGGAGGCCATTGTTCCTTTTTCAATCAAACAGAGATACTATACACTAAAAGCCATATTTTATATGCCAACTTTTAAGTTGTAATAAGGGGTGGGAGAGAAGATTCCTTATCTCAATTCACTTTTTCGTGTCTTATATGTCTATGTCTACTTGCTTTGTTGCAGGGATATTACAATCCATATGCAGCTCCCCAGTTTCCACAACTATATGTTGGTCCAACAGCAACAGTGTATCCTTGTGCACAAGTATAACACAGTGCATCTGGCTATCCTGCTTCACCAAGATATATGTAGGGTCCACATATTGTTCAGTATAGCAATGCAGGATTGGTACCAAAAACAACTGCTTCATCATAATATGGGGGTGTGGCATCAACACAAAACCCTGGTCAGTCTTTGGGTATATTCTACTCCCAGTTTTATGTCAATTGTTTAAAAAAAATTCAAATCAGTGGGTTTTTTAGTAGATGAAAATGATATTAACTTTTTATACAATATTTTAAATTTTGACGAATTCTTTCTAATGCAGGATTAACACTAAAGTGCATACTTGGTCTCCGTAAGTCAGAGTCTAGGACAGACACCACAACAATATGCAGTACCAGTGCCTCTTCAAAAATATGTGGTTGTAGCAGTGTCTGAACAAAATGCTTCCTGGTGTATGTTTTGTGACTATTGAAGAGGGTAAAAATAAGAGGCATACTTGTTCGACAATGACCTAAAGTTGAGATCAAACTTGAATTGAATATTCTTTATGATCCATCTTTACAGATTAAAAGAGAATTATATTAAATTGTTTCTGTGAACAATTATTTCAGCTAATTTTGATCCATATTGCTAAAAGTCCCCGATTTTTATTCTTTTCAATTTTATACATTTACAGGAACTAGATTTTGAGAGCTTGATATGTGACTAAAAAATTGGATTCAAAAAGATATGTTACCAATATTACCTATGTTGATTTTCTACTAGTGTGTTCAAAATTAATTATGTTTAGCATCAACTTCCATATATTCTTGTTAATTAAGTTAAAAAACTAACATGATTGAAGCTTCTTGACCCTTCATATTTTCCATTTTAGGCTTCCATATATCCTGATAATGTTCTTGCGTTGCATATGACCAAGCGTTTGGGATTCAAGTACAAAATTAAATAGCATAGAGAGTCAGGAAAAAAGGGTTTGACAATCTATATTATTTTAATTTAACTATATTCATGTCCAATATGCTCTTCCTTCATAGAAATATGATTATAAATCTTGTTGTAGCTAATAAATAGAGATGTTGCTAATTTCTGTTAATTTGCAACATTTTTTGTGTTTCCTAAGTTTGTCCAGACTATTTTATAGGCTGTCCAAACATAGAGAAATATTTTTAGTTTTCCTGTCATGGGGTTTTGTCCATTTGGCTTATGATACAAGAAAATATATGTTGTCCCTAGTCAGTGATGAATACATTCATTGGGCTATGGGACAAATGGGAGCAATGTTTCAAATTGCATGGGAGGAGACTGGGAAAGATTTGAGATGTTGAAACTATTGAACATTTTGTTTTGGTGGAAGTGTTCTAACTTCTGCCTAAAGTGGGGAAATATATATGGACATGCTATCCCATATCTGTGATATGTGGCCAGGTTGTACCTTTTGTCAATTGTATACTATATTGTGGACAATCTTGTCTATGATGACAAGGCCATGAGATTGTTAGAATAACACCTCTGAGAGTGTGCACTCTCACATACCGAACATATCATGAAGTTTTTTTTCTGGTTACATGTTTACACAACAACTGTGTAAACACAAAAAAAAAATATGCTTTGTATTTGTTGTGGCTTGTTTAATGGTGCATATATAGGCTGCAATAGTCAGTGCACAAAAATTATGAAGAAAATAAATTATTTACACAACATAAATTTAAACAACATAGATGTCATAATGCCACTACACAACACAATATTTATTTCATTCATTTGCATTCTTTGAAATGCAATCTATATGCACAGACTTGAGGGCCAAGAGCCAGAAAGACATGTTTCCTTTCAAATTTATAGCAAACTATACTTTAGGAACTATTAAAACTATAGAAAACTTTGGAACGTTAAGAAGGCATTCAATAGTTAAATAAGACACCTTTGATGTTATACATGAGCTTTGAATGTTGGTTGGCAGTTTGACTTCTATAGAATGATGCTTGTCAGTTTGACTTCTATATAATCCTTCTCCAGCAAACGTGAATCAGGGTTTCAGACCTTGACCCCATGTTGACCCATTTCAATTCCCAAATAAAAATGTGTTCCAAATCCTAGCTGCCCAAATCAACTTAGGCACTAGATATGAAGGTACCATGTGGTGATTATGTGTGGATCCAACCTCCACTTCCAACGACTTATCAGAAATACAAAGTATTGGAGTTGATATTCCTTTGATAGATCCCAACATGAAACATGGACTATTTATCTTGACTTATATTTTTTTAGCTGAAATGGTTATCATATGCATTAAAAACAGGTTGTGGCTGCACCATACAGTGAACTAATACAAGGAAAAATTGAAATGTTTGATACCAAGGCTTCAAAAAGACCAAAATTAGTAATCTGTCTATTTAGATAAGATGTGGAGATTTTCAGTGCATGGGTGTGTGGAGATCGATGGGAAGATCTTGCAAAATGAAGTAATCCTTGGATTTTACAAGTAATGTGTCATTCGGTGACAAGGTTTATATCTACATATTTGTAAATATTCTTTTACACTATCAAAATACTTTCCTTCTTATTTGTACTTTTATGGCATATTTTGAATCTCTAATTTTTATTTATCTTTCCATAGGAAATGTAGCGAGTGTCCTTATAATTGTCCCTTCTGCAGAATTGCATTTTATGGCATATGAAAAATACTACCGTTGGATTTTAAATAACTTCCCTGCCATGGGAATAGCTCACGTTGTGGATATACTAGATGGATTAGTTGCAAGAGGAACATCAGTTTCGTTTACCTATCCCTTGGATTTAGCCTGGACCAAGTTGGCTTCTGAGGTAAACTAACATTCGAATTTGGTAGCGAATACATAGAAAGTGTTTATTGATAAAATTATGAAATGTTGAGAACTTTTACACGTTTTACCTCTATGGAACTCAAAAGTCATATCGTTGTGTTGTGGTAAAAACACAACACCCCCTATTATTGATGCATCCGCTTCGAATAATGGGGACCCTTTCTATAAAAATTTTGGCTAAGCACCTTTTTGATTTTTATTTTAATTGATTGCCCTACGCTTTCGTTAATTTTTAGTTTTCTTTGGATTCTTGTTTTGATTGCTTTGTTAGAATCGATTTTTTACAAGCTTCCCATTGACGCTTGTTTCGCCTCATTTGGTCAACTGGTTTGAAAATGGCACTCCTTTGAAGTTCATCATTTATCTAGCCTGGGTTAAAAATTCATAAAATGTACAATATTGCATTTTGTAGATAAATTAGTTCAATAATGCATTCATTTTAAATATTAACCCGTAGCGAGTTTTCACTAACATTTTTTCATTTTTAGTTATGCAGCCAAATTATTAATAATCGGGATTTTAAGAAATTCACTCTAATTTCCAAATCAAATTACTAATCTTAAAAAACCCATAATATGCAAGTGGCTGTAGTTCATTTTTATTCTTTTTACAAGTGGCTGTAGTTTAGAAACTAAAATTCATAAAATAAAACCACAATAAAATTGATATTTAATGTTAAATTTTAAATTAATTAAATTAATTAATAATTAATTTAATTAAAATAAAATTCAATACATGAAATGTCAATATAATATAAAATATATAATAAATAAAAAAAAAAAATTTCACATCGGAGGTTTTGATCGCATCGGGAGCTTTCAAATGACAGATTTTAATGAACCCCGATACGACACCTCCCGATTTGCCGATTGCCGATACCCATTATATGCCCAATCACCAATTAAACAAAAGTTTTTATATATATATCGCATCGGAGATGAATGGTTTATCACATCGGGACTTTAAAATAACACATTTCTTATGGACCCCCGATATCCCCTCCTTCCCGATTCGCCGATGCGAAAGAGCATAACACATTAACTCAAGTCTCATCAAAAGGTTTTATATTTTTATCATATGTTTTATTTGTTTTTGAAATCACTCACGTATGAGTGAAATGTAAGATGAATAAGGTAGGTATATTAGTTTAAAGGTATAATATAGGATATTAAATTAATTTTTTAATATTTTAAATTAGTTAATATATATTAATTAATTAATAAATTTTAATTTAATCAGATTAATTAATTTATGATATTTAATTAATTTGATTAATTTAGATTTAAATATTATTTAGAATTAGTTTTTAATTAGATTTAATTTGTTTATAAATAGTTAATTAGATATTTATTAGTTATATTAATGATTAACAATTAAATTAGAATTAATTAAGGACTAATTCACGATTAGATTTTTAATTCAAATTTTGATTTTTAGCCCAGCAACAGAATTTCCAGATTCATGCCAGATTTGACCCATCAATTTTGGAAGCTCATAAATTGAGTTCTACTTGGCCAAATGAGGCCCAGGACGGCTCATTGGAAAGAGAAAATAAAGGAGAACATTTTGGAGGAGGTTTCACCAACAGAATTGATCATTTATTGGGCCAAAAATCAGGCAGAAGATCAGGCTCCGAATTTTGAAAACAAAATCAATTTTCTGAGTTATTGTTTTGAATTTCATTTGTCCAAAGCCTCTTCTAATTGCAGATCCATTGGTCAATGATATCATTTACCAATCAAACCATTCCAAGCATCGATACAAAGTTTATATTTTGTTTTCAGTTATTTATTTAAATAAAATTTGATTGGATTTGATTTAAATGCCAGCAATGCCATGATTGATTTTGTTGTTGCATTTTAATTTATTTTGATTTCTTTTTGCAGGAAAACAGTGGGAAGAATATGGAGAAAAAGATCTCAATCAATGAGAAGGCTCCAGCAATTGAAGATCAGGAATTTTGAGCAAATATAATTGGATTTGGCAAATTTCTCTTCACCAAACTTTCCTCTCAAGAATTCCTTCACAGACAGTATAAATAACAGATTGCAAAATGGAATAGGGGCTGCTCTCCTTTGCAATTTTAGAGCTTCTAAAAGCACTATTGTAATTGGAATTTAGAGTTGTAGGAGGGAGGAGTGAAAAATCTCAGATCTGGGGATTATTGAGGATTTTTCCTTTGTATCTTGAATTATGTATGAGGGGCAGAGTTTGCACTATTGTGGCTCTAGTTTTGAAGGCAGAAATTCAAGCAATGTAAAGGGCTGTTGGAGACCAAGAACAGAGAAATGGATGCAATAAATTGGTATTTCTAATACAACTGTTTTAAATATCAGTTTCATTTTTATGGTGATATGAATGTCTCATTTTATTCATGTTTGTGCACTATTGTCAATATGGGTAATTTGTCTCAATCTTGTTATTATGCATCTCTGTTTTTATGGATTAATTTCTGATTTATGAGTAACTATTTACTCAGAAATCTGTCTTATTAAAACTGATTTATTGAGTGGTAATATGTTGTGAACTATTTCCACATATTATTGTTTAGTTATTGGGTTTGCTGATTTGATAATCAATATCATTTATGTGAACTACTTCCTGAGTGTTGTTGGTTTATTATTTCAGTAAAAAGGTCTCAATAGGATGTGTTGTGATACCCATAATATCAGTTAATTGAACTATTTCATTAACTTGATATTCATTATAAACAAGACATATCTAAATCCCAATACTTTAATTATCTTGCTCTTAGTTGGGTTAGATCTATATCTGCCTAATTAAGATAGGATTTAGATTAGTTTCTTTTGCTTGCATCATAGAATAATCTTGCATTTAGAGTAAATTATACACTCTGTTAAGTCCTCTCCTCAAAGAGGCAAAACTTTAGTTGTGGCTTGGCTGAGCCCAAATCAGCTTAAGGGTCATTCTCTTGCCTGATCAGCAAGGAGAAGTGATCTGATGTCCCTGTCTATTGGTAGTTAAAGATACATTATAAACCAATAGCAATAGGGAGAAGGTAACTGGACCTAGATGAACAGTCGGAGCCACCACACCAAACGGAAAAGGAGCTGCTTTTAAGGTCCGGACCGGGTGGTTATCCCCCAATGTTGTTGCAGCGATTTTCGAGGCATCAACATTTTTGGCGCTAGAAGGAGGGCCTGAGAAATTTGTCTATTGGAGTCTTTTCAATTTTAATGTTTTATTTATTACAATGGCT
This sequence comes from Pinus tabuliformis, assembly GCA_031772625.1. Taxonomy (NCBI): domain Eukaryota; kingdom Viridiplantae; phylum Streptophyta; class Pinopsida; order Pinales; family Pinaceae; genus Pinus; species Pinus tabuliformis. The sequence goes on from CM062813.1 coordinate 361,595,429, forward strand.
CCTCTCAAACTTCCAATTTGGAGTTGTATCCATGGACGTGCATCCTCCAATACTCCACCCGAAGTGGTAAGACTCTTGTCTCAGGCAAAGTTTAATGGTAAGAGAAATTCTTCTGCTTTTAACCATGTCTTTCAATTTATTCAAAATGTTTCAAAATATGATTTTCAAGGAATTGACGAAGGCATTTTATGCAGAATTTTTACTCTCACATTTGCGGCAAAAGCCAGAAGGTGGTGTAAAACTCTTCCAGTTGCTTCAATTCACAGCTGGGATCAATTTGTTACAATTTTCATTTCTAAATTTGACGGCTACAATTATGAACAGGTATGTGAAGAAATTGAATATCTACGAAGGTTTGAAAATGAGTCTGTTAATGATTTTAACATTCGATTTCATTTGAATTACTTAAGATTTAAAGACGAAGATAAACCTACGGAAGAAGAATCATTAGATTGGTTTGAATATGTTTGTTCTTTGCCTCCCATTCCCAAGCCATATGAAATTAGTTCAAGTTTTGTTTCATCCCCTTCCAACATAAATGAAAATCCCAATGTGGATGTACAAATAAATGGTGATGAAATGGTTTCACAAAGCTTGGAAAATATTTCCATTCAAATGCAAGAAGATAACAATAGCAATTTTGGGGAAAAAGCCGCCTTGAAATCTGAAAGCTACTTTGAAGTAAATTCGGAAAATCAAATCGCAAATCAGCAAGTACAAGCAGCAATCAAAGTAAATAAAATGCAAACTGCCGTACAAATTTCTGAATTTCTCCATGATGAGCAAATGCCAAAATCAGAGCAGCAAAGCAGCGTTCTTCAAGAAAGCATATGCACGCAAAGAAATGATCTGCAATCTGAAATTTACAATGAGCATAATGCACAAGAGCTCTCAAACAGAGACAGTTTTAAATGCATTGTTTCAGGTTCACACTTTTCCCTTTATCCTGATATTTTTAATGATAGTAATTTTTCTCCTCTTAGTATTAATGATATTTCAGAAATTAAAGAGGACAATTTAAATGAATTACCATTAAATTTTTATCAAGATAAAGAAACAATAATTGATCATTCTTTTGCCATTAATGAACATGAAATTCTTGTTCCTTCTTGTTTGGATATATTGGATGAAATTGAAGGGAATTCTAGAGAGTCTTGTGAGGTCATTTATGATAATTACTCTGATATTGAGGATGTTGATTTCAATTTTTCTCAAAAGAATCCTCATGATAAAATTCAAATAACATATGAGAATGAGGAACGCTTCAATTTAGAAATTATCCCAACCAATCCTCATTTTAGAGTAGCTAATTATCTTCATGATTTCATTATTCTTGAAAACAGTCCAATTTATGATTCACATGAGGATCAAACTCCCATTCCTATTCATGACCATAATTCGTTTTCTAATTCACAAGTTGGAATTCCAAATTTTTCAAATTCCATAATTCTGGCCAATCCTTGTGAAAATGAAATCATTTCAAAACGATCCCAAATGTGCTATAACATTAGTGATTTCATTTTAGTTTTTCTTTCACAGTTATTCTGTTTAAATTTAGATTTACTTTCTGATTTTATTTTGCAAAATTTTCACACTTTCTGCGGGCATATTGAACACTTTACTATCAAACACTCAATTGATGCATTGCCCGATTGGGAAATTGAAGTTTCATATTATAATCATGAGCATCAAAAGATATCAATATTTCAATTTAAATCAATGCTAATGTTTCATCAAGAGATTCTATCTTTTCAAAGGTAATGTCAACAAGAGAATGTATTTTTGCAATCTGGCCAGCAATTCAACTCAATTAATAAATTGCCATTTTATTTGAAAGGCTTCCATCCATTTTTCATTGACTCATTTCAAAATTGTTTGGAAATTTTTCCTTCAAGGAAAATTGTCAATGATTTAACATTTGTACATAACACTAACAAATTATTTCCAGGCCTTTGAATTTGAAAACTCATATCCACAATTCGGCCTGTCATCTCCTCTTTTGAACGTTTCCCAATTATTAATGGAAATTCATCCAGATTTTTATGATCCAATTGGTAGTCAATTGGAAAGGAAATTTCAAGAGAAAGAGATTTTAATTAAGTTACTAACAATAACTGTACATTCTGATTTCATATTTATTTTCCTTAGTTTAATCAAATCTGTATTTTTACTAACATTTGAACTGTACATAAACGCGGGAATAAAAATGAGAAAATGGCTACACTGGAAATATGACTATACCTAGTCATTTTCATGTATATGGTTAGAATAGGAGTAGAATTAATTTAGTTAATTTGTTTTATGTATTTAATTTATTTTCAACAGCTCTGTAGATTAAAAATAAAACAAAGCAATCAGCCTTCTCATACATGTTCAGTGGAAACATTTTTCCTTATCAGAAAATTTTAATTCTTGCTTTCCTTTTTGAAATTTCTTATAGCGATTTCTCTACTCTGCCTATTTTGAATAATGTCCTGATTAAATTCAATTAAAGTTGCACTTGGTATCAATTGCCTCAAAGCCACTTTTCTTCATTTCGGGATTTCCTTCTAAGATTTTCTCTTGAAATTTATATGGTAATGATTTGGGGATATAAAAGCTTCATGATCCCATTATCCTATGAGATGTATGATTGGCAATGATAAGCCTAATTCTAATCCAATCATTATCAGTCAATCTAACTTGTCACAACAATCATATGAAGTTCATATTATATTCCTTGGAATTTGCCAAAAGCTGATCTTAAGGATGCCCATTTTGCCAAGTGCATACATTTAAATCTGTTTTGACATTTTTCTACAATTAGTGGCTTAATCTCATTCTAATCTTTAGTTTATTATCTGATGCTGTAAAAACGCATCATGTCTATTTACTAAAGGCATTATTAAAAAGTCACTATAACAATACAGATGTTTCTCAAGATTAATTCGGAATGAGCAGAGGTAATAAATTGTTACTTCACTTCGAAAGGGAAGCATGGTTTCATATTTATTTCTGGTAAATTCTATATTCCATGAACATGAATGATTGATTTCATATAGGCTGATTGCCCACTTAGATTTAAAATAAATAATGAGATGATTTTATCAAAGGAAGAATTTGAAGATTTATCAGGTAAGATTTACAAACAAATTCCTTCCAGGTACGCATTTACAACTTTGTTCTCATCTCTTATTAGTTTCTCTTTTCCTTAGTTTATTTTTTATTTGTGTTCTGTTTTATTTGCAGGTTTTTATTTCTTTTCAAAATCTGAAGTAAGCAGCAAACTCATTTTAAATTTGCAAACAGGTTCAGGGAAATTCAATTCTGATTCATTAGAGTTTAAGCATTTTTTTTAGCTTTGCTTTCATTCATTAGAAAACCCAATTGAAATTTCAAGAAATATCATAAGACCATTCGCATCACAACATTTCATCGGAAGTAGTTCTTAGCATTTCTTTTGATCACAAATTGTTCATCAAAGACCTCCGATGTATTATCTTGCTCATATGTCATATTGCATTTCGCATATCGGAGCTTTCCAAGTGAAGTATACTTCCATGAATATGAATCGCCGATCTCCGATAATCGACTTTACCGATATTGCGATGACTACATAATTCCGGACCCGATATGAAATTCAAATCAAATTCATAAAATATCGCGTCCGTTCAATCGCAATAATGGTAAGAGCATAAATTTTAAAGGGCCGATGTCTCGGATCCGATATGTTATCAAATTTTCATCATAAAGTCATCGGGTCCACTTTTCATCGCATGTCGGCGTATCGAGAATGGTTGCATCATGTGCTCAAGATTTCCGATTGCGCCGATTGCCGATCGCCGATTAGCTACGATATTCATCGCACATCGGCATCGCAGGAATCATATTGTGTGAGATCGGGTGCTTAAGATTACCGATCGCCGATTAGTTATGTCATCCATCGCATCGTCAATATCGCAATCGCTTCCTTGCATTTTTATTTATGGCTATATCATTATTCTGAATCTGCAATGCGCGATGTCCAAAGTACAAATCGCAAGATACGGTGTGCGATGTGCAATTTGTGACATAACTGTCCCCGATCCCTGATTTAATTTTTCTTTAATGATACGATCGCTCCATCTCATAGCACAACTTCTCATTGCACATGTTCTTATCGGAAATTTTCCATTGCAATCTCCGATGCAATAGCTTCCAATGCATGCGTATGAGCCATTAACATTTAATCGATATATGGCATAGCAATAAAGGTGAAGTTCTGCAGATTAAATTTGAAGCATGGTGAAGAAACATGTTATGTGAATCATCCGATACGGCAATGTGTTATTTTAAAAGCGAGCTTGGGTAACCACTATGGTAAGAAAGCAGTTAATGACCAATTTGCAGCATATTCAAATTATTTCAATTTCTCATACATTTTAGTTTAAATATATAATTCCATAATTAAAAATGGAATTCAAGACCTCTCTATCTTCATATTTAAATTTTATTATCGTAGATTTGGTCTTGATTCCGAATTATTTATAAAATCATGGAATTTATATGAAACTTATGATATTTTGAGAAACAGTCATTGTTGCAAATTCTCATTCTCATTTTTGATGCATTTGCTTTAATTTCAACTCCCTTGAAGACTAGGCATTTCATTTTTACATTTTACTGCTTGCTTTAGTGTAAATAAAATAAATAATGATTTTGGGTTACAAGATTTTGGTTAGTATGACTTCTTCATGTTTTAATATTAATTAAAATAAGAAGTCAGTTAGTTTGGAGAAATTGACACCTTTCAGGTAAGATCAAAAACAATTATCCAATGGTAAGATTCATGTGCCCACTTTCATTAATTCCCATTTCATCACGCTAGTTTCAATTTTTGTTTTTAAATTATGCTGATATAAAACTCTGTTTTGCAGCTCTCCATTTAAAAGCTTTCAATCCTCTGCCAGATCATATTTTCGAAAGTCCATACTCTTCTGCTGGCTTTATTTCAACAAGAAGCGATAATCTTCATCGAAACAGCTACACCAGGAAGTTTCTAAACCTTTAATTTGTTTCTTTAAGCATTCCTTTTTAGAAAATGATTAAGATAATGCTTGGAAACAAGAAGATTCATATCAAACAGAAATTATTCATTGTGGCTGAATTTTACGATCACTGTTATCTAAAAGCCTAAAGCATTCACAACTCTGCAAGGTATGTTTTTCTAACTCTCAACATAAGAAGGAATGATTACATGCTTATTTTCTTTTTCTTCATATTGTTGAGGCATTGGTATAAACATTCTTGTTTGAGTTTATCATGCGAAACTTGGATTTTCCTTCCCATTTTTAGAGATTTCTTTGTTTTTATTTTTATTGCTGATTTCTTTTCTCACTTTAGCATAAGACTTCTTTTCTTTTGGATTTCAGTTTTGATTTTGGTGATTTTGCCGTGATTTATATGGAAGGTCTTCTGGTTACCTAACAATGGTCAGCATACATGGAGAAAAATTGTTAATAGTCACCTATTAGATTTTTCTTAAATCTCTTAGTAAAGTTTGATTTTCTTATTATTAAAGTAGACATACTTAAGGAAGAGATTACCAATCAAGAGAAGTTGGCAAAGTATCGTAAAATCTGAAAATTTCTTTTTTTCATCAAACTGTAATCATTTTGAGATTTCAAAATTTTATTAAAATCTTTCAGAGTTCTATTATCAGTCAAGAAAAGTTATTTATAACCAAGTAAAGACACTTTACAGCAAAGCACCTTTAACTCTGAAATTGTCATTCTTAACTCTTAAGGAGTCAATGGTTCTCCCTATCCCAAAGAGTCTTATTTTTCTAGAGAATAATCCAGAAATATATTTAAACTTAAAAGATAAGAGGTCTCATCGTGAGCCTGCTTACCATGATCATAGGGGAAAAATAGGCTGACATTACCAATACTGCTAAACAAACCAGGGTAATGGCTTATGATTGCAAACAATTATAAGACAAGGGGTCTCATCGCGAGCCAGCTTGTTCAGTCCAATTTTAACCAGTGAATGGCATTGTCATCTATCTGGCTACCATACTAGGACAATGACTTTTAAGATTTAAAAAAAAAAAAAAAAAAAAAATAAATAAATAAATAAATAATAATAATAATAAATAATACATATATAAATGGATTTATCTCTAGGTCAATAATTCTTGGAAAGATGAGATTCTGAATCATTTATGATTAAAAGGTAACCCTGTCGAAACTATAGATGTTTGCTGGCAACAGTGGCTCTACCTGTGACAAACGAGTATATTTTGAAAGCTAAGCTGTAAAGTGACCCCTGCTTTATCCCTTCAGCTAATTAATGACTGATATAGAGTTTTGAAATATTTTAATTTATGAGGAATTTTAAGAAAAATTACAGTTAGATGATTTTGGTTTTTATTCAGACTAATGAACCTATGTCAAGCATTTCAAGCATAATTCTCTCTTCTTTAAATTATTTTACTTTAATTTTTGGAAAATCTTATTCATGTCAAAAAAAGAGATAACTGGTTCTTCTCCCGTGTGTCGCCAATTGTTGTGGTAAAAACACAACACCCCCCATTATTGATGCATCCGCTTCGAATAATGGGGACCCTTTCTATAAAAATTTTGGCTAAGCACCTTTTTGATTTTTATTTTAATTGATTGCCCTACGCTTTCGTTAATTTTTAGTTTTCTTTGGATTCTTGTTTTGATTGCTTTGTTAGAATCGATTTTTTACAAGCTTCCCATTGACGCTTGTTTCGCCTCATTTGGTCAACTGGTTTGAAAATGGCACTCCTTTGAAGTTCATCATTTATCTAGCCTGGGTTAAAAATTCATAAAATGTACAATATTGCATTTTGTAGATAAATTAGTTCAATAATGCATTCATTTTAAATATTAACCCGTAGCGAGTTTTCACTAACAATTTTTCATTTTTAGTTATGCAGCCAAATTATTAATAATCGGGATTTTAAGAAATTCACTCTAATTTCCAAATCAAATTACTAATCTTAAAAAACCCATAATATGCAAGTGGCTGTAGTTCATTTTTATTCTTTTTACAAGTGGCTGTAGTTTAGAAACTAAAATTCATAAAATAAAACCACAATAAAATTGATATTTAATGTTAAATTTTAAATTAATTAAATTAATTAATAATTAATTTAATTAAAATAAAATTCAATACATGAAATGTCAATATAATATAAAATATATAATAAATAAAAAAAAAAAATTTCACATCGGAGGTTTTGATCGCATCGGGAGCTTTCAAATGACAGATTTTAATGAACCCCGATACGACACCTCCCGATTTGCCGATTGCCGATACCCATTATATGCCCAATCACCAATTAAACAAAAGTTTTTATATATATATCGCATCGGAGATGAATGGTTTATCGCATCGGGACTTTAAAATAACACATTTCTTATGGACCCCCGATATCCCCTCCTTCCCGATTCGCCGATGCGAAAGAGCATAACACATTAACTCAAGTCTCATCAAAAGGTTTTATATTTTTATCATATGTTTTATTTGTTTTTGAAATCACTCACGTATGAGTGAAATGTAAGATGAATAAGGTAGGTATATTAGTTTAAAGGTATAATATAGGATATTAAATTAATTTTTTAATATTTTAAATTAGTTAATATATATTAATTAATTAATAAATTTTAATTTAATCAGATTAATTAATTTATGATATTTAATTAATTTGATTAATTTAGATTTAAATATTATTTAGAATTAGTTTTTAATTAGATTTAATTTGTTTATAAATAGTTAATTAGATATTTATTAGTTAGATTAATGATTAACAATTAAATTAGAATTAATTAAGGACTAATTCACGATTAGATTTTTAATTCAAATTTTGATTTTTAGCCCAGCAACAGAATTTCCAGATTCATGCCAGATTTGACCCATCAATTTTGGAAGCTCATAAATTGAGTTCTACTTGGCCAAATGAGGCCCAGGACGGCTCATTGGAAAGAGAAAATAAAGGAGAACATTTTGGAGGAGGTTTCACCAACAGAATTGATCATTTATTGGGCCAAAAATCAGGCAGAAGATCAGGCTCCGAATTTTGAAAACAAAATCAATTTTCTGAGTTATTGTTTTGAATTTCATTTGTCCAAAGCCTCTTCTAATTGCAGATCCATTGGTCAATGATATCATTTACCAATCAAACCATTCCAAGCATCGATACAAAGTTTATATTTTGTTTTCAGTTATTTATTTAAATAAAATTTGATTGGATTTGATTTAAATGCCAGCAATGCCATGATTGATTTTGTTGTTGCATTTTAATTTATTTTGATTTCTTTTTGCAGGAAAACAGTGGGAAGAATATGGAGAAAAAGATCTCAATCAATGAGAAGGCTCCAGCAATTGAAGATCAGGAATTTTGAGCAAATATAATTGGATTTGGCAAATTTCTCTTCACCAAACTTTCCTCTCAAGAATTCCTTCACAGACAGTATAAATAACAGATTGCAAAATGGAATAGGGGCTGCTCTCCTCTGCAATTTTAGAGCTTCTAAAAGCACTATTGTAATTGGAATTTAGAGTTGTAGGAGGGAGGAGTGAAAAATCTCAGATCTGGGGATTATTGAGGATTTTTCCTTTGTATCTTGAATTATGTATGAGGGGCAGAGTTTGCACTATTGTGGCTCTAGTTTTGAAGGCAGAAGTTCAAGCAATGTAAAGGGCTGTTGGAGACCAAGAACAGAGAAATGGATGCAATAAATTGGTATTTCTAATACTACTGTTTTAAATATCAGTTTCATTTTTATGGTGATATGAATGTCTCATTTTATTCATGTTTGTGCACTATTGTCAATATGGGTAATTTGTCTCAATCTTGTTATTATGCATCTCTGTTTTTATGGATTAATTTCTGATTTATGAGTAACTATTTACTCAGAAATCTGTCTTATTAAAACTGATTTATTGAGTGGTAATATGTTGTGAACTATTTCCACATATTATTGTTTAGTTATTGGGTTTGCTGATTTGATAATCAATATCATTTATGTGAACTACCTCCTGAGTGTTGTTGGTTTATTATTTCAGTAAAAAGGTCTCAATAGGATGTGTTTTGATACCCATAATATCAGTTAATTGAACTATTTCATTAACTTGATATTCATTATAAACAAGACATATCTAAATCCCAATACTTTAATTATCTTGCTCTTAGTTGGGTTAGATCTATATCTGCCTAATTAAGATAGGATTTAGATTAGTTTCTTTTGCTTGCATCATAGAATAATCTTGCATTTAGAGTAAATTATACACTCTGTTAAGTCCTCTCCTCAAAGAGGCAAAACTTTAGTTGTGGCTTGGCTGAGCCCAAATCAGCTTAAGGGTCATTCTCTTGCCTGATCAGCAAGGAGAAGTGATCTGATGTCCCTGTCTATTGGTAGTTAAAGATACATTATAAACCAATAGCAATAGGGAGAAGGTAACTGGACCTAGATGAACAGTCGGAGCCACCACACCAAACGGAAAAGGAGCTGCTTTTAAGGTCCGGACCGGGTGGTTATCCCCCAATGTTGTTGCAGCGATTTTCGAGGCATCAACACGTTGTTAGGCTATTGCATATAGGATTCAAAGGGTGTTACCACAATATCTCATTACTACAGATTGCTTGAGGATCAGTAAATAATGTGCCAACCATATATAATATATGGTTTGGATATGGTAATTTCTTCCCTACATTGTTATGCCTTGGAATAATGTTTTTATCAAATTTTATATTTCCTCTGTTCTCTAAATGCACTCTTTCTTTGCGTATATATGTTGGCTTATTGGGGCCTGACCCAGGTTTAGAAATGTTTAGCCAAACAAATTTCAACACTACCGGCCCTTTCGGTCATAGTCCACAGAGTTCGGACTGAAGTCTCACCCGAGATAGTATGGGAGGGTGATGGAACCAAGTTTCCACACCCTAGGGATGTCTTGATGAGGTATGGAGGGGTCACAAACCGAACCACACACTCGCACTACTCTGCCTAGCTGTCTGGCCTTCGCGAAGATCTGCGATGGGGGTTTCCTAGATTCTTATTATTATTGTTGTTATTACAGATATGATCTATTCCTTCAGGTCTTTAATCGAGCATTCAATAGTTAAAACCAACGTGTGCAACCATAAATATTAAAGATACGCATAAAACCATAACATAAGCATAAACATATAGATCTGTAATTAGATGCACAATAATTCAGAAACACTTATCTTTATTAACCTTCTATTCAGTACAATCCAATTCCACCCTGTGCACTCAGCTGTAGGGGTCCGCGCACATAGTTGTGGACTCTACCAGGCCTCTGCACACATAGCTGCAAAGCCTACTCTAACTACGACCAACCATGACTTGGACTTACAGACTCAGAGCACTCTTGCTTTTACAAACCCATACACCTCAGATCTCAACCAAAGCTACCAAAAAAACTGCCTTCTAAACCTAGAGCCTTACTCTATTTATACATTCCCATGGTCCACTGACCATGGGCAGGCCAACTCACTTTCTATTATCTTACATTTTTCTCAGGCGGACAACCCTTTGACTTGACTCATTACAATTCACGCTCCGCACACTTCGCAGAACCTTTATCATACTTTTACCCAAAATTGTGGGCTTTGACCCCCAAAAACCTTACGCGGGGGACCCGTTGCCGAACAGGCCCCCACCACAATCATTGTGACTCGTCCCGAGTCACTTTGGCAAGTGTGGTGATCTTTGTGCAAAGGTTATTCAGCAACTTTTGTGCTTCACTTACCTCCGCAACACATTCTTCCGCCATCTGCTGTACTCATTCTGCGTGAGCCTCTTATGCGTCATTATCAGCTTCACTTGCTTCTCTGAGTTCGTATACTGCCTGCATGTGGGCTAGCCTTCCCTTGATGTTGGTGGTGACCGCGAATGCCTCATCAAGCCAAGGCTAGATGCGTTCTTTAAGGACTTCTTCTTTCTGGCGAGCGGCGTCGACTTGTGCCTTGAGATCCTAGGCCTTCCTCATCTTGGCCAATCGTTGAGTAAGGGCAACTATTTGCGCGGTCCCTCGGACATTATCATAGGCCTGCTACAAATCCCATGCTTCGGTTTCTAACCACTGTAATGTTTGGTCTTCCTGTAGTGAAGTGACCATGATAAATGACTGATCTAACAAGCTGGTGCACTCCTGTATGGCATGTGCTATTGCTTCCCGCCCGGATTGGATGGCGCGTTGCTGCTACTCTCTAACCTCTGGTGGTGTAGAGGGCTGTGCCTTGAGTCTCAGTTCTACAATCTACAAGCTAAGGTCCAATTGGACTTTTGCTGCTTCTTCCTTTGCTTGGCGAAACCCATTGGCCAACTTGTGGATCCGTATGCCTATAGCTAAATCTACCACAAACTCGAGCTCAAGGGAACGACAACATGCTTCTTCCACAATTCGCTCCAACTACCGATTTTGTGCGACTACTTCATCACGTTGGAGGCTCAACTGCTCAATGTTAATTCATTGATCACTAAGTATCTGTATCGCACGTCGTTCCCTAGCATGGAGCTTCGTCGTTGCGCCATCCTATAGCTGGTATAAGACTTCTCGTGGGAGGGCAACCAAGTTTAATCCAAGTCCCGTGAGCCAGCCTACCACAACTCTGTCCTCTACGTTGTCTGTTGTCAATGCTCCGACCAGAAGTGTGATAGTATTAGCCATTTTGGCTCACAGTAGCTGCGTAGTTGCTAACATACCCGTAGCTCCATGGGCAGCTATCACTCCCGGCTGTGGGGGCCGTGCTTGAAGTTCATGCGATTGCGTCCTAAGTGCCCCCAACACAGTCTACTACTTTGTCATGTTCTCGTCAAACACTTCCTTGGTAGCTTCGCGAACTGTATCCCTGATGTCACATAGGTCACCCTCGGTCAATGTGATAGGCTCCCTGTCCAACTTAGACACCTTGGTCTTCTTCCGTGACCTTGACCGTTCTGTCACCCATGGTCATTTTAAGGGTGAACAGGTGGTGCTTGGCTCCACACCTTCCATCAAATTATCCATTTCTAGCTCTGTGGTCACATTCGGGCCTCTTTCATCCTCTATTGTAGTAGCCCCTCCTGTTGTCGCCTTGTCTGTGGCAGCCTGTGCTGCCTCCTGGGATGCCCGTACTTCCTTAGTGAGCTGTTTGTTCCGCTTCTACTGTGCTAGGAACTTGGCGGCAACCTTCTGTTTTTGGATTGTGGTCTCATCGCACCCTACCGCATCTGGTCCACACCACTCTGGTGGCCAGGTATCAAGCACCACGAAAACAACGTCATCAATGGCGATGAAGGGAAGTGTGGTCCATGTCTGCTCTAGATCCTTGCGTGCCCGGATATACACATGGTGCATATCCACCTTAAAGTCGGCAACATTTTTCACACTATCATATACTTTGTCCGATAGGTGGGGTTGCTGGTTGATCCACTGTCATATGTTCGCATCCATCAGTATCCAGAAAATATTGACTTCTCGGATTCTTGTGGCATACTTCGTTTCCCATAGCGACACGTATTTGGCTACCTCTGGCCAATCCTAGTCCAAGGAAGGAAACTGACTATCTTCGGGCCATTCACTTGTAACCAATAGGATAGATAAGAGCACCCACGCATAGTGGAAGGTCTTACCCTACTCCTAGGCCTCCCTGCAATTCGTCAGGAATTCATTGCGGAGGAACTGCACCTAATTGAACCGTACCCCTTTTGTGCATTTCTCAGCTAACATGATGACCCTTGCTGGTACCTCACTCCCTCAGCATTTTCTCATCACCTTTGCTGCCAGCAATTGGGTAGCAATGTGGACCCCTTTGTCCTGAATACTAGTAATAACATACCCTCTTTGCTTTTTCTCCAACTTGTATTTCTTTTTCATGGCTTCCACAATCGTCAAGTTGCCACTCATGCCAACTATTTATGTTAGGTCCCTATAATAGTAGTAATGCCCCCATTAATATTGTAGTTGTATCCCTTATTAATATTGTTGTGCCCCTATTGTCCCCATATTGTTATTACTATGCCCCATAGAATCTCTCTATTCTTATTTTTGTGCCTTTATATTATTATTATCAAGTTGGCTCGGTTATATTATGACCCGTTAGACTCCTATATATAGAAAGGAGGTTTTGTCATTTGAATCATCGAAGAATTATTCATTTGTGTAATGTAAAGGAGGTTTCCCCCTCAAAGAGGCTGAATTATAAGGCATTGATCTATCTTTTCTATCTTCTTGTGAGCCGGTTTCATAACATTTGGTATCAGAGCTTTGGATTTTAGGGTTTTGCTGCTCCAAATAGGTCATCATGGAATTTTCACTATAATTTTTTTTTTGCAATGTTTCAGAAGCGAAAAGAAAAACCCATTTGAGACGAAATCACAGTGAACCTTGGGTCTGAATTTCAGAGCTTTTCGTGCCTCATTTTAGGAGATATGATCTAAGGAAGTTGGTCTTTTTGTAGACTCCTGAATTACATTCCAAATAGGTGACCTGGGGAAAATCATCATAACTTTCTCTCTGAGCATCAGATTGAAATTTTGTAAGAAGGTACAGAAAGAGAACAGACTTTAGTTTATTGTATATATTTTTTAGAGCCAAAGGTCGAAACAGTGACACGTGGTACTTCATACAAGTTCGCTCTTCTGGAAAGGTCTATAATCCGGTCATGTTGGGAGATTGTGCATAACGCTTCCTTGGGTAATCCAATTTTGATCAGACTGGTGGCACTGGAAAGAGGACATAGAGGGCTACTACAGGTCTCAATTTTAGAACTAGATGATCTAAAAATTACAGAGATACATCAGATTCAATATCAAGCTCCTACAAAGTGAAAAAAGGTGTGTAGTTTTTTTTTTAATTTTTGCATAAGCTTGGTTTGAAAGATTAGTTTGAAGGAATTCAAAGGGCATAGTAAAGCATTATTATTGGTAATTGATTCCCTGAGGAAAAAAAAATCAAACACCTAGTAAGCAACTTGAAAGCTCTAACATGACTCATGAAGAAGAGGAAGAAATGCAACATGATATATCAAAATTATGAGACCAAGTGCAACAAGTGTCACTTGCACAAAAAGTAACAGAACCTAAGATGGATGGTTTAAAGAAAGATGTAGAAGCTAAGATGGATGGTTTAAAGAAAGGTGTATAAGCTAAGATGGATTGTTTAAAGAAAGGTGTAGAAGCTAAGATGGATGGCATGGAAGCTAAGATGAATGGCATGGACACTAAGATGAATGGCATGGACACTAAAATGGATGGCATGGATGATAAGATGGAAGAATTGAAGATAACTTTGAATAAGTTGCTACAAGAAATGGTCACTAATGGTGAAAGGGTGGTAAAGGAAACTCCTGATGCGAAAAAAAGAAATGTTAATCATGATTCCATAGACTCTAATGTTGGATCGAAGACCCACCATATTCCAAAAATCGATATGAGGAAGTTTGATGGCAAGGATCCCGCAACATGGATATTACAGATGGAGCAATTTTTCGATCTCAATAATGTGACAAACACACAAAAGGTACATATTGCAACTTTATATTTAGAACCAAATCAGTTTGTATCGTATCAATGGCTTTGCTCTTGTAAACAAATTATCACTTGGGAAATTTTTATGGAAGAATTGACAGCACATTATGAGGATACAAAAAGCAACACATTTTTTAGCCAATTGATAAGTCTCAAACAAAAGGGTTCAATAATGGAGCACATTGAGGAGTTCCAAAAATTGAACATAAGGGTAAAAAATATTCCAGAAGAGCATAGGATTGATGTGTTCATAGGGACTTTAAAGGATAATATCCAACATGATTTTCGCCTTTGGGAACCTGATTCATTAGAGAAGGCATTCAGGTTAGTAAGAAAAATGGAAAGCAAAATTATGGCAACTAGGAAGCATACCACTCACAGCTATAAAGATGGAAGTGTTGTTGCCCCTAGCCTTCCACAACCTATAAGGTTGAAACCACAACAATTGGAAGAAAAAAGAGCAAAAGGGCTTTGTTACAGTTGTGATAGCAAATACACTAAAGGTCATAAGTGTGCTGACAAGAAAATATTCTACATAGATTGTGAAGAGGAAGAAGAAAATGAGTAAGAAGGGTCAAAAGAAGAGGATATACTCCAAGAACAAAGCCTAGATAAAGAAGAAATGAATCCGACCATATCTTGTAATGCATTGGTTGGAATTACACTCCTCAAACCATCAAGATAGAAGGACAAATCAAGAAGAAAGAGGTAATAGTGTTGATTGATTCAGGAAGTACCCACAATTTGATTCATTGTAAGATAGCAAAAGAATTGAATTTCTTCCTATATCCAGCACGAGAGTGTCAAGTGATGGTTGCAAATGGAGGAACGATAAATTGCTCTAGAAAGTGCCATAATATCAAGCTGTCCATGGGAGAATATGTATTGAAAAGCCCAATGCTTTCCTTTCCAATGGGAGGTACTGATGTTGTACTAGGAGTCCAATGGCTACAATCCTTGCATACAATAGCTTTTAACTATCAAGAAATTTTCATGAAATTTTATGTGGAAGGAAAGGAAGTTGAATTAAGGGGTGTTGCAGGGAAACTGGGAAAGATAATAAGCTCTAACAGTATGACAAAGCTTCTAAAAAAGGAACAATGAGGTGTAATTGCACAATTATGTTCGCTAGATGTTCCCACATCAAAATCATCTATTTCTCCAGATCTCCAAAAAGTCTTCGACAATCATTCCAAGGTATTTGAGACTCCCAAAGGTCTCCCACCTATTCGTGATCATGATCATGCTATTCATTTGATTCTGGGAACTGTTCCTCCAAACATTAGGCTATATAGATATCCCTATGCCCAAAAGAGTGAAATTGAATGTATGGTTACAGAAATGCTTGAGGCTAGTATAACTCAAACTAGCCAAAGTTCTTTCTCTACCCCAGTAGTCCAGATTATAGGGAGCTCAACAAGTTCACTATTAAATATAAGTTTCCCATTCCTGTCATTGATGAATTATTGGATGAATTGCATGGATAAACTTATTTCACCAAGTTAGATCTTCGTTCGGGATATCATCAAATTAGAATGAAGACTCAAGACATTCCAAAAATAGCATTTAGAACTCATGAGGGTCACTATGAGTTTTTGGTCATGCCTTTTGGCCTTACCAATGCACCTTCTACATTTCAAGGTTTCATGAATTCCATTTTCAAACCCTTCCTTAGAAAATTCGTGTTAGTATTTTCTAATGATATACTAATCTACAACAAGTCTTTGAAGGATCATGTTGAACACGTTGACAAGGTGCTACAACTATTGGAGGAGAAACAATTATATGCAAAAAGATCCAAATGTTTCTTTGGAGTACAAGAGGTGGAATATCTGGGTCATATTGTATCTCATGAAGGAGTTAAGGTAGACCCTAGCAAAATTAAAGCCATTAAGGAAAGGGAAATCCCCACATCCATAAAGCATTTGCGAGGATTTCTCGAGTTGATAGGGTATTATCACAAGTTGGTTAAGAATTATGGGAAAATAGCAGCACCTCTAACAAAATTGTTGAAGAAAGATGCATTTTCATGGACTCCAGAAGCAACAAAGGCCTTCGAATATCTTAAAGAGGCAATGTGCCAAGCACCGGTCTTAGCTACACCAGACTTCACAAAAACCTTTATTGTGGAATGTGATGCTTCCGGGAATGGAATTGGTGCTGTTTTAATGCAAGATGAAAGACCCATTCCTCTTGAAAGTCGTCCAATCAAGGGAAAGTATTTACACAAAGCTATTTATGAGAAGGAAATGTTGGTAATACTACATGCACTTAAGAAATGGCGACCCTACCTAATGGGAAGACACTTCGAGGTAAAAACAGATCATGATAGCCTTAAATACTTTTTAGAACAAAGATTATCCTCTGAAGAACAACAAAAATGGGTTACAAAGATGTTGGGTTATGACTTTGAAATCATAAACAAAAAAGGGAAGCAAAATGTTGTGGTAGATGCACTCTGAAGAAAGGATGAGGATGTGGAAGCATTGTTGTGTGCCATTTCTATTATCACCAGATTGGATAAACGAAGCAAGGGAGGAATGGAAGAATGACGAAGAAGTGTGGGAACTTATTTTAAAGTTACAACAAGATTCCAGTACCTTTGATACATTTAGCTAGAAAAATGATTTGTTATGGTACAAAGATTGCTTATACATCTGTAATAATTCCCAACTCAAACAAAAGATTCTTCTGGAATTGCACGCTTCTCCCTTAGGAGGGCACTCAGGATTTTTAAAAACTTACCACAGGGTTAAGAAGGAATTTTTTTGGGATGGCCTTAAATCAGATATTCAAAAGTTTGTGGTGGAATTTTTGGTATGCCAACAAAATAAAGTTGAAACAATTAAGACACCAGGTCTATTACAACCTTTATCCATTCCAAGCCAACGTTGGGAGGAGGGTTCAATGGATTTTATCACAGGTTTACCCAAGTCTGATGGAAAGAGTGTCATCATGGTGGTAGTTGATAGACTTACTAAGTATGCACACTTTTGTGCATTATCACATCCATTTAAAGCCAGTACAGTTTCTACGGCATTTATGGAAACAATTCAAAAGCTACATGGAAACCCAAAGATTATTGTAAGTGACAGAGATCCCATTTTTACAGGAAATTTTTGGACAAAATTATTTTCTTGTCTCAGTACTCAGTTAGCTCATAGCTCATCTTATCATCCTCAATCTCATGGGCAAACGGAGATAGTAAACAAATGTTTGGAACGATATCTTCGTTGCTTTGTATCTGATAAATAGACATAATGGGTTAAATGGTTGCCTCTGGCGGAATGGTGGTATAACACTTCCTTCCATACTGCAACAAAAATAACCCCATTTATGGCACTTTATGAATATCAATCACCATTCATCACATCATATTTAAGAGAAAATTCTAAGCTTCAACTAGTGGAACATCACATCGAGCATCAAAAACAAGTTCTCCAACTCTTAAAGGATAACCTCGTGTTGGCGCAGAATAGAATGAAACAATAGGCAGATCAACATCGCAGTGAAAGAAGTTTTGATGTAGGTGATTGGGTATTCCTACGACTACAACCATATAAACAAATGTCCCTCAAGCAAGCTAAGAAGGATAACAAATTGTCGCCAAAGTATTATGGTCCGTACAAGGTGTTGCAAAAGATTGGTACTATGGCATACAAATTGGAGCTTCCTGCAGCTTCTTGAGTGCACCTAGTTTTCCATGTTTCATGTTTAAAGAAGGTTATAGGTGACAAGTTCCCAGTTCAAACAATATTGCCAGAACTTGACAAGGAAGGAAAAATTATCTTGGAATCGAAAGAAGTCATAGAAACAAGAACTCGACAACTACGAAATCGATCAATTTCAGAGTATCTCATCAAGCAGAAGAACTTATCCGCTGAATATTCCGCATTGGAGGATGAGAATGTTATACAGAAGCATCCAGAACTACTCAAGCATTGAGGACAACACTTTTTTGAAGGAGACGGGCATGTTAGGTCCATATAATACTAGTGATGCCCCCATTAATATTGTAGTTGTATCCCTTAATTAATATTGTTGTGCCCCTATTGTCTCCATATTGTTATTATTGTGCCCCATAGAATCCCTCTATTGTTATTTTTGTGCCTTTATATTATTATTGTTAGGTCAGCTTGGTTATATTGCGACCCCTTAGACTCCTGTATATAGAAAAGAGGTTTTGTCATTTGAATCATCAAAGAATTATTCATTTGTGTAATGTAAAGGAGGTTGCCCCCTCGAAGAGGCTGAATTATAAGGCGTTGATCTACCTTTTCTATCTTTTTATGTGCTGGTTTCATAACAATTTCTGCGGGGTCCCATCCTTTGCTGGGAAGCCAAGAGATCCAATAAATGAGCTCCACCATGATGGGGATGGGTTTTTCTATCCATAAGTACCCATCATGCACCAGGCAGAGCAGTTGCCTAATGACCAAGATTGTGATTGGGGCCTCATGAAAATGTGGGATTAACAAGAGGTGGAGTAGCCCAACCTCCTCCACCCCTCCCAGCCAGGGACCATTTGTTGGCTTATTGGGGCCTGACCCAGGTTTAGAAATATTTAGCCAAACAAATCCCAACACTACTGGCCCTCTCGGAAATAGTCTGTGGAGCGCCAACTAAAGCTTCACCCGAGGTAGTATGGGAGGGTGCTGGAACCAAGTTTCTACACCCTAGGGATGTCTTGATGAGGTCTGAAGGGGTCGCAAACCGAACCACACACTTGCACTACTCTGTGTAGTTGTTTGGCCTTTACAAAGATCCATGACGAGGGTTTCCTAGATTCTTATTATTATTGTAGTTATTGCAAATCTTATCTATTCCTCCAGGTCTTTAATCGAACATTCAATAGTTAAAACCAGCGCGCGCAACCATAAATCTTAAAGATATGCATAAAACCATAACATAAGCATAAACATATAGATCTATGATCAGATGCATAATAATTCAGAAAAACTTATATTTATTAACCTTCTGTTCAGTACAATCCAATTCCACCCTGCGCACTCAGCTGCAGGGGTCTGCACACACAGCTGTAGACTCTACTAGGCCTCTGTGTACACAACTGCAGAGCCTACTCTAACTACGACCAACCACGACTCAAACTTACAGACTCAGAGCACTCTTGCTTCTAAAAACCCATACACCTTAGGTCTCAGCCAAACATACTAAAAAAACTACCTTCTAAACCTAGAGCCTTGCTCTATTTATACATTCCCATGGTCCACCGACCATGGGCATGCCAACTCACTTTCTATTATCTTACATTTTTCTCAGGCAGACAACCCTTTGACTTGACTCATTACAATTTGTGCTCTGTGCACTTCATGGAACCTTTATCATACATTTACCCAAAATTGTGGGCTTTAGCCCCCAAAAGGCTCACACGGGGGACCCACTGCCCAACAATATATGACAGGAAAGTAGGCAGGGGAATAACCAAAGTTAGCAACAGAGAGAGACAACAAAGAGTGTTGAGGATCTCACTATATTTGTAAGTTTTTCATTTGGTTTTAAATGATTTTTGCTTAGTCCATGTCCCCACCTAGCCACATGAACATTTGAACAACAAGTATAATGATCTCTCATTATCTATAAAACCAACAAGGGAAATTACAGAATTTGGCATGTCTTTCTGATTTTGATGTTATTTTTTCAATGGGTGATTTGAAAAATGGGATCTATATTTGATAGGTTCCATCCAAGTACTCAAGGAAATTCAATAGCCTTGTGTCATAGCTGGAATCATTGTATGCAATCTCCAACGTGACATCTAGTCTATAAATTTCCTAGAATTGAAATTTTAGAGGGATTGTGTTACACTATATTTTTTCACCACTCCCGCACTTCCCCGTGACATACACCAAAGTGTCCAAAACATGATCATCATGCAATGTACTCATTTAGATATGTAGCTCAGATCCTCCCTAAAACACTAATTGGAAAACGCCTTGAGCTTAGCCTTAAGGAAATGGCTTTAAAACCCTACTTTGAGAATCATTGCTCTTATGATACTGGAAACCGCGATGGTCACTAGTTGCACTATACTAGCCCCGTGACACCATCGCTCTATTTTCTTGTATACCTATGATGATCCCTAAAAGGAAATTTTCCTAAAGAGGATAAGAAGTGTTGTGATCTAGAAGCTTCCAAAGTGACGAGATGGAGGTTGTTTGGCATGGATGAGGTTGAGTTCCCTCAACTTGGCCTTTTGGTCTTACCGCTATGAGCTACCTCCTTGAGGTGAGGGCCTTCTCCTATCTTTGGAGAGATCCTAACTCCATTTTTCTACCTATATATTCATCATTTCCCATTCCCAAATGGTTGGTCTTTGGCTATTTTCACCCTTATGCTAAGATTGTGCCTACATGCTACTCATTTGGCTTGGAGAATAAGTGCTTGAAGAGCTTGAGCTTGGAATTGGACATTCACTCAAGGAGAGCTTATTGAAATCAAGGCTTGGTTGTATGCTTCCACCTTTATTCTATTAATATATACAACTACTGGTTCATTTTCCATAAATGTGTATGTTAATGAATCATTTATCTTAATTCTCATTGATCTATTATGTAGGTTACTTTCGATTATGCTATTAGTACTTGCATACTTTGTTGTGTCTTGATCTCTTGTGTAGGCATTAAGACACTGTGAGCAGTAGGACCGAGCCCATGGCATGAGTGATTCAAGGTCTTCAATAAAGGAAGATGTGATAGTATCTGAACGAGGTAGGCCATCTTCTTTGTCTCTTATTTCAATTGTAGCTTAGGAATGTGTCCAATAGATTGTCACGTAGGTTGCTAGTCCCACTCATTGGGCTAGAGGGATCATCTTTTTTCGCAGAGAGGATTGCCTAGACAACAAAATGGTGACTCCACTACGAAAGCTATAACCAGTTCCATCCATTCCTTCAATTAGATCCTTTGACTAGTTAGACCAATCGTCAATTTCTCTGCTTGTCTGTATCAGTCTGGGTTTATAAAATCAATGATTACTACCTTAGAGTGCTAAGTATGGATTGTTTCTTGGAATATTTTTTTTCCCATATTCCATACCCATCGTGGGTTTTGTAGTGACAGTCATGATGGCATTGCAAGTTTTTACCGGTACAATTGCGATGAAGAAAAATTTCTTCAATGTTTGGTCGCGCTGAAATCATCACTACTTTTGCTACACAAAGTAGTGTTGATGACCCTAACCATTGTGGGTTTGGATATGCAAAGTAGCGATGATAACCCAATCATCATGGGTTTGGTTATATAAAGTAGCGATGATCCTTGAATGTGAGAACTTGTAAGGTTTCTTCCTTAAAATCCAGTGTGTCTTGGTCCCTAAGGTATTTTCCTATCATGTATGCTTGGATTTGTCAGTTTTTTATTGATTGTCTTGATTAATTTGGAAAATTTGTCTCATTGGCTTTGAAGTGAAATTTGATTACGTTCTTTGATTTCTAGTCAATTGGTCATCACTTTCTGCTTGTTGGTGTTGTTGAGATGTTTGTTTCTCCAACTGATTAAGTGTTGTTTTGTGTGGAAATCATTGGAAACATTGTTTTGCATTTGTTTTAGCTTGTATTTTGAAATTTACTTTTCATGAAAATTCATTAGATTAGTTGCATTGAACTTTTATTTTTTGAGATTCATCATTGAAAATAAATCACATTTTTTGGTGTTTGAAAGCTAAATACTATATTAGGTGCATCAAATCATTCAAAATGAAAACAAAAGAATAATTCATATAAATGCATCTTAGTAAAGTTAAAATCATTTTTCTTTCAAAAATGCCTTGAGCTAACCTTGAAGGAAATGGCTCTAAAAACCTAATTTTAGAATCATCACTCTTATAATACTGGAAACCGCGATGGTTGCTAGTTGCACTATACTAGCCCCGCGACACCATCCCTCTATTTTCTTGTATACCTGTGATGATCCCGAAAAGTAAATTTTCCTAAAGAGGATAAGAAGCTTCGTGATCTAGAAGCTTCCAGAGAGATGAGATGGAGGTTGTATGGCGTGGATGAGGTCAAGTTCTCTCAACTTGGCCTTTTGGTCTTATCACTATGAGCTACATCCTTGAGATGAGGGCCTTCTCCTATATTTGGAGAGATCCTAACTCCCTTTTGTTGCCTATATATTCATCATTTCCCATTCTCAAATGGTTGGTCTTTGGCTATTTTCACCCTTATGCTAAGATTGTGCCTACGTGCTACTCATTTGGCGCGGAGAATGAGCGCTTGAAGAGCTTGAGCTTGGAATTGGACATTCACTCAAGGAGAGCTTATTGAAATCAAGGCCTAGTTGTATGCTTCCTCCTTTATTCTATTAATATATACAACTGCTGGTTCATTTTCCATAAATGTGTATGTTAATGCATCATTTATCTTAATGCTTCTTGATCTATTAAGTAGGTTACTTTCGATTATGCTATTTGTACTTGCATACTTTGTTGTGTCTTGATCTCTTGTGTAGGAATTGAAACACTGTGAGCAGTAGGACCGAGCCCGTGGCATGAGTGATTCGTGGTCTTCAATAAAGGAAGACATGATAGCATCAGAACGAGGTAGGCCATCTTCTTCATCTCTTATTTCAATTGTAGCTTAGGAAAGTGTCCAATAGATTGTCACATAGGTTGCTAGTCCCACTGATTGGGCTAGAGGGATCATATTTGTCTGCAGAGAGGATTGCCTAGACAACAAAATGGTGACTCCGCTAGGGAAGCTATAACCATTTCCATCCATTCCTTCAATAAGATCCTTTGACTAGTTAGACCAATCGTTAATTTCTCGTCTTGTTTGCATCAGTCTGTGTTTATAAAATAAATGATTACTACCTTAGAGTGCTAGGTATGGATTGTTTCTTGGAATCTTCTTTTTTTCCCATATTCCATGCCCATCGCAAGTTTTGTAGTGATAGTAGTGATGGCATCACGAGTTTTTACCAGTACAGTTGCGATGAAGAAAAATTTCTGCACTGTTTGGTCGCGCTGAAATCATCACCACTTTTGCTACACAGAGTAGTGTTGATGACCCTGACCATTGCAGGTTTGGCTATGCGAAGTAGCGATGATAACCCAATCATCATGGGTTTGGTTATATAAAGTAGCGATGGTCCTTGAATGTGAGAATTTGTAAGGTTTCTTCCTTAGAATCTAGTGTGTCTTGGTTCCTAAGGTATTTTCCTATCTTGTATGCTTGGATTTGTCAGTTTTTGATTGATTGTCTTGATTAATTTGCAAAATTTTTTCTCATTGGCTTTGAAGTGAAATATGATTAAGTTTTTGGGTTTCTAGTCAATTGGTCATCACTTGCTACTTGTTGGTGTCATTGAGATGTTTGTTTTGCTAATTTATTAAGTGTTGTTTTTTGTGGAAATCATTGGAAAAATCATTTTTCATTTGTTTTAGCTTGTATTTCGAAATTTAACTTTCATGAAAATACATTTAGTTGCATTGAAATTTTATTTTTTGAGATTCATCATTGAAAATAAATCACATTTTTCGGTGTTTGAAAGCTAAAGACTATATTAGGTGCATCAAATCATTCAAAATGAAAACAAAAGAATAATTCATATAAATGCATTTTAGTAAAGTTAAAATCATTTTTCTTTCAAAAATTCCTTGCATTTAGGATAGTGAAAAGTCAGAATCATTTTTACTTTTGGCATTGCATTTGGAAGACGAAAATGAAAGCTAGTGGAAGGAATTTTTGCATGATGCATTTTGTTTGATGCATTATTGATCAAATTTCTTCCCTTGATTAGTCTAGCTTTCATTAAAGCAAAATTTTTTCCTTTCCTCATATAGTTGCATCTTAGGGTTTCAAGTGATGTCGTTTTGAGCCCAAAACTGAAACATAATTGAAGATAAAGATTAAAACTTACCTCAATTAACCCAAGGATCATTTGGAACTTAACACAAATATATAGAGGTCTAGGCTAGAGACATGTTCCAACGTTTTTAAACATATCAAATGTCGTTAACTACCTGCAGTGTATCATGGGGGTGAAATCTCGTCCCAGTATGGAAGTATATAGAAGGTTGTCTAGTGCCTTCGGGTATATTAGAGGCACTTTAGTATGATAAGTATATAGGGATGCTCTCATCAAACAGTTCTTCATTAGACAACACTAACACGGATTTGGGCTCCCCATACCATCGCGTATGTATTGGGAGACCCCGTTAGGTTGCTATCCTTTAGCCAAATGTAATCAACTCAGCCACCTTGTAAACGTGATACACCGAAAACAACATTCGAGGAGATTGGCTGCCATAAGTTAAGTCCTTGGTTTAAGCTCAGGTGTGTATTGCGGTTCACAGATACTTGGTAAACCCATTTTCCTAGTTACCCCTTTTTTATTTATTTTTGTTAAAGTTCTAAAATCAATTAATTGACTGCAGAACAATATCCTTCCTGTGGAAATAATCCTTAGTAGATCTTAGGTTGATACCAATGGCAACATTTCCTAAGTCTACTAGTCAAGGAAACCCCTCTCATGGGAATCCTAGTTCTTTTCCTTATTTTTGAAATACTGGTACTCTATATTTAGCAACGTTGTCCCTTCCTGGATTGACCATTGGTCTGCCAGTTTGGTTATTTTTAGCCTCGGTAATTCTGTGTCCAAACTGATTTTCAACCAAGTTCTCCTCCACCTGAACAACATCAATCTCATGTTGATCCTAAAGTTGATCCCTCACCTTCTTTGCCTATTTCATCACCTTGTTCTTCCTCTTCGCCTAGTGAAAGTCTCTATTCCAGTAACCAGGAAGCTAAGAAGAAGAAGAAGAGGACAAAGAAGTAGAAGAAAAATAAGCAAAGGGGCAACCAAGTATCCACTGCTACGGATGCAACTAATGTAGAAAAATCCTCCAAACAACTCTCTTGGAAAGTAAAATTCCCTTGCATGTTATTTAAGGGTGACCACCTTCTTCGGAATTGTCTCAGTATTCCCAAGATCTTAGAAATGTGGTCCATAGGTTGACATTGACTTTTTTCATCAGACTCTAGTGCTCATGCTGGTAAGAAACCCTCAACCACTAATAATAAGGTCCATGGGGAAAAGGGAAAAGTCAAATTTCCTTGTAAGTTGTGTGAAGGTAATCGTCCCATTCCCCTTTATCCTCTTATGGATGAAGCTTCTAAAGAGTTGTAAAACCTTACATCTTCTCAACCTCGTCTTACGACTGGGTATCGAAACCTTTCCCAAGAGCTTTCACTAGTTGATCTAGTGATTGATAAAAAGCCATTTTTGGTCAACCCCACTCTCTCTGAAAGTAAGTCTCGTGAGTCCATTCTCGACCAAGCATTGGTTGAGAAAATGGTAGACCTAACTCCACCTTCAGTTAACCATACCTTTCTGGTAAAGAGTGAACCTCGTACTACTCAGGTTCTTTTGGTTTCTTTAGTTTCGAATGAACTAGAGGGACATCCTCCTATTCCTGAGGTGCATGAGAGCATTTCTCCTGTTCCCATCAAGCAAGAGGGCAACTCTCATGTTCCTATGAGACCCACTCCGAGTAGTTTAGTCACTTCTTTTGATTGGAGTCGACTGGAAGGATATCATCTTCCATCTTATGTGAGTTTCCATATTAAAGTATAGGCTTACCATATGGTTGTACCTAGCATAGTCATAGACGAGGGCACATCTATTAACATTCTGTCCTCAATTACATGGCAAGCTTTAGGTTCTCCTTAGCTTGTCCCTGTCACCCAAAATATGTTAGGTTTTAATAGAGGAACAAATCAACCATTAGGGATCCTTCCTAAGTTACCTATTACTTTGGGAGGAAAGGCTGTCTATATAGACGTGATGGCTGTCCAAGGTCCATTGGATTTTAATATGCTCCTTGGCTGTGACTATATTTATGTCATGGGAGCTCTTAATTCCTCCCTCTTTCTAGTGATGTGTTTCCCACATGAAGGAAACATTTTGATCATTTATTAGCTTACATTCATTAGCCCTGAATCAACTCCCAATCAACCATCATCCCTAAGTGGTTCTTATTTGCAAGTGGTATCATCCCCACCACAGGTTAATTACATGGCCACCTGTTCCTTGCCCACATCTACTGATGATCTAGTAGGTGATGTAGTACACCATGTACTGCGGTCATTGGAGCCCAATTTTTCCATTGGATCCCTGGACATGTATTTTTTCCACAGTGTTGTTCTCCCATCTGATGAGAACCTCTTGGAAGCCATGGCCTCTTTTGGTCTTTGATCAAGGACCATGGAGTAGAGTTCCCTGTCTTGTGTGAAGCTCCTTAAGAAATCAAACAAGGACCATGTAGTAGAGTTCCTTGCCTTGTGTCAAGCTCTTTAAAAACTTAAACAAGGGATATGACGATAGTTATTTTACTATGTCAACCTCGTTAAAAAATGAAATAAGTCTCCATAAGGAGAGTTCCTTTACTTGTGTCAAGCTCGTTAAAAAAATGAAACAAGGTGTCATGAGCATGGTTCTTTTCATGTGTCAAGCTCGTTAAAAAATCAAACAAACCCCCTTTCAATTGTAGTCTTTGATTAGATCTTGTAAAATCCCATTTGATTCTTTCACTTGATCTCGTAAGTAAACCATCATTCGATCCACCTATTAATAACCAGTAGTCTACTTAGGTGAATGTAATGAAGCTTGGGGGGCACATACCTCGAATTGAGTCATTCTACTGGGGGCATGCAAACTTATCTCAAGCATAGTTTGTTTCCATTTCAAACTTGTGTAAAAATGAAACCAAATCCAAGCATAGCTTTTTCTCATGATTCAAGCTTGTGAAAAATGAAACCATACTCAAGTATAATCAAGCATAGTTTCCCTTGTTTCAAGATTATGTATAAATAAAACCATTCCCATTTTACATCTCATGACTGTTATTTTTATTAGCCGCTTTTTCCAGGTGAGCCTTGGTTCTTTCATTCCATCGTCACCATCGCTTTGGCCGATCATATGCTTTCACTTGGTTATTTTAACTGTGCCTGAGGAACAACTGTGATGAGTGGTCTTATTAGCCATCCTCTTGACCATTACATGTTTTGAGTAGATAAAATCATTACCAAAACCAGTTTCTATCCTTTTATACCACTCATTCCTCTAGGTGGAGTCTCCTTTCAGATCTTTTCAGACTCCAAAAATATGAAAGATCGTTGAGTACTTATCTTTTCAAACTCATTAAATTAAATGAATTGATGTCATCACAGTATATTTTTACCCTTTTTTTGGGCTGAGATCGACTATTTACGAAAAAGGTACAACTTGGTTGACATGGTCAAGAGGTTCTCTCGAATATTATTTTCTACCTTTTCAGATTCGAGAGACAAATTACGAAAAGGGACCTGATGGATTTTTCTTTTTCTTCTTTTTTTCAAACTCTCTAAATATGAAAAAGATACTGAGTTATTCTTTTGTGAGACTCGTTAAAACTTTTTATGAGGAAAGACTCGTCACCATGATGAGATTGATTTTCTCCTTCCTAGGGCTCGTAAAAATTTCTAAGATGGATTCATTCGAAGAATGAACTTATACGACAAGCATATGGTATCCTCTTCAAGATTGTGTAAAAATAAAGAGGTACTTACTAGAAATAGTGGGAAAAATGAAAGTGAAACTTCTCTTGTATAGGCAACATGTCGCTCTTGAACATGACACGCATATGTATCTCATGTCAGGTTTAGGATATCCTCGCTCAATCACTTGTCTTTCCGGATATGGGTGATCCATTTTGCCTCTCATCTGACTATTCCACTTCGCCGTTATGACTCGTGTTCCTATATAACAAGTCTAATGCTGCCACACTCCAGATTCATGCCACCAATATGTTCAAGAGAAGTCCTATCTCCAGTCTATTACCTATACATTATCTGACTCTTTGCTACAATCTTGGATCCTACTCATTTCATTCCACTTTATTCCTCGTTTCATGTCAATGATGGGGGAATATTCATGGCCCTCCTTCGACGGGTCACTTCCTGTCGACTTCCACTCATTATCCAGGAAGATGACTTATGAACTCCCTTTTAGTACCTTAGAGCTTGCATGCTTAAATGGAAAGTTCTTCGAATATAATGACAGGTTTTCACTATTGACCTTTGATCGGGTGATTCCACGAGTGTTTGAAATTAGCTTCTTTTTTCGCATTCACAAATTGTATTGTCATACCTTGAGAGCCATTCTCATTACTGGTGGTTTCTCTCGTGCCTGCTAACGATCAACATCATTGGCCGGTAATCAGGTGGTTTTCTAGCATGTTTGAATTTGACACATTCATTCACATGTTAAAATTCGTACCTTGATCGGGTTGGGATGGAGCACAAGACCCTGAGTCTTGTCTGATATGACTCAGGATACATGGAGTTATGTATTATTTATGATTGTTCACATGTTTCTGCTATACAGATGGTTGTGACCGTACCATGGGACTTTACATTTATGGTGATCCTTTTATCTTGGACGATTGCGTCCATACCTTGGACCTTAGATTTATAGATGATCCTTTTCATTTGGATGGTTGCATCCATACCATGGATCATTTCACATAGTCCTTATTATCCGGATGGCTACGTCCATACCATGCATTCATGTTTTGATATCAGATATGTATATGTATATGCATCCTTGATTTGTAGGTCTCCTAACAATTTTTGTTCTCATCCTTACAAAATTTCATAAAGCATCTCAGCCATCACTCCCTGTTATGACTTCATGCTTTAGGGGCATCTATTACACATTATTTTGTCACACCTCCCGCACTTCCCTGTGACATACCCCTAAGTGCTCGAAACATGACCATCACATAGTGTACTTGTTCAGATTTGTAGCTCAGATCCTCCCTAAAACACTGATTGGAAAATGCCTTGAGCTTCCCCTGAAGGAAATGGCTCTAAAACCCTAATTTTAGAATAATCATTCTTATGATACTAGAAACTACAATGGTCGCTAGTTTCACTATACTAACCCCACGATGCCATTGCGCTATTTTCTTGTATTCCCACAATGATCCCTAAATGGAAATTTTCCTATAGAGGATAAGAAGCTTCATGATCTAGAAGCTTCCAAAACGACGACCTAGAGGTTTTTCGGCATGGATGAGGTCGAGTTCTTTCAACTTGGCCTTTTGGTCTTATCCCTATGAGCCACCTCCTTGAAATGAGGGCCTTCTCCTATCTTTGGAGAGATCCTTACTCCTTTTCCCTGCCTATATATTCATCTTTTCCCATTCCCAAATGGTTGGTCTTTGGCTATTTGCACTCTTATGCTGAGATTGTGCCTACATGCCACTCATTTGGCTTGGAGAAGGAGTGCTTGGAGAGATTGAGCTTGGACTTGGAAATTCACTCAAGGAGAGCTTATTGACATCAAAGGCTTGGTTGTATGCTTCCGCATTTATTCTATTAATATAAACAATTGTTGGTTCATTTTCCATAAATGTGTATGTTAATGCATCATTTATCTTAATGTTCCTTGATCTGTTAACTAGGTTACTTTCGATTATGCTATTTGTAGTTGCATACTTTGTTGTGTCTTGATACCTTGTGCAGGCATTAAAACATTGTGAGCAGTAGGACTGAGCCCATGGCATGAGTGATTCGAGGTCTTCAACAATGGAAGATGTGATAACATCAGAATGAGGTAGGACATCTTCTTCATCTCTTATTTCAATTACAACATAGGAGAGTGTCCAATAGATTTTCACGTAGGTTGCTAGTCCCACTCATTGGGCTAGATGGATCATCTCTGCCCGTAGAGAGGATTTCCTAGATAACAGATTATTGTAATTGAAAGAACAAAAATGTGTTTCTAGGGCTTTTAAATATTTTTTTGGTGGTCGTGACTAGGGAAAATAGATGGAATACAAACTAAAATTTGTTGGGAAGCTTGAATGCATGTCTTGTAAATGAAATTATCCTTGAAATCCAATTATTTCTCAAAATTTTCAATTGAAAAATCTTACGAATTCCAATTGTAATGTAGGTAATCTAGCGATGAGAACCTACAAACATAAAAACCTGGAAACATACTTGTTTATGAAGGAATTACAAAAAAAAAAGTGCTGGCTATTGGAGGAGACTGTCCACTTTATAGAGATCTTGGGAGTCACAAAAAGTTTGTGTATATTCTTGTTTACATGAATTTGTCTTTGGTTATTTCATAATCAATCACATCAATTTTGTAAAATGTTGAATAACTTTTTAACAATGAGCATGTACCATTTTTAGGTTTTGAAATGCCATGAGCATGGTAACTTGGTGAGAGAACCTCTCTCCTAATTGCAACTTTATAACAGGTAAGAAGGAAATTGTTAAGTCTATTTTGAAAAACATAAACCATTCCCATTTTCTAATAGCAGGGTCTAAGGGAAGGAAAAAAGCCCTCAACATCCATGAGAACAATTTTCAAGGAAAAGCACAAGAGACAACACATGCACTGCCTCGTTGTTGTTTTTTCTGTGTGAAATTAACACAAATTGATTCACCTGTTTTAATTGTTACACTATTGTTTGCAAGGCTTTATTATTTTTTGTGATATCAGATGAATATATGTACCAATATTTATGAATCTATACATCATTGATGCATATTGTCATGTGTTTAATATGTATGATTTGATTATTTCATTTTCCTTGTTGTAAGATCCATTTGTAGGTGTTTGTGCCTATAGGTTTCCAGGTGTTTTTTTTTGTAGGTTCTCATTGCAAACGTTTGAGATAGAGATCCCTAGTCCTATGGATTATGTTATAACAACTTAACTTTGGATGATCTAAATTTGGTTGGATATTAGAATTATGTGTCTCCATTACCTAAATAATATTAATCATCCTTTCTTTCCTTGTTAATAATAGTTGAAACAATTATTGGTTCTACTTTAATTGTCTTATTATCCTAAAGAGAATATGTAGTTCAAATAAGTGACATAAATAGGTAGCTATATTTTACCGTTACATATCATATCATTATATAACTTCATATTTAGATGTTTCAATTGAATAATAATACAACTTATTCCATAACTAATTTACCCATAAGTTAAATTTTATGTAATTAAGTTATATAAATTAGTTTGTGTTAATAATAATCACTATATGGAACTTGTTAATAGAATTGATTATCCTTTTTCACTATATCAGGAAAATATGTTAATTAAACAATATAATCACAATTTCAATAGTCTAATCACAATAGCCTTATGAAAATAGGACAACTGCTAGGTCCCATATGGGTACAATATCTTATTCATAATGCATTGCTGCTAACTTTTCCTGCCTATTTTTCTTGTTCCTTTTGCTTTATGAAGCTCATAGTTGTCTTAAAATTGAATTTCTTATGACAGTCTTAAAATTGAAGATAGTTTTATGATTTCTTAAAATTTCTACAAAAAAATGTTTTCTCTTGGATTCTATCTAATTTTGTTAGTTTCTATGATTTGTTTCTAAATTCTTGGGTCACTTGAGAGCTAATAAATCTATTGATTCCCTTCCACTCTTTTTTTTCTTGCCCTATGTAATGTAAATCGTGATATAAATACTACAATATGATGGTAATCATATATAATTACATGTATCAGTGAGGTTAGAACCAGACATATCACCATGTATAACATATGTTGCTCACCATCTTCTAGATTTTATCATCTATGCAATGAATATTACTTTTTGTAAAATTTGTTTATGTTAGTAACATATTCTAGTATCGATGTTGTAGGAACTAAAGGTGCAAATTGCCAGCCAATTGTGATACATTATTTATTATATCAAAAGTTATCTACAAATTGAGCTTTTTAGCATGTAACTTAGTTGGCATGATTGTGCCTAAGATTTTCCTGAAGGTTAAATACTATGTTCCCAAGGTGTTTTTTCTATGGTGATGTTTTATTTTGTTTGTTTATATAGGTCATTTGGCCACATAGTGACCACTAGCACCCAACTTAAGAAAACTTGTTTGAGTTTCTTTTTTTTGGGGGGAAAAATGGCATTGACGTTGTTGATGTTGAGGTATATGTCACATAAATCCTTTATAGTCTAACTTAGTTTATATTCCAATGTTCATCGTCTTTTATGTCTTATACTTTGCATTGTATCTTCTTTCAATA
The DNA here is from genome assembly GCA_031772625.1 of Pinus tabuliformis. Taxonomy (NCBI): domain Eukaryota; kingdom Viridiplantae; phylum Streptophyta; class Pinopsida; order Pinales; family Pinaceae; genus Pinus; species Pinus tabuliformis. The sequence continues at coordinate 361,628,028 of CM062813.1, forward strand.
TTTTTAGGAAAGGAACTCAGTATTGATGGTAAGAAGTAAGAATTGAAGAAAGAAGAGAACAATAATGTTGGAGTGAGAAATGCAGAAAGAGAGAGAAGAGAATTGGTCTAGTGATATCCTTAAAGCCAATATCTTTCATGAGACCCACACATATAGATTGATGGTCAAGTGATCTTTAGTGTTGGTGAATTCACCAACAATGCCTTGGCAATACAATGATAATGTTTTGAAGTGATGAAACAATATTTCATGTGTAAATTGTAGTTCAATCAAGTTTAAGTTGGAAACTCATATTGTAATACTTGAAATTTCATATAATATAATTTGTGGTTGAAATTATTTATATGTGTACTTGATATTATTTAGTATCGTAATTTAACATATGTAACTTTGTATTTTCATATTAGATGCACATGAATATTGTATGACAATTTTTTAATTTAGTCGCAAAATCATACTAATTAATTTATGTTGATTAATAATGAACACATAAAATCAATCTAAAACTACTAAATTAGTAGTTTGTATTGATTAGTGAAGAACACAAATAAAATGAATATATAATGACTAATTATTCATCTATATGGTTATTAATGAAAGTAAATAAAATAAATATAACTACTAAATCAATGGTTTATATAATGAATATGAAACTACCAAGAAAAGATAAATGAATATTGTAAATGATAAATTTATGAGTACAAATGACAACTAAATTTTGCATATATGCTACTATTAGTAGCTAATTTACAATATCTTATAACACAACCAAAATTTAGTCATATTTATTTGGTCATTAATTGGTTTCAAACGATGACTAAACTTTGCATATATATGACTATTAGTAGCTAATTTATAGTATCTTAGAACACGACCAACATTTTGGTCATATTTCTTTAGTCATTAATTGGTTTTCTCAAGTGATCATGTAATAGTATATTTTCTTGTGTATTTGGTCATTAATTGTGATAATTAATGACTAAATCAATGACTAAATATACTACTAGATGATGAAATTGAGAAAACCAATTAATGACTAAGATAAATACGACTAAAAGTTGGTCGCATTATAAGATATTGTAAATTAGCCACTATTAGTCACCGACTGAAAAATGGTCATTTATATGGAAATTTTAGTCTTTTCTTAGTAACTAATTAGTCATTTTGTACTAGTGAAAATTCATTGCCGAATCCTGACAAAATCCATGCCAATGGAAACAAAATAACCATATACCAACATGCACATTCCATGCATGTCAAAACCAGCTAGGAAATCACACATGCAATATGTTACCTGCAAGTATTCCTGTTAGAGCTGCTTAATCCGTGCTTTCCTTGTCATTTTTTGAATTCCCTTTCCTTTCCTTGCTTGCTTACTTTCTTTCTCCTCTTGGTGCTTTCTCCTTTGTAAGACAAATTCTAACACTAAACTAACAAAGGCTGACCAAAAAGCTACCAGCTGATGCTCTGAGATCTTTTTATTCATGAGATCTCTAATTTCTTTAATTTTACATTATTTTCCTTCATTTTCATCTTCACATGCATCATGTGACTTTCACCTTCCCTTTCTCCTAATTTCTATTATTTTAATAAATAATGTGCCAAAAATACCTTTTTGCCTTTCCAAAGCCTTAGCCATTGCCTTTACCAATATCCCCTTAGCCATAAAACACAACAAGTGATTCCCACAAGGATATTTTTCCCAACATTCAACATGGAATAAATGTCCCTTGCGCATGGTCTTATTTTACCTATATTAACTTTTATTACATGAACTTTTAACCTGGGGCTATTACAGAACCCTCCCCCTTAGGGGAACATTGACCTTGGTGTTAAACCACACCTAGACCCAGAAAAACCATTGAAGAGCAAAAGGATACTAACTATAGAGCTTTATAACCCAACTCATTGCAATATTTACAATAACATCGTACTCAAAAGAGAAACCATCATGTAAAACATGACAACATGAAAACCATACCGCTTATTGGAGCTTTATAACTTAGCTCATTGCAGTATTTACAATAGAAATCATACATAAATATTTACAAATACCAATATTCATTTTCCTTCACCAGAAAACAATGAAGGATACATAGCCCACAACTTATCATCCATCTCCCATGTAGGTTCATTGGGCCCAAAGTGCTTCCACTGCACTTTAACCTGCTCGAGTGCTCTGTTCTGGAGCACGAGATGTTTCCACTGCAATATACGTTGGGGTTCTATTTGGAATTCTATTTCTTGCTCCATCTGTAATACAAACAAATCAATAACATGATCAACATCCTTTACATATATTTTAAAAAATGAAACATGAAAAACATCATGGACTTTCACTATCGGAGGCAGTGCAAGTTTGTAGGCCACTGGTCCAATCCTCTCAAGGATCTCAAAAGGCCCACAATACCATCTTGCCAACTTGGCACATGATTTGATCCTCAAGTAGCTCTTCTTGGGCTTGATGCACAAAAACACATGCTCCCCAACTTGATACTCCTTAAATGCCCTATTTTGATCTACATAACTTTTTTGCCTTTCCTGAGTTGCCTTTAGATTCTTCTTTATAACCTGCATTTGATGTTCCATGTCTTCCAACATGTTTGTTCGAATAAGTACCTTCTTCACTAGATCACTCTAGCTTATGGGAGTGCTACAACTCTTCCCATATAGTGCCTCAAACAGAATCATCCTCAGTGACTCTTGATAACTGTTGTTGTATGCAAACTCAACCAATGTAAGGCACTCCTGCCATATCCTCTACTGATGGTTGACATACATTCTCAACATATCCTCCAGTATCATGATGACCCTCTTTGTCTGTCCATCTATCTGTGGATGATAAGTTGTGATGAAGGCCAACTTTGTCCCCAATCTTGCAAACCATTCCTTCCAAAACTTAGAAGTGAACTTGACATCCTTGTTCAATAAAATCTTCTTCCAAACGCCATTTAATCTCATGATGTCACTGACGAATACCTATTCTACCTCACTAGCTGAATAAGTAGTCTTCATTGGAATGAAGTGAGCTACCTTTATCAACCTATCTACCACAGCCATGATAGAATCATGTTGCCTTGATGTCCTCCAAATACCTGTAATGAAATCCAAGTAAATGACCTCCAATTTCCACTCTAGACTCAGAATAGGCTGAAGCAACCCACTTGGATGCTTACACTCTACTTTGACATGTTGACAATCCAAACATCTCACCACAAACTTTGCCACTTCATTATTCATATTTGGCTAGCAATATAAATTATTTACTACTCAAGATCCTTTGATATCTCGGGTGACCTGAATATGGTTTTACATGAAACTCCCTGAAGATAAGCTTCTTGAGTTCACTTTCATCCGGCACATAGATCATGTCCCTAAATCTCACCAATTCATCTATTGTAAGATGATAATTCATATATTGATCACCTATACCTTGATGTAACTTAAGCATAAGCTCCCTGTACCTATCATCTTGATGTCCTACCTATAAGATCCGATCTTGTAAATCTATCCCATTTGATCTCACTACTGCAACATGGCTCAACTGCACTTTATTGTTGAGAGCATCCACAACCCTATTCTCTTTTCCCTTAATGTACTTGATCTCAAAGTCAAACTCACTAAGGGTATCCAACCATATGGCTTGCCTAGCATTCATATTCGGCTGGTCAAACAGATATCTTAGTCCACTGTGATCCCTCATTAACACAAACCTCTTGCCAAGAAGATAATGTCTCCACATTTTCAAGGCATGAATAATAGCTTCCAACTCAAGATCATGAGTCATGTAGTTCTGCTCGTGCTCATTTAGTTTCCTAGACTCATAGCATATCAGTTGTCCTTATTGCATAAGGAATACACCAAACCCTCTCTTAGAAGCATATGTACATACTACACACTCTTTATCCAGATCTGCAATCTTTAACACTGCAAAATTTTTCAACAACTGCTTCCACTACATAAAACTAGATGTACACTCCTCTATCCATTCAAATTTCTTACCTTTCCTTTGCAATTATGTAATAGGATATGAAATGCATGAGAATTTCCTGATAAACCTCTTGTAGTATCCTACTAAACCAATGAATGATCTACCTTCCTCCACATTTCTAGGAGCTGCCCACTCCATGATAGCCTTTATCTTCTATGGATCTACTTCTATGCCATCCTTGGAAATAACATGTCCCAAGTAGTGTAATTCAGTCTCAAAAGAAACCACACTTGCTAATATTAGCATACAAGTGATGCTCTCTTATAAATCTCAACATTGTTACTAAATGCTTGGTATGCTCTTCCTCATTCTTAGAATATATCAAGATGTCATCAATGAATACAATAACAAAATTTTCCAAATAAGGATGCAATAAACTATTCATCAAACACATAAAAGTAGTTGCAGCATTAGTCAAACCGAATGAAACTACAAGAAAATCATAATGCCCATACCTAGTCCTAAAGGCAGTATTTTAGATATCCTCTTCCTTGATGTGTACCTGATGGTATCTTGATTGCACATCTATCTTTGGGAACATTGTTGCTCCCTTCAATTGATCAAACAAGTCATCAATCCTTTGAAATGGGTACTTGTTCTTGATCGTCACCTTGTTTAGTTCTCTATAATAAATGCATAATGTGAGATTACCATCTTTCTTCTTTATCAACAATATTGGTGCACCTTAAGTCGATACACTTGGCCTACTATATCCCTTGTCAAGAATTTCTTTCAACTACAACTTCAACTCTACTAATTCTCTAGTGCTCATCCTATAAGGTGCCTTCGATGTTGGTGCTGCCCCTGGTACCAACTCAATAGAAAATTATACTTCCATATGCGAAACAAACTTCCCTATGGAGAGGTAACTCTGGAATCTCTATTAGAAACAAATCCTAAAACTGGTGCAATACAAGGTACTTCTTGAATATTTTTGCGTCCTCAACATCCTTAACCTTGTCACTAGAAATATGAATTGTAAGCATCATACACCCTTTTCTGCAACTATCCTTGGCCTACACATTTGTGACCATCCTCATTGATGTAGGATTCTTCTTCCCCTGCAAGACTCTCTTCTCTCCATTATCATCCAAACACTCAATAGCCTTGTCATAGAAATCTAATTTCGTCTTATAAAGATACAACCAACCCATACCCAAAAGCATACTATATGATCCCAATGGTAGTACATTCCAATGTGCTGCTATAGGCATACCATTCAACTCAAATGCACAAGCTCTTACCCAATGATGAACCGTCTTCTTTGTACCTGTAACCAACTGCACCAACCAAGAATTTGCATGGAATTCTTTTCTCAAGCCACACTTATCCATCACGTCAGGATTAACATAACTATAATTAAATCTAGGATCAATTGAAATAGAAATAACTTGATCACAAAGTTTACCATCCATATCGATAATAGATGGCTAGTCTACCTATTATCTAATGCTGCATAGATCCATGGAATATTTTTTCCAACATACCCCATTGTATGTGCCTACTGCGCACTGTAGATATGCTGTCTACCACCCTAATGTTGTGGACAATCTCTCCTGTGATGCTATCCTCCACAAGTCTAACACTGCAAGGGCTTCCAACCATCACCTTTGTTCTGCTCCTCAGACAAAAATCCATGTCCTCTATCAGATGCATTGAAATTCTTATGCATGGTTGCATTCTCTTTTCTACTTATATCTTGAGGTATTTTTCACTTCTTGTCCCATTTTCCTTTATTCATTTCATTACCTTTCCAATCCGTCTTAGTCTCAGATATGCGTTTTGATTGCTAAAAACAATGCTTTATATTTTGGATGGCCTCATCCAATGATCTAGGCTCATCAAACCAAATCCTATATTTTAATCCTATTGGAAACCCACTAATGAATCTCTGAATATCGGCCTTCTCCTCCTTGATGTAAGGCACATACCTCAATAGCTCTAATAATTTTCTATTGTACTCCTCATCGGTCATAGATCCATTAGCATTAACGTCCATCTATATGATAGATGCTTGGTGATCCACCTACTTATTGTCCACATTTGCATAAATCCAAGGAATAATATGACCTACATCCCTAACTATTTGCACCTCTTGAGCACTATAGATCTAGGGCCTAACTCCCTAGTACAATGGACAATCCTTCTTACAATGGTCTTTGCCGCATATCCAACACTATAATGGTACTCTAATATCACCTCTCGTCTACCGCTCTCTAGGCTGCGACACATGCCCCTTCTCAACTGCACTGAACTTCTTGTAAGGAGCAACATTTTCTTTCTCACCTGCATCTTGAGGTCTTCCCCGCTTCGGTGGCCATTTTCCTTTTACTTTCCAATGTCCCTTCAAGTCATGTTTGGGCTTAGCTTTTCGATTTGACTGCTCATAACAGTGCTTCAATTTACGGATGGTTTCCTCTAGTGTTCTGGGCTCATTAAACTCAATTTGATCTCTATATGCTGCTAGAAATCTGTTGATGAATCTCTAGATCTTAGCCTTCTCTTCCTTGAGATATGGCACATACATCAGCATCACCAAGAATCTGCTAGTGTACTCACCATATTTCATAGAACCCGTATGTAGCTCCTAAAACGCTTTAGCTCTATCATCATAGTACCTATCTAATAGGTACTTCTTCTTGAATATCCTCTCGAAGTCATATCAAGTCAACTCTTCTTCCCGAATTTCCTTGACATTATTAAGATCTTCCCACCAGATATCTTCTTTCCCTTTAAGACTAAAAGTGGCTATCTTGTCTTTCATGTTCTCTAAGTAGCTATGCAATCCAAAGAATTTCTTCATTTCAAGGAACCATGCATTTACATCTTCTAGATTCTTCATATCTCCATCAAATGTAGGAGGCTTTACTTTCTTGAACTCCTCAGGTAAATACTCCCTCATCCTATAAGGATGATGACGGTGATGAATGTAATGGTTTCCTGGATGAGGAACTACAATGATGCCCATACATACCAGTTCTCCTGTTAGGTGTATATAGTGATATTCCACCTCTAACTGTGTGCCCTCTATCCAACATGTATGTGGACCAAGTTCTGCTACCATAGGCTCCATTACTTTTCTCTTCCTTCTCTTGACTAATTCTCATATGTCCATATTTATGTAACTCTAACGAGCTCTGGAGAATTGTTGCATTAACATCTACCTTCTTCTCCTAAGCCATTGAAAGCCTTTCCTAAGCCTCAACCAACCTATCATTGTCTTCTTTGCAAATTTTGATCTTCGCCCTCAAGCTCCTTAATGTATTTACTATACCTAGAGAATATTCTTCTCCTTGTTTCCCAAATGAGATGTAGGGAGAGTCACGTGACCTGCAACCTATCATTTTGATCGTCATCTTTGATTCTCTTCTTTCTGAAAATGTACCATGTTAGATAAACCAAATAGATATCAAAATCAAATCCATACTTTAGTGATGTTCATGGGAGGCTTATCTCATTTGTAAGATTAGTCCACATTAGCATGTACATGTATAATCATAAACATATCCATATAACAACATAACAACATCATGCATGACCATACCAACTGTATACCTTGATCCCATGCATGACAACCATAACCTTTACAACATTAGACTTACCCAAAGAGATAAAAACCATGCTCTCATACCACCTTGTGCTATCATATATGACCTAAAGAGAGTGCAACCCACTCTGATACCACCTTGTGGTATCAGATATGACCCAAAGAGAGCGCAACCCACTTTGATACCACCCTGTAACATCGCCTTGTCTCACATCTACCCACTTTCACTAGCTTACTTGGGGTAAACATGAGATGAGGGGTTACTATGATATGACTCAACTTCCTAGATGACCTTAAGGAAATGGAGTCGACACAACAAGACCTTACTGACCTCCCACAGGTACCACGGGACCTCCAGTAGTAACCCAACCCCTCCAAGTGTCCAAACCCTGAGACAAATCACCTTTTCCCTGACCTGGAGCCTAGTCACTCCCTTGCTAAGGCCTCCATGTTGTATATTTTATTGTCAATTCAAACTGTAGATTGTGATATGCTAAAAAAATTGACTTAAATCTACTCTACTCATCAGCGGAAGCAAAATTAATCAATGAAATCATGAAGCAAAAATGGAAGAAATTAAATCACAAATAAGATAATAATTTTTTGGGGAAAGAATTAGTTGAAAACCCCTGATATCCGTTTATTGCATTAACCAGAAAATCTAAGAAGAAAATACAATGCTTTGTCAACCCAAACAATCTCTGCACAAGTGCAATCTATTTCACTGCTTTACAAACCAGCCCAAGCCAATACTCAATCAAATATGTTTCCTGCCAAGCCCCTACTTCCTTGAGTTGTTCCCTTGGGAATTATCCCATATTTAATTGGTAAATTCCTCACTAATAACTGCACAATCTATCCATAGGCCTTCCTCTAATTGTATGCATCACCAGTTTAATTTATATGATTTTACAACTTATAGTACAATGTCCCTGAACTCTAATCTCAACTAGGTATTTCTCTGAAATGACATGCATGATTTATTTATGAGTGAATTATTAGTTATCCGATTGATCATTGCATGTGAATTAAAACCAATTTAATTCACTTGACCTCTCACTAGTTCCTCTAACAGTTAGAACTAGTTTAACTGAATTTAACTTTGTTAAAATGAATTAAATAATTACAACTCAATAATAACTTAACCTGGGCCCCTAAAATTCAGGGATCACTCTACATGACTCTAGATAGACTCCTAACTTGAATTAACTGAGCCAAATAAGTCAAATTAACTTACTTAACTATTACAAGTTGCTATGAGAATTAGAATTACAATTTAATTCCCAATTTAATTCAATGACAAATTAAATTAGATTTTATTGTTGCTATTTTTAACAGTCCCTCTCAAAAAAAAGGGGATCATTTGCTACCTCAATCATTCCTCGATCAAACTCAAATTTTAATCTTTACAATGCCTTTGTCAAAATATATGCATCATGCTCCTCTGCAAGAATGTACTCCAATGACATGATTCTCCTTTGCACACAATCTCGTAGATGGTGATGCTGGATGTCAATATGCTTGGACTAATCATGAAAAATTGGATTCTGAGAGAGTTTATACCACTCTGATTGTCACAGTAAATCATTTTTGGATCCATGAGTTGACCAAACAACCCAACAAGGATCTTCCTCATCCAGATAGCCTCACAAGATGCTTGACTAGCAACCATGTACTTTACTTCCTATTGTACCAAGAAACTAGTGTTGACCCAATACTGAATATTCCCTTGATGTGCTCTTCCCATTGGATGGACTCCCTACTCAATCTACATCTATGAATCCTTGAAGCTTCCCCTCTGTCTTTTGATACCAAAGACCAAACTGAGTGGTGCCTCTGAGCTATTCAACACATGTTTAGATGCCTTCCAATACAATTTTGTTGGCTTAACCATGGCTTGACTAAGCTGGTTAACTGCAAAACACATGTTCAGTCGTGTGTTCAAAAAATACACAAGTGAACCCAGAAGTTGTCTATAAATAGTAGCCTCCACTACTTCACCTGAAGTAGCATCCTCCTTCCTCTAGCTACCAACTAGAGGAGTCTCCATGGGTTTTTTGCTCTCCATATGGAACTTCTTTAGTATCTCATTGGAATAATTTCCTTGAGAGACAAACAATTCCTCATCTCCTTGCCATACCTCCATACTAAGAAAGTAATGCATGAGCCCCAAGTCCTTCATCTTGAACTCTCTTGCAAGATCCTATTTACGATATTTTATCATCTTCTCGTCACCTGTCAGAATCAAATCATTGACATATAATACTATAATCAACAATTTACCTTCAACTACAATATGGTAAAGGTTTGCATCTACTTCACCTTTGGTGAAGCCCAACCCCGTGAAATTGTTGTCAATCCTGGTGTACCAAGTATGGGGTGTTTGTTTCATTCCATACATTGCTCGCTTGAGTTTACACACATGCGACTCTTTGTTGAAGGTCTCAAATCCTTCTGCCTTCTCAATATACACCTCTTCATTGATCATGCCATTGAGTAATGTTGTCTTTACATCCATCTGATGTATCTTCCATCCCATATGCGCTGACAGTGCTATAATAGATCTAATTGATGAGTACCTTGCTATAGGAGCAAAGCTCTCATTGCAATCAATTCCTCCACCTGAGAGAATCCTCTGGCCAAAAATCTCACCTTGTGTTTCTCTGCACTCCGATATGCTACTTTATTTACCTTGTAAAGCCATTTGGAACTCACCACTAACTTATTTGTTGGTCTTGGGACCACCTCCCAAACATTGTTTATGATAATGAAGTCATACTCCTCAACCATGGCATCAACCCACAATGGTTTCTACACTACTTCCTCGAATGAGGATGGCTCAATCTCTACACTCTCGCTCATCAGAGCCATGTAGCCAATGTACCTCTCTGGTGACCTCCTCTGCCTGTGTTGTGATGTGGGTGCTCTGACATTCTCTCTAGAATCATACAATAATTTGCCATCCTCTCTGGTGCACTTTCTCTCATCTTTGGAAGTCTCTGCATGAGTGCATGTTCGCACTCTCTACTCCTCTACATGTGGCTACTCAACATCATCCTCAGGTTCCTCCTTTGGAGCTAAAATCTCCTGATCTGCATCTAACTAAATCTCCCTCTCAAGGGAACATCTCATAGCCTTCTCTTCATCAAACTTCACATCTCTTTGAACCACTATCATCCTGTTGGATGGAAGGTACACCTGATAGTTGTGAAGTGTACTAGTGTACCCCATAAATATGCCCAACTCAGTGGTTGGCTCTAGATTTTTCCATGCATCCTTGGTAACATGATAGTAGATTGATCAACCAAAGATCCTAAAGTGTGCCACATATTATTTCTTACCTGAAAAATATTCTTCCAGTGTACTCATATTGACAATTTCATGAGGGATTCTGTTATGCAAATAAAAAAATGTGTTGCATGCTTCAGCCCACAAGTGCAATGGTAGGCCCTGATCATGTAACGTTGCTTGTGCCACTCCCACAATACTTATGTTCTTCCTTTCAACCACCCCATTTTTTTGTGGGCTATGAGGTGCTATCAACTCCCGTTGAATGCCTTCTGATGCACAGAAGTTCTTGAATTCATTTGACACATATTCTCCACCATTATTGCTTCTAAGAGCTTTAACTTTCCTACCAATATATTTCTTGACAAGTTCTTTAAATTCATAAATTTTTTCAAGTTTCTGATCTTTCTTCTACATGAAGAAAATCCAGCACTTACGAGAAAAATCATCAACAAATATTAGATAATACCTGTGCTTGGCCATGGATGCTATCGAGAATGGTTCACAAACATCTGAGTGAACTCGATCAATGATTGCTTGTGCTCAATTGTCCTTGTCATGAAGGAAGCTTTGATGTACTTCCCCAATGTACACCCTTTGCATGTGTCTCTCTACTCTAGTGTACCCTTGGGAAGTCCTATATAAATTTTCTACATGATCTTCAAAGCTTCGTGGTGCAAGAGACCAAATATTTTATGCCACAACTAATCGATATCTCGGCTCTACACCTTCTTTGATTTAGTACTCAAAGCAATTCAGTATTCTACGTCCAGTTTGTAGAGGTTCTTCACTTAAACCATGAGTTGATTCTCTTGTCTAGTGGCTATGTGACAAAGGAAAGCCTTTCCCTTACTAAGTATCACATCATAGCCTTGACCCTCTAACATGGAAACATAAATAAAGTTCTTCTTCAAACCTGTAACATACATGACATCTCTCAATCTGAGTTGAGAAGTAAACTTCCTTTGAAAGGTATCAGTATCGATGTCAGTCATGGTATACCTCCCATCATCTCCCATTTCGATGTGCATCTGGAGATCCTTCTCCTCTAAGTTACTTGAGAGCTCTTTATTTTTGGTCATATGGAATGAGGCTCCACTATCTAGGTACCACACACCACCCATCACCAATGACACCATGCAAGAAATTAGGGTGAAATCCAATTTGAATTTCAAAGCAATAGCTTCACCTACTGCTCCTACGGAGGGATTCTTACTGACCTTCTTATGCAGACACTTTGTAGCATAATGTCCCAGCGCGTGACAATAAAAACATTTATTTTTCAACATGTCCCTCTTCTTCCTGACTTTACTGGAATATGATTTGGAATGGGATGACTTCCCCTTCCCTTTCTTCACATTTCCATCTAAGGCACAATTCTCCTCATCATCATGCTTTGATGAGGATCCGTCTCTGGTGTTCTGCCGAATCTCTTCCTGTACCAAGTCGGACCACAATCATTCCCACTTTGGTAGCTTATCCCTCCAATTAACTGAGTCTTGATAGTTGTTCCATCTCTTGGGAAATCATAGAAGTGCTAGGCTCACCAGATCGTCTTCTGCAACAGTAATCCCGACACTTCCAAGCTCATCCTGACATTGGGTGAACTTGGTCAAGTACTTCGGAATTGAGTCACCCTTCTCCATATTGATCTTTCTGAGTTTTTCCTTTAGTGCCAACTTCCTATGGTCACTATTGTTTTGAAATAGGTTCGTCAATTCCTTCCACATTGCAAATGGAGTTTCCTTACTTTGGAGATTCGAGACAATATGATCTCGAACTCCTTCTAGGATAACCCTTCTCATCTTTGCAAAACACTTTATCCAATATACCAAATATTTAGCATCATATGATGGAGGCTTCAGGATATCAAGATCTACGAATTCCTTTAGCCCATTGTCTTCCAACACTGCCTCCATCCCGTCCTTCCAAGCTATGTGATTCGAGCTACCCTCAAGGGCATACTCAAGTGTCAAACTGTAGAATGACATCCTACTGGCTCAGAAGTATGAAACTGCAAATTCAATTTTTACTACACAATAGACTCGTATTCTCCTCTTCTATAGTGATTTCAGATATGATACCATGTATATTTTATTTTCGATTCAAACTGCATATTGTGACATGCTAAAACAATTGACTTGTATCGACTCTACTCATTAGCGGAAACAAATATTGATCGATGAAATCACGAAGTAGAAAAGGAATAATTTCAACCACACATAACAAAATAATTTTATGGGGAAAGCCTTAGCTAAAAATCCCTCATATCTATATATTTCATTAACCATAAGGTCTAGGAAGAAAATACAATGCTTGCTCAACCCGAACAATCTCTGTACAAGTACAATCCATCTCACTGCTTCACAAACTAGCTCAAGACAATAGTTGGCCAAATTTGTTCCCTACCAAGCTCCTACTTCCTTGTGCTATTCCCTTGGGAATTAGCCCATATTTAATTGGGAAATTCCTCACTAGTAACTGTGCAATCCATCCATATGCCTTCCTTTGATTGCATGCATCACCAGTTTAATTTAGATGATTTTACAACTGATAGTACATTGTCCTTGAACTCTAATCTCAACTGGATCTTCCTCTGAATTGACATGCAAGAGTTATTTTTGAGTAAATTATTAGTTATATCATTGATCACCACATGTGAGTTAAATCCTATTTAATTCACTTGACCTCTCACTAGTTCCTCTAACAATTAGAACTAGTTTAATTAAATTTAACTCAGTTAAACTGAATTAAATAATTACAACTCAATAATAACTCAACCTCGGACCCTAAAATTTAGGGTTCACTCTACATGAGGCTCGATAGAATCCCAAATTGAATTAATTGGGACATCTAAATCGAATTAACTGAGACAACTAAGTCAAATTAACTTAGTTAATTATTACAAGTTTCTATGAGAATTAGAATTACAATTTAATTCCCAATTTAATTCAAGAACAAATTAAATTAGGATTTCATTGGTGTTATTTTTAGCACATGAGAGTATGTGTTCCCAATCACTTCCATATGCCTACATCATTGTAATTGTAGCATTTTTCTTCCAGTGTTGTGCCAGCGACTACGACAATTAAGGCTACTTTCTAGGGATGAGGCTTAGCCTCTGCCAAGAAAGTTATGAAACTTCCAGAACTCATAAAAGACATGAATACAATGTTTGTAAACCAAAACTAGAACCAAGACTTGACTTGACCATCCCCAACCGAGACTAAAATTTTGTCAAACACTTGGTAGATATGCCACTTATAGGTCATGAATGCTAGTCTAAACATAAGGGACTAAAAACTTATCAAAGGTTTAAAAGAAGGGTCACTACGTTCTCTCAATAGTCATCTTAACACCAATTAGGTCTTTCGTTCATTATTCATTCAGTTATGAGTGAAAACATGAAAAGATCCATGACTAATTTCTTTCATAAAACCATACTTATAACCAAAATATAACCAGATGAATACCCATAAGAGAAAAAGCATTAAAGCCACATAATAACCAGTATATTTCCTTACCAAAAGCAAGAGAAACCTAGCTTTTATTAACCATAGGCAATTACCAATCGGGTTCAGGACTTCAATGTTCCACTCGACCATAGATTGGCTTAACCAAATATTTCTTTCAAGTAATCACCCTCATGCCAGATTCTAAGCATGAATATGGGATCTCATGGGATAAACCAATCTAAGAAAACCAAGAGATTCCAAAGGTTAAACCACCTGCACCCTCTCCATACTGTGATCACACCTAAATGCTGTCGAGATCACGAAAATGAACTGAGCTTGGATGCCTCAGAATTTCCTCACCATCCCTGAGGAATTTTCCTGTCTCCACCCTTAGGCTTTACTATGTATCCCGTCATTACCGATAAAGGGATTCCTAGTCCTTTGGGAATTTTCCTGAGACCACCTCACCCCGATTCGAAAACCTTCCGGCAATCTAAATCTCAAACTAAAAATAATCCTATCACACCATGACTATCCATAAATGGAAAAGGCTAGGTTAAAATCCACTATCGAATCCTGGGAAAATCCATGCCAATGACAAGAAAATGACCATATACCAACATGCACATACCATTCATGTCAAAACCAGCTAGGAAATCACACATGCAATCTATTACATTTAAGTATTCCCACTGAATTTTCTTGATCCTTGCCTTCCTTTTCTTTCCTTGTCCTCCTTTACCTTTCCTTTCCTTTTCTTTCTTGCTTAATTTATTTATCCTCTTTGTTATTTCTCCTCTCTTAGACAAATTTTAACACTAAAATGACAAAAGGATTACCAAATATCTACCAACTAATGCTCTGAGGTCTTTTTATTGATGAGACCTCTAATTTCTTCAATTTTCCATTATTTTCCTTCATTTTCCTTCTCACATGCAACTTGTGACCTTTCACCTTCCTTTTCTCCTAATTTCCATTATTTTCATAAATAATGTGCCAAAAATACCTTTTTTCCTTTCCAAAGCCTTAGCCATTGCCTTTGCCAATTTCCCCTTAGCCATAAAACACAACAAGTGATGCCCACTAGGATATTTTTCCCAACATTCAACATGGAATAAGCCTCCCTTTATCATGGTCTTATTTTTCCTTTATTAACTTTTATTACATGGAATTTTAACATGGTGTTGTTACAATAGAGTTGTTGCAATATCTAGTTAGAGCCTCATACATACAAGGAACATTCTTCAGAATTGGTGAGCACACGGTCATAATAGATTTTGAAGACATCTATTTTTTGATAGGTATTTCATGAAGAGGGCTCCTATTTTCCTATGCATATATCAGAGAGGTGGAGAGATGGTAAAAGATTATGTAGCTACCCATTATCATCCTACCTCTAAGCCTAGCAAAGATGGAAATGTCAAGATAAAAGACATTCACCAACTTCCCCTCAAAATAATCCTGTTTACTATCACCTGGTTGGCTAGTAGTGCCTCTGCTCTCATGGCTACCAAAACTCAAATGAACTATGCACTAGATTATTTGGCACTCACAATATTAATTGATGTGAAGGGCTTTTTGTCACTGTAAGGGAGCAGTTGAATAGAGAGAAAATCGCATAGTTAAACAAATTTGAGTATGGCTCTATCATAGTATCATTTTCTTTGCAGAGGGTACTATTATTGTGACCTCAAAGGATGTCTCATGAGATACATGGACCTAGAGACCCTCACATGAAGAGATGGGAGACTTTTTGGCTTGACATTAAGGAGGAACTATGATGAGGTTCACTCCTACTTTCTTCAGATGGCTCCGAGAGTAGCTAATGATGATTAAGGACTACCCTTATGCTGGAGTAGATTTATGATGAGATAAAAAGCTCATTTTACCTAAGGGTGAGTAGTGGGTTGATGCAAGTAAAAATCATTATCATTTTGGGTATTTTTGGTTTTTAAGTTCTACAAAAAAAATTATAAGTGTTGGGGAGTAACTATTGGTTTTTCATGTAGACATTGGGTCGGTGTGACCAGTGGGCTTTCCCCCACTCCATCGATGAGCTTAACCACAACTTGGAAACATTGGAGTTGGTGGGGCAATGATAGAGGAGCTAGGAGATACAACCCTAGCAAAGAAACTAGCCTAGTTTGAGCACAATGTAGAGTGTTTGACCCACAACATTCTAGATATAAGGGTTGATGTGATCCCTATCACTTTATAGAGATACAACATAGGAGTGTTGACTCATATTACTCGATTGTTGTGCAAGGTTTCCCATGTAGTCACATATTATTGATATCACCACCATGATTAGTTACCTAGGGCTTTTGAGCCACATTTTGTCTTTTGCATGTATTCAGATATTGTAGGCCATGATCCATATCTATCTCAGAAATGATTTTTGTAAAACCAAAACACTATTTATAGATCTAATCTATGGATGTTTTCTACTTATTCTACTCTCATGTACAATGTATGATGATGATTGTGTTCACAAATGTTGTAAATATCTGTCTAAAGCATAATTAGCCAATGCATTTGTTAATGTTTTTAGACTTCTTGGGACATAGTGATATTCAATGTAATCAAAATGTCTCTCTAAGAGGAAAACTCTCAAAAAAATATGTAATATAGTTGGACTCCTCACTGAATGAACATTATTCAAATGTAGCACCACGAATTGCAAATCAAGTATAACAAACAAATGATGAATAACATGTGAAATGACATCAGACAGTAGTCTGATCACTGTACTATACTAAAAAATATTATTAGTTGTGCAACCGATGCATATTCCTTGCAGACTCACTAACTCATCAATCATAGAATATATTACCTGTGCCGCAGAGGAAAGGTTATGGGTACTATGGCTAGCACCATCAGCATAACCAAGATATGGTTGAGGGGACACTAACATTTTCAAATCGAATGTAATCCAAGATGAGCAAAGGCGATAGAAAAATTTGAAGAAAACTACATTGCAAAAACACCAGCAAACCTATACAGTATGTACAAAGTGGCTATGTAGAAAATTTTAAGCATAGTATTTTTTGATGTACAACCTATTTCAGGGTTGCGCCAAAGGAATTTCATCAGAGTCTACAAGCTCGTAAACCACTTTTGCAAGTACACATTTGTAATGCACTCCTCCTAGATTTACCCACTTTCACCAACCTACCGGGATAAACATGAGTTGAGGGCACCTATGACATGACTCAACCTCCTAAGTACAGTTAAGGAAGCATAATCGACACACTGGAACCTTACTGACCTTCCTCAGGAACTACAAGACACCCATGAGCAAAAAAACCACTACCAATGCCTAAACCATGATATGGAATTCTTTTTCAGTGACTTGGGATCCCAACCACATGCATGACAATGCCTCCATGTGGTTGAGGGCCTCCAACCACATCCATACGCCTACTAGGGTGAAGTTATGGCCCAAATTCCTCAGTTTAGAGGGTCCACTCAGAAATTCTCAGACTAAATTCCAGGCCAACCTCCAAACGACTTACAAAAAGTCAATGAGACTTTCAAGAATGATAAATAACATCAAGAAAAAACCATTCATGCCAATCTTAATTAAAGACTTTTCCTAAACATGCCTAACCATGTCCATCATTTCGTCAAGCATATTGAGAACTTGTAATCTACAAGTCATGAATGCATATATGAAAATATTAGGGGTTTGATACTTATCTGAGAATCATCAATAAGGTTTAATGCCCTATTATAATAGTTGCAGTCACATTTTTTAGCTCATGCATTTATTAACCATTCATCAACAAATCAAACATATCAAGGGCCATAACTAGAACCTATTATGGAACCATGCTCATAACCAACATATAACGAGAATAATAACCATGATAGAACAACCATAAAATCCACATAATAACAAGTACAAGTACTCATGAAATACAAGAGGAAAATAGCTCTTATTAACATATGCAAATGTTGAAAAAATGTAGCAAGAAAGGCTCAATTTGACTTTAGCCTTAATCAAATTGAGTAAATCAAAGTTCCACATCATCACGATAACTTGGAGGCAGTTAACTAGTGTGACATGGCTTATGTCACTCATTTTTCTTAGTAAATTTGGGTTAGAGGACTTGGAATTTAGGTAAGCATGTGTGATTGCTAGATTTTAGTAATCCAATTCAGTTATTTTCACTTGTATTCAGTTAACTAACCTCTAACTATTGTTAGAGTCAGTTGAAGGTCAGTTGTGCAGTGGGAAAACATTATAACTCATAGATTTGTTATTTAACTGATCAATCAACCTAAAATAGCTAGTTCATGCAGAGAATTTGAGTTCCTCGGCTGAAGTGGAGATGACAAGGCAATGTAACAAGTAGTTGTAAACTAGTTTGAGCATATACGTGTTGCATGTATTTAGATGATCAATTCTTGGGAATTGCACAATAAATTGGAGGAAATTCCTAAATAATAGGGGCTAATTTCCTTAGGAATTGCGTAAGGATATAGGAGCCTTGGTGATTCAATATTTGGATAAGTGTTTTCCAGAGTCTGTCATTGAGCAGGAGAATAATTATTCTTTTGCAAGTTGAGCTCAAAGCTAGATCTAGCACACGCAATAGTTTCTCAATTCAACTGATTAATGCAAAGAGGTTTGAGGGGTTTTTCCTACTTAATTTCTCCTAGAAAGTAGTGTGTATTTTGTGGCTTTTCTTATTGCATGTCTATGCATGTTGTTCTGAATTGTGAATTTCATTTTGCAAATTAGTTGAGTAGAACTTTGTCTCATAATTTTCAGTTAGAATTCTTGAGTGGTTGAAATTTATATCAACTTTATACATGGTATCATAGCCCTAAATTCACATTAGAACCTGTATTTTGAACTTATCTCTCAATAATTTCAAATTTGCAGACTTCTTGCAAAAAAATTTCTTCAGGATGGGTAGGATGTTTTTCAACAGAATGAGATTGGAGTACGCCCTGGAGGGTAGCTCGAATTTCATAACTTGGAAGGATATAATGGAAACAATTCTTGATGAAAATGGTGTGTTAGAATATGTTAAAACTAACATTGCAAAACCTCCATAGTTAGATGCACAACAATTATCCCAATGGAAGAAGGATGTTGCAAAGACCAGGAGAATTCATCTGGAAGGTGTGAGGGACAATGTGGTCTCAAATCTCCATGGAAAAAGGACACCATTTTTTATGTGGAAGACACTGACTAAGCTATTAGAAAATAGAAGTGACCATAGAAAATTAGCCCCAAAAGACAAGCTCCAAAGCATTAATATGAAAAAGAATGATATTATTCTAAAGTATCTCACTAGACTTACACAAGTTCAAGATGAACTTGGAGGGGTTAGTGTGGTTGTTGTAGAAGATAACCTGATGAGCATAGCTCTTCTAAGCCTTCCAAAATCCTTGCACAACTACCAAGAATCTATGAATGGAAGGGAAAAATTATCAAATTGGAAAAGGTTGTGATTTGATTTGGTTCAAGAAGAGTTTAGGAGAAATAACCAGGATGGAACATCATCTAGAGCATAGGATGAAGAAAATATTTCCTTGGTTGGAAATTGGAAGAAGGGAAAAGGGAAGAATAACCAGAGAATTCTTGAATCTAGCCAAAATAACGGCAAGAAGAAAGACTTGAGTGAGATCAAGTGCTTCCACTACCATGATTTCAGGAACTGTGCAACAAAATTTCCACATAAAACTTCTACCAAGAAGCCTTCAAGAGGAGTAGTAGGGGAAGAACTAGCTTCATAATTCGAATTAGACTTCACCCTAATAGCATGCATGACCAACACTGTTATGGGGAGTGTGTGGTACCTTGATTCTGGTGCCTCGTTCCATATGACAGGGTGCAATGACTTCTTTAGTAGCCCAAAGGAGAAAGATATCTAGATGCATATCGAAATGTGGGATGATGGTAGGTACAATGCTACAAGAATTGGTATTGTCACCTTTGAGAGGGAGAAAGCCTCTCCTATTCACATCAATGATGTTATGTTTGTACCCAGGCTAAAAAAGAACCTGATATTTGTAGTTGTTTTGAAGGATTGTGGCTATGATGTAATTTTCAGTAAAGGGAAAGCCTTTCTGAGACACATAGCTATTAGGAAGGTGAAGTAGATCAGGGTTCGAGTGAAGAACTTATGCAAAATAGAGGTGGGAGATTGTGTTGCATTGAGCAACAAGGCTGATAAAGTGATGTGTAGAGATATTGGTGAAATCTGGCATATGATATTGGTTCAACTACACTATGGTGCCTTGAAGATCATGTAGCAAATTACCATGGACCCCTTAAAGGCTCCCTTGAACAACATGATGTCTGCAAGGGCTGCACATTATGGAAATATGATAAATCAACTTTCCATGATCGTGAGAGAAGAGAAGATGCAATCTTGGAGCGACTCCACTTTGATGTTTGTGCACCCTTTTCTACAGCCTCCACATCAAAACATAAGTACTATGTTATTTTTATTAATGATTTCTCCAAAAAATGTTGAATCTTCTTCATCCAAAAGAAGGATGAAGTTTTCTTCAAGTTTGTTGAATTCAAGGCACTGGTGGAGAAGGAGACTGGGAAGAAGGTGAAGGCTATCAGGAGTGACAATGGAGGTGAATTTGTTTAACAAGCCTTCAAATATTTATGTGTGAAAGAAGGCATTCAAAGAGAGCTCACAACACCCCATAACCCACAATAGAATGGGGTAGATGAGAGGAATAATAGGGGCATAGTGGGAGCAGCAAGGGCCATGTTGCATGATCAGGGGCTACCATTGCATATATGGGAAGAAGCATGCAACACCATAGTCTACTTTCATAACTAGAGTCCTCATAGGATTCTTGGCATGATCACACTAGAGGAAGATTTCTCTGGGAGAAAGTCTAATGTGTCTCATTTCAGAATTTTTGGAGCTTTAGTTTATTTCCATGTCTCCAAGGATTTGAGGAAGAAACTTGATCCTAAAATAGAGTTAGGAATTTTTGTAGGATATATCAAAACTCCACACAAGTATTGGATGTATCTTCCTTCACTGGGGATGACAGTTGTGAGGAGAAATGTCAAGTTCAGTGAGGAAAAGGCTATGAGATGCTCTTTGGAATGAGAGATGAGTATCCCACTAGAGAAAGAGATTCTAGATCTAAAGGAGGATCCTTACGAGGAGCTTTAGGAAGGTGTTGAGCAACCACATTTAGAGAGAAAACAGGAGGCAAAGTGGAGGCACGCACTCAACCAAAATCTTCTAGAGAGGGGAGAAAGAGAAATAAAGAAGTTGATATATTGTTACAAGAGGCATGGGAGAATTTGGGAGCCCCCATATCACAATGTAGGCAAAGGAGGTTACCTGATAGGTGCACTGGGTACATCGCTCTCATGATAGATCTCATTGAGACAAAATCTTCTTCATTTGAGGAAGCAGTTTCTCAACCAATTTGGGTTGATGCCATGGTGGAAGAATACAAATCCATTATGAAGAATAATGTATGGAAGGTGGTTCCAAGGTGAGAAGGGAAATTAGTGGTTGGTTCGAGATGGATATACAAAGTAAATCATGCAGCTAATGGGAGAATCAAGAAGTACAAGGCCAGATTTATGGCCAAAGGATTCTCTCAAGTAGAGGGAGTGGACTATGAGGAAACTTTTGCACCAGTTGCAAGGTATTCATCAATTAGATTCATTCTAGCATTCACTGCACAGATGGGGTGGAAAATCCACTAGATGGGTGTGAAGACCACCATTCTCAATGGTTTTGTTGAGGCACTATTGGAAAATAATAAATTAGTGACTAGTGACTAAAAATGTTAGTCACTGTAACTTTTCCAAGTGAAATACTACAAAAAATGAGAAATCCTAAGTGACCCAACTAAAAATGACTACATAAATGACTAATTTAGTCCCAGGTTAAATACACCATTAGCTAATAAGTAATGCAATTAAAAATGACTAACATGAATGACTAATTTAGTATAGGAACAAAAATACAATTACGTAACAATTACTACAATAATATATATTAGTCATTTATGTTAGTCATTTTAATTGTGTCACTTCAACAATCTAAACTTACAAGTGATAGGGGATTCAAAGGATTTTACAGATTGGATGAAAGGTAATACTTCCTTAAACACTTTTTTTCATATACTAACTTAATTTGTAGTTGAGCTTCAATGTTCTATGAACTAATATTGACTTTAAAAGGTTATATGTTCAAATCTTAGAAAACAAAGCAAACCGCTACTAAACCAACATAAAAATTTCCTATCATTTTAATAAAAGGATTAACCTCAACACCTATTAACATGGTCAATATCCTTGTCATAAATAGAAAACGTATGTATGCATTTCTTGTCAATGACTATCACCACGACCACATTTTCACTCTAATTTGGTTTTTAAGAAAGGAATATATAAGTATACATAGAATGAGACGAGGTACGTGTGTATGAATGTGGAATAAGGACTTGAACATACAAAAGTGGTCCTTTTTTTATATTTGCATTCATATAAAATAAAATTCAATTAATCAAATAATTCCATCTAGTAATATGAAATTAACAATTTACAAAAGGCAAGGGATATAAATCTTCCATCATGCATGCTAGAATCTTAAGGTACACTCCTCATGTTACACTCTCACTCATGATCTTTTCCTCTTGTATTTTCCTATGAATTTGTTTCCATGCCTCTATATCAACATCTGTTAATATTTTGTTCTTTGATTTCTTTTGTTTAGGCAGATTTTTTACTATTTGCATAAATTTTCCTAGCAACATAAAAAGTAAATAAAACTATAAAAGGAAATAATAAAAAAACATAAAGACATAGAAAAAAGGAAAATTACTTACAAAGATATGAGTAAAGAAATGAAATATTAGTTAAATGTAATCTAATCGATGAATAAAGAAAAGAAAGACTATTTAAAAGTCATTCAATATGTGGTGTCTTCCTTTTTTACAACCAATTTCATTCTCTTTGTTACCTATTTGTCATCAAATTAAGACGTAACATAGCCCTCTATGTTTCCCTCCTTCATTTATAGAGATGACGATTTTCTTTATTTTTCCCTCTATACATTTATTAATTTGGTGGGACCTTCAACATTTCAGACACTCAAATTCTACTTCAACATTTCAAATTTCAAGGTTTGTTTGGACATTTTACAGTTTCAAAGTCTATTTTGATTGTTGCTATTGCATTCAGAGATTAATTTTCCATGCAGTCTCTGTATTTCCCAACCCTATGTTAAATCTTATAATCTGAGATGTTGACTTCATTTTCTCGATTTCAATTCTTGGGCCTTTATTTTGAATGTGGTGGAACTATGCATTTAGGGTCACTTTTTGTTGTTCTGATAAATTATGCATGACGTTCCCTGAGGATTTTATGTAATGCTGAGGTGAATTTAGGATATTTTTGGAATGGAATTGTTCATATTTTATGGATGTTTAAATACCCAACTATTATTATATCCATGTTTGGATTTCACTTGCATAGAATAACTTAAACCCTATGATGGATTCAATACATTATTGGTAATGATTTCAGTGGGGTTACTATATGATTGGCTTTTTGAGATAAATTTGTAACCATGGATGCATTTTTCATTTTGGCAGAGCAGGGTTCTGAAATGTAGTAGTATAGAAAACTGGGGGTGTTGAAGAGTGGAATGGGTCCAGTTATGGCATGGACAAAACCTCAAGTCACTCAATCTCCTTAGTATTAGATAGTGAATATTGGAAGGGATTGGGGGGATGTTCCAAGTGATAATGAGCACTCAAAAAGGTTGTTTCCTTCAAATGTTAATGGAGCAGTGAGTCATCATTTGATGTGCCATCATTCAATGAGAAGTACTTCTAGTACCAACACTACTTTTACTTCTATTCCTCTTCTTGCCTCCTCCACTTTGTCCTCATCGCTTAGAAGGTTTCAAGGGAAGGATGCACTATAGTATGCCAATATACTAGGATTGAGGAATAAGTTTGTGGATGCACTTGGTCTCTATCAAATTGTTCTAGAAACAAAGCCTACCAATGTCGAGGCTCACATTGGAAAAGGAATTTATCTCCAAATGCAAGATATCATTATGGAGGCATTTGAATGCTTTGTAGAAGCTATTGTGCTTGATCCCCTAAATTCTTGTGCTCCAACACACTATGGAGTTTTGTACAAGGACGAAGGGAACTTGCTAGATGCAACAAAGGTTTGTTTCTCACATTTGATATTGTTGGAGTTTGTTTCTTTTTTCTTTCATACATTTGTTTTTTGTGTTACTTGTTTCTTTGAGCTTATGTATAGTAGGTGTTTTATAATGGATTCTAAAACCGAATGCATTTGAATATTAATGGGATGACCAAAATATATCTACATCAATCATGGCATCAATATATAAATGTAAAAATTACATGATCTCTGTTATAATTAAAAGGAAAAAAACATTATGTCGGTCCATATACATTAGATTGAAACAATTTTTTGGATGGCACTATTGGATCTGTGAAGTTTTAACCAATTCAACTTCTCAAAAATTTATTATTAATGTACCAAACCTTTTTAAGAAATCCTACCTGTTATCATGCTATTCAATGTTTATGACATGGATTTCTTAACATGGCATGGAAATGTACTAACTCATGTGGTTACACTTCTACACACATATTCTACAAGGAAACCTGGAACATAACTTATAGGAGTTTGAACTCGCTTCCCTTCCATCAAATAGGCACTCTTGAGTCTTTGCATGGCATCCTGACAACATTCATAAGCTAGTTTATTAGAGGTAAAGATATTTCTTGTAAATTACTAGTACTATTTAGAAGTGTGCAAATGAATGACTTTGGCTCTAGGTTAAATATATACCATCTTTAACCAACAATTCACATTGGATTCATTTTCTTGGCAGTTTATCATCTTTATTTATTAATTTAATGTGCCATTCACATTACCATAAATTTTGTGGAATTCATGTTAGTATTTTATTTCTAAAGGCAACATTGTAAAATAGTAACATGTATATTTGGTTCTTCCTACTCAGATGTCCCGGTGACTACAACATGTACCAATACAGAAGCAACTTTAGCAAGTGGATTTGCAACAAAAAATGGTAAGTCACCTCGAAATATTCTTGTTTAATGGAATTTGTGCCATGGAAATAATAATGAAGGTATTAACTGTGTCGTGGAAATAATAATCAAGGAAGTAATCAATAAGAACATGGTTTTGAATTTTGAAAACATATAAAGCTCATAATCCTTTTTTTGTCCACGTATAAACATATAAAGCTCATAATGATTTCTTTTTTTCCAATCAAATTGTCACAATGTTTCCTTGTCCAAAATACATGCAAGTTAAACTTTTTCTACTTATGGTGATTTGGATTTTTTTTCCACTTAGATATCTAAATGCTAAAATGAAGCTTTTATGTCCATCCTCAAAACCTCTATGACATCTTTCCAGATTCCAACCCTAGAAATTTAGATGCAATACAATAATTTATTCATGGGAGCATTTTTGGATACTTATCATATTTTTTTTTTAATCCTTCTAGAGAAATCGTAAAAGTGGTATTTGAGGCTCAATTTCGTTGGAGCCTCGAAGATCAATTTGTTAGGGGTGGAATGCAGAGGGCCTAGTAGAAACCTATATTGCATGGGAGTTCACTTGCTCCTTTAGCTCTTGTGCTAGATATAGTGTTGTAGGAGTGTGTGCTTGACTTGGGTAGCTACACTTCCAAGTTCTCTCAAGAATGTTCCTAGCACACATGGGAACACTCCCCATATGGTTGAAATATGACTAATTATTTTCCTTTCTCTAAAAATATTGCGGAGTATGTGAAGGCCCTAGTAGGCCCCATACACTACGTAGGAGGGTTTAGAGCTTATAAAAACTCAAATATATCTTCTTTTCTTATTCCAATTGTCATCGACTCATTTCTTTGATTACTCATTAGGGTTTTGAGAATTTCTCATGGTAAGAAAAAATAACAATAGATAGTAGAATTGTTTCTGTTTTTTTTTTTAGTCTTTTTACTTGTCATAGACTTCAACTCTATATAGTTTTTCAGTTTCCAATATCTCTTTTATAAATTAGGAACATAGTCTACCTTGTAAAAAAATATTATACATGCTATAACTATTTGGTGATGATGGCCTATTACATTTCATATTCTACTCCTTCCAATCTCGTTCTTAAATTTATAATTGCTAGATGGATGATGTTATTTGGTCCAACTTATTTTCCTCTTATACTTCATGCTATTTATTTTGGTTTTGTAAATTATAAATAGTTTACCATTGGTTACAAAGTCATGAGACTTGTACTAAATTTATTATGTTCTAATATACTATGAATCACATTTCCAAGCTCTTAGTAATATCCTATTGCCTATTATTAGCATTAAAGTCTACATTATTTAGAACAAATTTGGCATTCTATACATTTTTTTGAAGGTTTTGACACTAAGGCTAGGAACTCTATCCATCATAATACGCATTCCATTTGCACAACCATGGTGGCTTATAATGGGCTAACAAGTTTTTTCTTCTTTTTAGTAATTAGGGTGGGTGGGGTAGGGGTAATATCACCACCCTTGCTTTATGAATGAGCTAGGTCTTGTTGTACGCGCCCTTATTTATTTGAAATTATATGCATTATAATATATAAATATATGTACATAGAATGTCCCTAGGAATGTTTCGCTCCCAAGTCTTTTGTGTAAAATATTGCTATAGTAATCTTGTAAAGTTTGAAGTTCTCTTGGCTTTGCATGATTTGTAGATTTGAAAGTAAATGATGTTGAAGTCATTATAGAGTCCATAGTCAAACAATTGAGTTTCTTTGTCAATTCCTTGACATTTATTACTATTGGTGGTTGTTGTGCACATGTCGCGATAGCCTCGTGATAATTTTAACAAATCTACAATTAGTATTGTGCAATTTCTTTTTAGCAAGTTTAGAGATTGTGTTGCACAATCCTTGTTTGGTTTAGCTAATTTTTTATATTTTTTGTAGTTTCATGGTAGTAAATCTTGCAATGTAATCTTTATCTTACTAAGAGTTTGATTTCCTTTTGCAGGAATTGTTCTATTTTCAATTTCAAACATCGTTGGATTGCCTCCCATCACATTGTTGCTTCATTCACTTAAAACGCTACAAATGGGAATTTATTTCTCTTTGTACATTTAATGGTATTCTTAATGGTGTTTCTCATATTTTCTATTAGTAGTTGAAGCTTCATGAATGAATTTTTGATGTCTACCTTTTGTGATTCTACTTCTCACGTAGGACCTTGATTTCATCAATGTTGCGTAGTAGATCAAGTGATGTTATGGTATGTTCCAACCATTGGAGAAGTGAAAACATGTCACTTAAGAAGCTTATTTTTAATTGAACTAATTTGACACCCTTTGGAGTTCCTACCATATTCTTTTCCTAGGAATACTAGTTCTTGGTAACCATTTTAGTCTATGCACTCTATGTCTTGGAGCCAAAGGATATTACCTTCAAGTTTGAACCCTTGCAAGTAATAGTTTGATGGCTTCATTCTTTTTTTTTGGTGGAGTGCAAGAATTCGTGGTATGCTTAAGCTTTGAGGTGTTCTTGTCTTGACTAAATTATAAACTTCATCACTCCAGTGTTGTTTTTCATATTATGTGGTTACCCAAGTTCATCATACAAAGACAAGTAATTGGCTTCTTGTATTTTAATTGTTAATGATGCCAATTTTTTAATGAAGATTCACCTAGGGAATCAATATTTCTCTGTATTGATTTGGAATTATTTCACAAATAAACTTTCCTCATTTATATGAGTGTTTAATTCATATGAGGGACTTCCTTAGAACTCAATACTCAATACTCAAAACACCATTTAATATTTTGTGCATTGAATTTCCCATGCATGCAACCTATTTCCAAATATTATTCATACATCAAAAGAGATCATCCCCAATGACAAAACAAAGAGATAAATATAACACATGAGGTCACCTATTCAGTCCAAAATATTTACCCTTAGCCATGTGTGAGGATTTACGCTTTATCATGCAACAATAGAAGGTTTCTATATGGGAAATAAATCTCAAATTAGGAACCTATTTGGTAGGCCTAGAAATAAATGTGTCTTCCATGATCTAGGTGGATTTGGAATGCAAAATCAAACAATTATTAATAGCAACAACACCCTACATGCTCTATATTTACGATGTCATGTATCCTTGAATGCAAACCAAAAATATCCTTCAAGTGATGCACCCAAACTGCTACTATGTGTAGTGCTTGTGAGCCAAAATAGCCTATCTCAAAAATAATAAAGGCTCTCCTTGTTGTTGGTCATAGGATAAAAGTACAACACTGACAAAATGATATTAGTAATAAGGAGCACAACACCCTGTATCAAATGTGCATGCTCCAAAAGTCTTATGGTTATTAACACACTAAAATTAGAACTCTCATAAAAATGTTTTTATTCACATAATAAAGGTGCAAATTAAATCTCGGTGAAATTTCCTCCAAGAAAAATGTCATTGGTGATCCACAGTGGTAGCCCTAATCAGGTTTCTAGAATATACTTCATTAATTTTTAGTGGGACTTTATACATCAAATTGTTTATGCAACATGGAATATGAGACAAGATGAACACCCTCTATTTATGTAAATAATATCAATGTCCTCCATCTTATATAAATGGCATTTACACTCCATCTTATATAAATGGAATTTATCCTTAGAAGTTATGTATAACTTGGTCCCAATATAAGGACCAAGACATTCAGCCATAAAACAATATTTATGCTTAAAATATATGAAAAAGTTAGTCTCAATATAGTTACAAAGTTGTTCAACCCCAAAATAGTGAAAAATAGCTCCCGACCCATTGGTTTGACAATCTCTTACACAAATGAAAAGAAAAAGGGGCACCTTATGGTGCTAAGGAAGACTGTTGTTTTTGTTTATGAATGGAGGTTGCTATGAAATAAGGTTGGGATTATAAAAATATGCCACACAAATAAGTTTAACATTGGCCTTATCGACACAAGTATTCATGGAAAATCCCAACAACCCATGTGATAAGTTGAGACTAATTTTACCCTCTGAGACCCCAAACATGTAGTCTTCTTTACCTTTTACATGCATGGTACTCACTTCATACTCGACTTCATGAAAACTCACAAAAACTCTTTGAAATTGAATTTTAGCCCTCACAATAGCCCCTAGCATGAATTTCTTCATAGATTTTCCTATTAAAGTATCTACCTCCTCTGTATCTTGAAGTAAATCTTGTGGGTCAAAATTGGGAGACTAGTTTGACTAGTGAAGGGTTGAATGCAACACTAAAAAAGGACATGCCTTTTCCTAGTAACTAGTAATTGATTTGTGTTCTTTCCTATTAGGGTTTCCATAGGCTAAATTCATAACTCTTTCAAATATTCTTTATAAATTTTTTGTTATAAACCCAATAACAACATTGATGTAGTAGATACACATATTGTTTGTCCCCTGAAACGTTGATTTTTGAAACATAAGTAAAGTTTCTAAAACTGGAATTTACATCACTGAAAAAGGATCATGATACAAAAGGTTCTAACTCTCTTCTTCATGTCTTCACAAGTGTTGGAACCCTAGCACCACCTCCTCCTAACAAGACAATACAATATGTGAGAAACTTAAGTAACAATCAACTCCTATAGTGATATGTTCTCTTCTAGGGTTCTCTTGCAAGGCATAAACCCTAACATCTTCTTCCATGTCATAAGAGAAAAAAACTCTCCAACTACCTAAGTGCTAACATATAACTCAATGTATCCTCTAACATTTACAACAATAACCCTAATTATTTCTCTATACAAAACTTCTCAAAGGAAATTATAAATATAGACTAATGAGTACGTTAATAGTGAGTAATAACAAATGTTCTCTCCTTTATTAGAATAAGTGTGGAATTCCAATATAAATCATGGACCAGCTCCACACAAGCAACCCTAGACCTAAGTCAATAAGGGAACCCCATATGGAGAATTATATAATATAAGTATGATAAATGCTAAACTAGGGTGTTTCAAACCCTGTGGCTTTTCACCCTCTAAGCATGATCCTCTTAGGCTCAACGCCCCTCCTTCAAGGTGGTTCACTCCCCAAAAAGATGTTAATCCAATGATACCTCCACGATGATTCTCTATCCAAGTATCTTCATTCAAGATGCTCTACCTTTAGTTTTGTGCCACATTTCCTCCTGTGGCCGACACTCCTTGACATGTGTGTCAAGGTAGTTATTGTGATCCAAAGCTTCTCCTTAAAAAATGTGTTCAAATCCACAACCTCCATAAATCATGCTCCTCAACTAATGCATCATCAAGTCAAATTCCCAACCTCCAAAGTGTGTGTCACATAGTCCCCTAATCATAAGGCTAAATTTCCTCTTTCAGGTGCTTGGCACTCCTCCTTCTAGGTAGGTATCTCTCCTGATAAAGAAAACAACTCTCCCATTTATCTGCCAGAGTATCTATAAGTTTGATAGTTATAATCATACATGCCTATATGGATTTATGCAAAGAAATGAAACAATATATGTGCTATATATGTATTATATTAAAAAAAAATCATTGTGTACGTCTCTTGTGTCACTTGCATGGTCATATCTATGATTTTGAATGCAATTTCATTTAGTATATATAACCAAAAGGAGTAAAAAAATGATGGGGTTACTAGCCTTTTCAAGGGTTCTATTTGTGATTCCATTATGGGAGTTATTTTTATCATGCCCATACATATAGAGATAGTATAAAGTTGTGTTTTTATTGATCAATTGAAAAGTACATACAGGGTTTCATATTTGTATTCCCTCTTGATAGTTATTAAACCGATAAATTTTAACTACTTACTAACCTATAACATTTAAGGATATAATTTGATCATATGTCTTACTGGTTACAACCTACATGCCATGTTACACACAACTTACTTAAGTGTTTATTAACCACCAATACCTCATTCAATGTAGAAGGTGTTGTGTGCCTTTAATATCCCCCCCCCCACTGCCCCCAACACAGGCATCCATCTATTTATTTTCCTCCTGGGAGTATTATTGTTCCTTCTTCCATTACTTTTGTAGGAAAGTATAAACTACAATTGATTGTTGAATCCACTTAGGCAGAACACATTGAAAAAATCCTTAATCACTAAAACAAATAGCTTCTTAAAATACATATTCGTGATCATTCTTAATATCACTAGTGGTTACTATGCTATACTTGTACTGTGAACTACAACATTGTAACTTTCTCCTTTATTCTTCACCTTGAAGCAGATGATTTGAATGAATATTGCAATTCCAGGAAATATCCCTGGTTCACTGTAATTGTAAGAAACTCTTTTTTTAGATCGCTTACCTTTCTAACTATCAAGAAAGGCTTAGTCTATGTTTCTAGGGTTGAACTTCCATTATTCCTCTAAAAGAGCCAAGATAATCATTTCCAACGTTTTGGTTGGTATCTTACCAAAAATAGTGACAAGAATAATGTAGTTTGATGGCATGCTATTTAGCAACATTGACATATCATCCTCACTCTCAAATTCAATTCCTATCTTTTCCATCTATCAAAGATCTCAAATAGTTAGCATGGCTTGTTAAGGTTAAAACTTGGCATATTGAAGCTAAAATGCAGTTGTTTTAAGGAGAATTTAACATTTTATGCTTTGGCCCTAGAGAACATTTCTAAACTCTTCCAATTCTTCCAGAATCCAAACATCCTTACTAGGTTTTGACATATCTCAATGATGGATATGAGAATCTGATATACCCAACCTAATAAGAGAATTGGCCTATGTTTTAGTGTTGAATTTGCATTCTTCCTCCAAAAGAAGAAAAATAAGAATTTCTAAAGTTTGGTCTAGTATCATACCACGCATGGTGATAACACAACTGTAATTCAATAACATGTTATTCATTAAGATTTCCATAACATCTTCCTCCTCGACTTAAATTCCAATCTTTGCCAGTTATGTTGTCAATGTTGTCAAGTTGTTAATATTATGTGCTACACTCTCAAAGCATGACATATTGAAGCCAAAAGTTGTTTTATTGAGGATTTATAATTTTGTGCTTTGCCCCAAAAAGAATTTCTAAACCCTTCTAAACATCCTTACTAGGTCTTGAAAGATCTCAATGATATGGATCTGATACATCAAATCTAGTAAAAGCCTTAGCTTTGTCATCTCTAGTTTACTACTCCAATAATTTATCAACTTGTGTTTTTTTCTAATCTATCCCACTAACTACTTATCATATATTTTCTTTTGGTTTTATCCACGTAACACCAATTGTAGCCTAAAATTCCATTTGTGAAAATTATTACAATCAAACTTCAAGTGACCTTTTTCTCAAAATAAGTGTCAGACCTTTCTTTGATACGAACCTCTTTTTCTGGATGTAGCCAGGTGTGTATATATTAGGTAGAATTTCTCTTCTGTGTAGAATCTCTTTATGCCCTAATATGATAATCTATCTTGTTTATCCTAGTTTCCTATCCCTTAAGAGTGTATGGTGTCTACAAATGGTTGTGTATGGCATCTATCTTTGAGTTCTTTGTTCAATTTTATTTTGATAGCATGGTCTTCTCATACCTTCCTACTCCATATGTGATATGAAATGGATATGCACACAAGTGAATGGTTGTAAGTCTCTTGCTACAAATAAATTCAACATTTAATGAAGGTTAGATAAAAAAACAAAAAAAAAAATGTAAGCAATAAAAGACAATTAATCAACCCCCAGGTGTAGAGAGATGGGAAATAGGGTGTATTTTTAAGGCACTCCTTGAGTAAGGGTCATAGGTTAAAACCATGATTTACTTATGTCAGTATTAGGGGAAGTCATGGGAACTTAGTGGTTATAGTCATAATGGTTGGAATCAACCTTTTGTCATGCATGTACGAGCACGACCTAGTTGTCGATGCCTCTAGTTGCCAAAAACAAAAGACAATTAGATAAAAGAAATAAGAGGAATATAAAATAATTAAATGAAGAAGAAACAAAAAATTTGGAGAGAAAAAATGAGAAATGAAAAATGAAATTTCAGTATCTTAGTCTTCCCATGATTCCCCAACTCCCTTATATATTCTTGCAAATGGAAATGGAATATGAACCGATTTCGTTGCACTCGACTTCAATTATTGATGAATTGTTCACCTTAGAATTATTGAAATTTCAGGAAGATTCTAGTATTTTACAATCTAAGAGCACAGTTATTAACAATTTTTTTGTTACAATTGATAATTCATTCTTTCCCACCCATATGTTGCTTCAAATATCATGCAAAGATTGCAGGGGCCTTCTTTATGATGTTCTAGGAACCTAAAATAACTACAATATTTAGGTAAGTGGTCATTTTATTTTGCATTGTAGGTGTCTTGTTTCATATGTTGTGTTTATTTTGCCTATTTTTCTTATTTTAAGATATTGCAGATATCATAACATCGTCTCTCTCAAGTAAAATTTTAAGGATGGAAAATTTTCTTGAAGTTTAAAAACATTGGCAAATCTCACTAATCCCTAATATGCAAACTATAAAATGGTTATTGATATATTTGTAAAATTATTCAAATTTATAATGATTTTATATATAGTCTCCATATAATGTTGGCGATTTTTAAGGTAAAATAATTTTATATTCTAAAATTTGGGTGAATCGCCTTTTATAAAATTGGAAATTGGCGAATCTTTTTTGTCGAAAAATCATGGAAATCACATGAAATATCATTTGTCGACGTGATTCGAACCAACCAGTGTGGTTCATCGTCAGGACAAGTTGAAGAAACAGATCCAGCTTAGCATGTTAAATAGACTAAGCAGAGCCTCCAACGGCTAGTTTGACCAACCGCTAATATTGACTAATGGACCGGGATCAAAACATTTTTAATAATAAAAAGGAGATAAGTTATAAAAATAATTTAAATTAGTGATAATAGTTTATTAATAAATAGTTAAAAATTATAGGTTAATTATTCTTTAAAAGGAAATTAGTTGCAAAGGACCACTTCTATGAATAAATTAAATGTGAATACGAGTTAAATGTGAATAAAAATAACTAAATAATAAAAATAATAAATAAATAATAATAAATAAATAAATAAATAAAATAATAAATAAATAATAATAATAAAAATAAAAATAACAATAAAATAAATAAATAAATAAATAAAAATACAAATACAAATAAAAATAAAAATAATAATAATAATAATAATAATAATAATAAATAAAAATATAAAAATAAAATAAATAAATAAAAATAACTAAATAAATAAAATAATGAATATATAAAAAAAATAAAATAAAAATAAAATAAAAATAAAATAAAAAAATAAAAATAAAAATAAAAATAAAATAATAATAATAATAATAATAAATAAAATAAATAACAATAAAAATAAAAATAAGTAATAAATAAAATAAATAAATAAAATAATAAATAAATAATAATAATAATAATAATAAAATAAATAAATAAATAAAATACAAATACAAATAAAATAATAATAAATAAAAATAAAATAAATAACAAAAAAAAAATAAAGGAAGGATGAAGGAGGCGGAAAAATGACTAAGAAAGGAGTGCCGGGACCCAACACCTACTGATCTTCCAGCCATCTTCTCTGTTGAGATTGTTAGGCCTCTTTTCAATCTCAAGCGCTTCCCTAAATTTCTGATGATGGAAGTGCGCAACCTTAGCAATAACACTAGCCTCCTCAATACAGACATGATGATTGGTTTTCTCAGCATGCTCAGCTAAAGCAGAAGACTTAGTTCGTCTATGTCTAAGGTCCGCTGAATGCTCACTAATCCTTTGATTAATGGAGCGACCAGTCTCCCCAATATAGGGGGTCCCATA
The DNA here is from genome assembly GCA_031772625.1 of Pinus tabuliformis. NCBI lineage: Eukaryota > Viridiplantae > Streptophyta > Pinopsida > Pinales > Pinaceae > Pinus > Pinus tabuliformis. The sequence goes on from CM062813.1 coordinate 361,663,186, forward strand.
GGAACAAGAGATTAAATACACACCTTTCATATCTTTAGGGTCGATAGGATCCTTCACTGATCTAAGGGATGCACGAATGGTGTTCAAGGGCCTAAAGGTCACAGGGACATTATGCTTCCTGAGAATCCTTCCAATCTTATCAGTAGTCCCCTAAACATACGGAATATGGACACCTGGAACCCGCTCCTTTGTTTCCCTTTTAGACAGAGAATTCTTAGAAGCTTTAAGGAAAGCCTTCAGACCCATGTATCTACTATAACCATTCTTGACAAAGACATCAAGGAGATGGGATTTCTCCTTCTCAAAGCTCTGCTTATCTGAGATTCTTAGGGCTCTAGTAGCAAGGGTATTGAGAACACCCATCTTTTGAGCCGGGAAATGGTGGGAACTGGCATGAAGATACTGCTCAGTATGGGTTTTCTTCCGAAAAACTTGGTGGGCGAGGGAACCATCACTATTCCTAGAAATAAGGATATCGAGGAATGGAAGGCAACCATCAACTTCCTGCTCTTTAGTGAATTTAATGGCAGATGATTGATTATTGAGATGATCAAAGAAGAGATTTTGAGTCCAAGGCTCTAAACTCTTCCCGACTCTTGCCTAAGCTTTGGAAAAGATTTGTGGATGATACCAATGTTATCTGGTCGCATGGCCAAGAAGAATTAGATCTCTTCTTCGATCATCTCAATAATCAATCATCTGCCATTAAATTCACTAAAGAGCAGGAAGTTGATGGTTGCCTTCCATTCCTCGATATTCTTATTTCTAGGAATAGTGATGGTTCCCTCGCCCACCAAGTTTTTCGGAAGAAAACCCATACTGAGCAGTATCTTCATGCCAGTTCCCACCATTTCCCGGCTCAAAAGATGGGTGTTCTCAATACCCTTGCTACTAGAGCCCTAAGAATCTCAGATAAGCAGAGCTTTGAGAAGGAGAAATCCCATCTCCTTGATGTCTTTGTCAACAATGGTTATAGTAGATACATGGGTCTGAAGGCTTTCCTTAAAGCTTCTAAGAATTCTCTGTCTAAAAGGGAAACAAAGGAGCGGGTTCCAGGTGTCCATATTCCGTATGTTCAGGGGACTACTGATAAGATTGGAAGGATTCTCAGGAGGCATAATGTCCCTGTGACCTTTAGGCCCTTGAACACCATTCGTGCATCCCTTAGATCAGTGAAGGATCCTATCGACCCTAAAGATATGAAAGGTGTATATTTGATCCCTTGTTCCTGTGGGACCCCCTATATTGGGGAGACGGGTCGCTCCATTAATCAAAGGATTAGTGAGCATTCAGCGGACCTTAGACATAGAAGAACTAAGTCTTCCGCTTTAGCTGAGCATGCTGAGAAAACCAATCATCATGTCTGTATTGAGGAGGCTAGTGTTATTGCCAGGGTTGCGCACTTCCATCATCGGAAATTTAGGGAAGCGCTTGAGATTGAAAAGAGGCCTAACAATCTCAACAGAGATGATGGCTGGAAAATCAGTAGGTGTTGGGTCCCGGCTCTCCTTTCTTAGTCATTTTTCCGCCTCCTTCTTCCCTTTTTTTTTTTTTTGTTATTTATCTTATTTTTATTTATTATTATTTTATTTGTATTTGTATTTTATTTATTTATTTATTTATTTATTTTATTATTATTATTATTATTATTATTATTATTTATTATTTTATTTATTTATCTATTTTATTTTTATTATTATTATTTTTATTTTTAGTTATTTTTATTTATTTATTTTTATTTTTTTATTTATTACTTATTTTTATTTTTATTGTTACTTATTTTATTTATTATTATTATTATTATTATTATTTTTTTTTTTTTTTTTTTTTTTTTTTTTTTTTTTTTTATATATATATATTCATTATTTTATTTATTTAGTTATTTTTATTTATTTTATTTATTTTTATATTTTTATTTTTTTTTATTATTATTATTATTATTATTATTATTTTTATTTTTATTTGTATTTTTATTTATTTATTTATTTATTTTATTGTTATTTTTATTTTTATTATTATTATTTATTTATTATTTTATTTATTTATTTATTTATTATTATTTATTTATTATTTATTATTATTTAGTTATTTTTATTCACATTTAACTCGTATTCACATTTAATTTATTCTTAGAAGTGGTCCTTTGCAACTAATTTCCTTTTAAAGAATAATTAACCTATAATTTTTAACTATTTATTAATAAACTATTATCACTAATTTAAACTATTTTTATAACTTATCTCCTTTTTATTATTAAAAATGTTTTGATCCCGGTCCATTAGTCAATATTAGCGATTGGTCAAACTAGCTGTTGGAGGCTCTGCTCAGTCTATTTAACATGCTAAGCTAGATCTGTTTCTTCAACTTGTCCTAACGATGAACCACACTGGTTGGTTCGAAACGCGTCGGCAAATGATATTTCATGTGATTTTTGCCGAAAAATCTTTTGTAAACTTGATATGGATCACAGAAGCCTAAACTCTATAAATCATGGAAAATTAGCCCACTCAGAGAACAGTAGCGCCTAAAATTTTCCATGGTCTCTCTACAAATCATAAAGGAAGGGGCCTTCTTTAGGATGTTCTGGGAACCTAAAATAACTACAATATTCATGTAAGTGGTCATTTTATTTTTCATTTTAAGTGTCTTGTTTTAGATGTTGTGTTTATTTGGCCTATTTTTATTATTTTAAGATATTGCAGATATCATATCGACATCTCTCTACAAATCATAAAGGAATCTGCGAGGTGGATTTATTTTCCTTGCAAGTTGATGGAAGGAAGACAATAGATCTAGAAAACAAGATTTATCTTCTTCAATGCCTGCAACAGGAAATTTTTCACCCCTTGCACATGATGATTGTTGATCTTGGTCCTAATACAGAGTTATTGGTTGCATATTGAATTGAGTTATCTAGAATGGGTAGACCTAGAGTTCTACTTGATGTAGCATTGCTGTTAAAGATGCTTGATATCTACATTTTATAGGTATACTTAGTTTTCTTTACATTAATATTTAGTTTATATGAATCTTATCTAGTTGCAGTAATTATTTTCATACTTTTCCTATCATTGATCAACTCTCTTGATTTTAAAGATATTTTTCTTTTCTCTTTTGCAATATGATATTGGAAGACATGTAATAGGTGATATTCACTAGGAAGTCTACAAATTTGTTTTAATTAAAAGACCAGATCTTTCTCTTGGGAGAAGTTGTACAGGAAGCTAGATAACAGAGTGTGTTAAGAATATGTTGATGGGTTGAGAGGGAATATGTCTTAAGATTCCTCTTCTTGAAGTATTATTTTATATTAAGATTAATGCTTCATGTCAAATTACTCTATCCATTATTATAATTGATATAGAGTAAAGCTGAGGTATTTCCCTCTATGACTTATTTGGAATCAAGGATTTGGTCATGATTGATTGAATGCATTAGGACTTGAATTGCTAAGGGTTATTTTATATTTAAACACATTGCCTAGAATGATGCATAATGTCAGTTTTCTTGCAAGAAATCTAAAAATGCACCATTCAGAGTTGAGGCCTTGGTCAAGATGTCCTATTGGTCAGATAAGAAGGAACCACGTGTTAATTTTTCATAGGGTTACATTGTTCTTTGCTTTGATAATTGCATTTCATCATTAATACATTAAGTTCACCCCATATCATCATTACATTATTCAGATCTACACCATTATCCTTCGGCATATGAAATTATATAGAAATAACAACATCATCATCATCAATGCAGCAGAACATAAAGTAACAATAGAAGAAAAACATGCACACACATAGAGACACCGTGATTGGTCCAAAACCAATGAAAAACCCACTATGGGGAAAAACTTTGCAAATATTTTTCTTCTTAGATCGTCATCAAATGATTCAGCAAAACAATGTACATGGATCCATAACTTTATATATGCAACAAAACAATTATGATATCATGAATAGATCTAATCATGTTTATAATCAAAACCCTCATTCTGATGGCTATAATGAGTTGTCATTGACTGAAGTAAACAATTGGATATTGTTGTCACTATGTTGAACATTGTTTTAACTGAGTAGAGTCTCCAGAATACAAAAGTCTCATCTATGATCCCCGATCATAGGGAGGAGGAGATGCGCGAGTGTCTATAGCAAATCTAGACGCTCTCTGTATAACTGGATGACTGTGACTGGAACAGATCTAGACACTCCTAAGTGAACTAGATGAGGGCGTCTAGGGTCAAAAATGCCTAGATATTCCTCAGGCCATGGATGATCTCATAAATCTACTCTACGAGCGTATATGGCACCTCAGATTCTCTCAGGACCACTCTTTGCGAGTGTCCAGGGACTAATACAACCTTATCTATCTTTGAAACCCTGTACGCTCCCATAACACACTGTGCTAGCAACCAAGGCTTTGTGGATGATGTCAAGACCATTGTGTGCCAACATCTAGGGACTAAAAGACCCAATTTTGTTCCAGCATCTAGAAATCAAAAACCCTATATCAATGCGAGATTTGACCCTAAGATTTCGAACCCTTGTGCGAACTTTCCTCTGACAGACCTGTGTGAACCAAGACAATAAGGGAAGAGAATATAGCTTGATCGATGTTTCTAAATGAGATTGAGGTATCTTTTTTTTATAGTCTTTCATGACGATCCACTTGGGGTTGAGGCCGACCTAAGCAGTTACACATGTGGTTAGAGCCAACCCATTCCATAACACAAGAATGAATAAAATAATTCAAAACTCAACTTCTGCTTGACTAACTTGGGTGATATTTAGGTCTATTTTGGTCCTCTCAAAAAGAGGAATATAATGCCATCATTATCTTTGTCATCTAAGCCATCCAAGGTGGAGTTTTATCGCAATTGCAAAAATTAACACTACCTCTCAACTAGGAAGAATTTCACCTGCTAATATATGTCCATTGATCAATAAGACATTCTGGAATATTCAAGTGTCATCACATATCATCACAGATCATATCTTTCATGTATTCATCATGCCATTTCCATCTTAAGTGTCTCATCATCAGAAATGAACATTGTATATCTCGATCTATCCTTTAGTTATTCCTTCTTACCACTTGATTGTTCGTGCTCGTATGTTGAACATTCTTGAATCTAGAAGAAGAAGAATTTTTTACTAGAGGGGAGCTTCAGATACCACCCTCTATCCATCAGGATGCTATCTAGAATTTCTAACAATGGGCTACTACTCGAAATATCATCATCAATCATCATCGTAGATCATATCATTAAGGAGAACATCTCCACCTGGAACCACATCGGGGAATGACTCAGAATCTCATGGGGGATATATACATCTACAACCCCATATAAAGAAATAGGATATCCAAACACATAGGGGAGCACATATTGACCATGGGATCTTATTAGGGAGCTCAATCTCAACCTAGAATCACATAGGGTTATCTCAACCCATCCTATTGTCTATTGATCTTCCCATCGATGACCTTGAATAGTCATGTGGTAGACACCTGCATCATAATTGAATTGGGTTGTACATCCCAAGTACACTCTCAACTTGTTGGCCAAATGAGGAGCGATATTCTCGACAAGCGCAAATTGTGGGTATGATGCCAACTGGGGTATACTCTGCAAAGACCAAATAGGGGAGCAGCATTCTTTGACCCTATTAAGATATGGGAGCAACATTCTCCAAATATATGGGTAATAGATAGGGGTAACGCCCTATTGTCCAGAGTTCCCTCAACCCCAAGAGCCCTCAATATCAATTCCTCACCCTAGGAGCTCATAAAGGGAGGAATAGTTGGCTTAGTGTTCTCGATCAATGCTGCACTCATCATACTTAGATATGGTATCAATTTATCTCAATAGAAGTTGTTTCCTATTCATACAGGACATCAAATCAAATATAATGTCAAAACATAAATAATCATATAAATCACAAAAGGATACCACAATCATCCTCCCTCTCATGGAGGTGCCAACCACAAGCATGAGCTAGTTTCGAATGGCTACATTGTCTCAATATATGAGAGTATCTTGGTCCAAACTATAAATATGGGAATTTCTGCCAAGTGGATCTCACTCTATGTCATAACAAGGTATCCATGTTATATCTAGATCATGCTTAGACAACTCTCTAAGGAGCTTCTTCATCCTGCCTCATAGCTTGCCATGCTAGCAACATTGTACTCATCCTCAGTCATACTATGGACCTCTCGTCCAAGATATCATGGCAGATATTATACTAAAGTAGCATCCAAATGTGCTTAACAATAATCTCTATCAAAAACAATGCATCCATGCAATCACATATCATAGGATAAATATATCATCCTCAAAAATAGAACACCTCATGCAGATATTTCAAAGGATGCTTGGTGGAAACTCTATGTGACTGAAGCATCTCAATCATGAATTTATTCAGGTTCTATGCACATCATACATATACAGATGGATGTTCAAAAATAGAACATCTATGCTTCAATCAGTTGATGGATGCCATGTCAAGTTCAACAAAATCTTTTAACTTCAAATCAAAGTATCCAAGGATTTGTATTTTCATTACTCAAAAGCATTTTTCCAATAGCTTTGCAATATGAAATTTATTTCCCAAATTCTAGAAATCGATTCATCATGCCATGATACATCATTTTGAGATTCAAAGGCCATCTCCCTCTGATTTAGATCATCAAAGGCTCATCATCTATCAAAAGTAGATCATCAGGATATAAAACCAAAACCATATTGTAAATAAAATATATACCTTGGAACTCATCATCTTGACTTCATCAAATGACTGTCCACTATGGACATATCTGGATCGGCGATATTTCTTCATACAATGCTCTCTACAAGAATAACACTTTACTAAGCCAAAATAATAAGCGTTAGATACATAAATGTTCTATCATCACATCAACAAAGTTAACTCATCAAAGTTTAGAAGTCAGATCACAAACATTATCAAAGTCATTGATATCATAGTATGAATTCTTTCAACCAAGTGACAGGAAGAGCACATATCGAGTCTTGATTTCATCTATAATGATGACAAAAAGTTGTCATCAACCATGCAATATCAATATGAACTTTATCAAGTCATTATCATAATCATAATGCAAGTCATTTCTGTCACTAGGTGAAAATACATACACCAAGGATGATTCATGCAGGCTCCATTTTCATGATGAATCACAACTATCATTACCTCAACCATTGTGCTAGGAATGAGGAGGCCAATACAAAATCATTTTTCTGAATACTCACATAAGTCGTTATTCCCACATAGCATAAACAACAGGGAAAATCAACAATCGTTAGATCAAATCAACAGACATCAGGTCAAGTCCAAATTCGCTATCATAGAGAGATCTATAGTCAAAGCATATATCAATCATCAATTAAAGTTATTGTCAAGCATCATGACAAAACAATGTTCATTTATATCAATCATCCAAATCATGCCAAATCTTCTAGCACAAACATAGTGACATTCTATACATATGTTCCGGTCACCTGCAAACACAAGTTCAGTCTACATGTTCATGTTATGACAAATATTCAACCTTTTCATACTTGAAGATCTTGTTGTTATATGCCACACATCTGTAGGACTGGCACCTCCTAGGTGAACATATTATTTCATGCACAGTGATAAAAGAAATTTAACCCGACAATTTCATAAATCAAATTACAGTGGCAAAATCTCTCATAGACACATTGATTTAGAGTTAAGATAGCTTCATAAAGCTTTAGATGATGGTAAACTATAGTCAAACCCCTGGATACTCCCTTCAGGTTAGCATGGGAGCACCTTTAGCTGTTTGGACATTCTTTGGGTCTTAGCATGCCCAGGGATGAGATCTCCCATTTCTGTGACTGTGTCTGGAGAAGATACCCTAATTTTTCTACGAACTTCATAATTGAGACTCTGCTACATATCAGTATTGTAAGATGCACATAAATCATACTTTAGCAACACAAAATGAAAATAGTAATATGAGTATGAGTCTTGAGAAGAGATTCTCCATCTGATCAGGGATCTACTTCATTCATCCTCATTCATGTCATCAGCCTATCTCTACTAGAGTCAAGAAACAACAATAAATGTCCATGGTCCATATACCAATGTTGCCTTCAGTTTTCCACCAAGTCTGCTAGGGATTATCCCATCTAGGGATTCATCAAATCTCCCACAAGTTCTTGAGTATCTTCACATTGACCATACTAGGTTTCATATCTCATATCGTTTCCATAAACAAAGGTTTCACTCCAACCCTAACCTCATAGAATCTATCAAACCCTAATAATCAAGTTGCCTAGGGTTTTCTTCAAACCCTAGAATTCTTTTAGGTCTCCACCATCCTCTTCTTTCTTCCATCAAGGCATCATCATCGAGGTTATCTACATGGATTTTCTTCATCCCAGCTTTGATACCACGTTAATTTTTCATAGGGCTACATTGTTATTTTCTTTGATAATTACATTTCATCATTAATACACTAGGTTCACTGCATATCATCATTACATTATTTATATCTACACCATTATCCATCAGCATATGAAATTATATAGCAAGAACAACATCATCATCATCAATGCAACGAAACATAAAGGAACAATAGAAGAAAAGCATGCACACACATAGAGACACCAGGATTCATCCGAGACCAGGGTAAAAGCCTCTATGGGGAAAACCCTTGCAAATATTATTCTTCTTAGATCATCATCAAATGATTCAGCAAAAGAGAGTAAAATTATCCATAACTTTTTCCATGCAAAAAAATAACTATGATATCCATGAAACAGATCTAATCATGCTTATAATAAAAAATATCATTCTGATCGTTGTAATGAGTTGTCACTGACTAAAGTCAACTAGTGGATACTGTTGTCACTGTGCTGAACACTGTTTTCACTGAGAGGAGTCTTTGGAATACAAAAATATCATCTATGAGCCCCGAACACAAGTAGGAGGAGTTGTACGAGCATCTATAGCATATTTAGACACTCTTTGCATAACTAGATGGTTGCATCTGGAACAAATATGGATGCTCCCAGGTTAACTGGATGAGGGCATCTAGGGTCAAACATACCCAGATCTTCCTCAAGCCATGGATGCTCTCACAAGTTTTTGTGTGAGCATCTATGGCAGCCCAGATGCTCTCAGGACCACTCAGTGCGAGCATCTACGGACTAATACAACTTCATATATCTCTGAAACCCTGGACGCTCCCATATCACATTGTGCTAGCATCCAAGGCTCCCTCGACATTGTCAGGACCACTGTGTGCTAGCGTCTAGGGACTAAAATATCCAGTTCTACGCCAACATCCAGAAATCAGAAAACCCTAGATCATTGCAAGCTCCAACCCTGAGATTTCAGACCCTTGTGCCACCTTTCCTCCAATAGACTTGTGTAAACCACGACAATAAGAGAAGAAAAGATAGCTTGATCAATGTGTCTAAATGAGCTTGAGGTATATTCTATTTATAGGATTTCATGAGGGTCCACTTGGGGTTAAGGCTGATGTAAGTAGTTTCACATTTGGTTAGGGTCGGCTCATTCCATAATACAAGTATGAATAAAATAATTCAAAACTCAACTTCTGCTTGACTAAATTGGGTGATGTTTAGCTCTATTTTGGTCCTCTCAAAAAGAGGAATCTAATGCCATAATTACCTCTATCATATGAGTTTTACAAGGTGTAATTTGACCACAGTTGTAAAAAGTAACACCAAGGAATTTTTTATGATCAGATATTGCTTGTATGTGGCAGAAACATGGGTACGCTAAGCTTATCGTATAGGTGTTTCTAGAACGGGTTTTATGTCATCGAGAATTCTTGTAGAATCTATAACAACGCAGGTTAAAAATATATTTAATAAAGCTAATAAATGAAAAATAATAACCAAAGTCATGGGACATGTATTCCAAGATAATTGTTGGTAAAAAACACAGTGATGGGGATCACTGGTGATTAATTAATGGCTATGGAAATTGGCAAAGGCAATGGAAAAGAAAAAATGGCATTAATTGGAATTTGATTTATGAAATAATGGAAAATAGGAGAAAAGGAAGGTGAAAAGCCACAAGTTGCATGTGAGGAGAAAATTGAAGGAAAATAATGGAAAATGAAGAAAATATAGGACTCGTTAATAAAAGGGCTTCTAAGGATCAGTTCACAACCTTTTGTCAATTTTATCTTGGAGAGCTCTCTCTTCTATTCTCTCTCTCATAGTTTTGAACAATTAGATTTTTCTTGGAGCAATAATGGAGGAGTGTGGTTTACTTGAGATTTGGAGCAAGAAGGAAAAGGAAAAGCAAGAAAACACAAGGGAACATTAGGATCAACAACTAGAACGAGTTTTCTTTGTGGGTATCGAGTTGCATGTATGATTTACTTGTAAAATTTTATGTTCATGGCATATGCATGTGGTTATTTGGTTATTATATGTCATTGGAATGGAGGATTTCTTGGATTGATAGTGGTTTTGCATAACCTGGAATTTTCCTGGATAGCCATGTTGTTACGGGTTTTACCTTTTGCTTTCTAGTTGGTGCTCATATTCATTATGGCCATGGGTTGAGTTATTAGTTCCTAGAGCCTTGGTTGGAAAAACCCTATGCAAGCCTTGTAATAGATTGGGTTGAGTTACTAGTCTTGGAAGCCTTGGTTGGAAAATTTCTTTGAAGATCTTGGTGGGTTGAGTTACTAGTGCTAGAGCCTTGATTGGAAAAATGCTTTGGAGCCTAGCAACATATGTGGGTTGAGTTAGTAGTCTTGGAGGTCGAATTCGAACAAATGATCTAGAACCCTAATCATCTTGGATGGAGATTGATCTGGTGATGGTCAATGATTTTTGACCAAGAGGTCGAATTATTGTTTGAGGGTTGAGGTGGTTTGGCCTCTAGAAGCCCTAGTTTTATTTTCTTGGTTTATTCCATGAGATCCAACATTCATGCTTGGAATATGGCGTGAGGGTGATTGGTTGAAATATTTGGTTTAGATTCATATATTGTTGGGTGGTATGTGGAAGTCCCTAACTTGGTTGGATTTTCATATGTTAACAAGAGCTCTTTTCTTGTTATGTTCTATCTTTAAATGTACTTGTTAGTACATTGATTTGATGTTTTTCCTAATACTATTGTTAATCTGGTTATATGTCAGTTATAAGTATGGTTTTATGACAATATTGAGTTACGGATCTCATCATGTGTTCGTTAGTAGATGAAATGTTAATGAATGATTGACCTAATAGATGATATTGTAGCTAATGTGAGAGGGCATCAAACCTTCTTGAAAAATCTGAATAAGTATGAATTCCTTATGTTCAGATGTGTTATTGATGAAATGCCTGTCATGGTTAGGATGAGTCACGCTAGGTCATTGCTCAAGTTTTTAATTAGAGGCAATTTCTTCTTGTTATTTATCATTTATGATAATTTCAATCATTTATGGGTAGAGGCCTAAGTCCTAGCCTTGAAAAAGTGGCTCAGGTTTTGACGTCACTTGCACAAAACTAACTGAAAAAGACTACAGTCACATGGAGACCTTGTGGGGGAAATGAATGGAGGGTTACAGTCACATGGAGGTATTGTGATGGGAGTGTTTAGGGATCTAGTTCAGTTAAAAAACAAGTTAATGTAGGGGTTGGGCACCTAGAGTAGTTGGTTAGCCCCTATGGGTCCTGTAGCTTCTGAGGAAGGTCAGTTTGGTTTTATTTTGTCAATTCCAATTCCTTAACTATACTTGGGGAGCTGAATCATATCACAGTAACTCATCGTCACATATTTACCTCAGTGGAATTATTAGCCTCGGTAAGTGTGAGAGGAGGGTGGTTATAGATTGGTATCAGACCATGGTTCAACCCTGGACTGGATGGGCAGAATGTGTTTTTCATGCATATCATTACAAGTAGAAGATCAAAGATGGCTCGAAAAATCATAGACTAAAATTCATGAGACTCTTTCTATAGATCAGGTGAGAAACATGGTGATGGGTACTCTCTTGACATAGTAGAAACTTTGAGAAGTTTGAAGGTAGAAATAAGAAGTTTTAAAGTGGATAATGACCGAATAATTCAACCACAAGAGATACTTGCTAGGGAACAAGAGAAACAACCAAAGGTAAATGCAGTTATCCTTCATAGTTTATCAAACTTGTAGAGACAGAGACCACTTAGGATCAATCATGGATAGGAGGACAAAACTAATGGAACATATGGTAGTAGGTCTCACGGTGGGCACAGGTCAGATATATATGATATTGTTAGAGATGGAAGGTTCTTGAATACAAAAGATAGAAAAGGTAGTGGACATGGAATTTACTCTAGTTTTGGTTTAGAAATGTATCATTGTCATCATCGATATCATCCTTACAGGAGGTGTGACCAAGGATGGAGAAATGAAGAAGTCACCAGATGCAAAGGTGTGCTTACCAGGGATGAATGAGTTCTTTTGGTTGCAGGATTACTCTGACAACATGAAGGCTAGCATATCTATGTTCGGTCTTCAAGGTAAAGAATAAATTTGACAGGAAGATGTAAAGAATGTCAAAGGGAATTCGGGAAGAGGAGTTGACTTGAAGCAAGTTTGAGATACTTTTCAGGAAGAAGTATCTATCATAGAGATACTATGATGATAGGGAAAACCAATTCTATTAGTTGAAGATGGGATCCATGACCAATGAGAAGTACACTAGTAGATTCCTGGATTTATTGAGGTATGTACCTTATCTTGAGGAGCAGAAAGTGAAGATTCAAAGATTCATTAGTGGGTTTCTAGTAGAATTTAAATAGAGAATCGAGTTTGATGAGCCTAGATCATTCGAGGAAGCCATCATAAAGTTGAAGCATTATTATGAGCAATCGAAGTGCAGGTCTGAGACTAAGTAGGATTGGAAAGGTAATGAAACGAATAAAGGAAAATGGGATAAGAAGCGAACTAGACCTCAAGACATAGGTAACAAAGATAATATAACACTGCCTAAGAAGTTCAATGCATGTGACAAAGGATAGGGATTTTAGTCTGAGGAGCAGAAAAAGGGTGATGGAAAGAAGCCTTTACAATGTTGGACTTGGGGAAAGGATCATCGCTGGAGATATTGTCTGCAACATCAGGGTGGAAGACCACAAATTTATAGTGCTCAAGAGGCACAAATAGTGGGGGACGTTGGATAGAGTATTCCTCAGATTTATGCAGTGTTGGATAGTAGGTAGGCAGATCACCAAGCATCTATTATCGAGGTGGATGGTAAGCTTTGTGATCAAGTTATTTCTATTTTGATTGACACTAGATCTAATTATAGCTATGTTAACCCTAACCTAGTGGATAAGTGTGGTTTCAATAAATAAGTACATGTAGTTGGCTACAAGTACAAATAAAAGAGTTCATTATTGGGTAAGAGATTGTGCATTTGAATTGAATGGTATGCCTACATCAACACATCTAAATGTACTTCCATTGGGTTCATACAATATGATATTGGGTATGGATTGGTTGTATATTCATAGGAGTAAGGTGGACTATTATGATAAAGATATTGAATGCTTGGATGAAAATGAAGAACAAAGAATCTTGCAAGGTAAGAAAGGGGAAACATTAGTCAGAATGGTTACAACTATGTAGGAAAATCACAATCCTAGGAAAGGGTGTGTGTTATTTGTAGTACATATTTCTAGTCACAAAGGTAAATATGTTAAGGATGCAGAAGTATTGAACATGTACCTAGTTTCACAATAGTTTCAGGATGTATTTCCCCCAAAGGTTTTAGACTTTTCGCCTCACTAGGAAGTCAAATTTTCTATTGAGTTGGTACCAGGGGAAACTCCAGTATCTAAGGCACCTTACAGGAGCACTCTAGATTTAGTGGAATTGAAGTCGCAGTTAAAGGAAATTATTGACAAGGGATACATAAGGCCAATTGTGTCGCCTTACGGTGTTTGTGAAAAATAAGGATGGTACTCTCAGGTTATGTATTGACTACAGGTAGTTGAACAAGGTAACGATCAAGAAAAAGTATCCATTATTAAGGATTAATGACCTGTTTAATTAGTTGAAGGGAGAAGTAATGTTATCAAAGATTGATCTGAGATTAGAATACCATCAGGTATGCATTAAAGAAGAGGACATCTACAAGACTACTTTCCATACCATGTATGGGCATTATGATTTTGTTGTATTTACTTTTGGTTTCACTAATTCTTTAGCTATTTTTATGTGTTTCGTGAATAATGTGTTGCATCCTTATTTGGACAAGTTTTTTATTGTATTCATTCACGATATATTGATATATTCTAAGAATGAGGAAGAGTATGTCAAACACTTAGCAACAATATTGAGATTGCTAAGAGAGCATCAGTTGTATGCCAATCTTAGTAAATGTAGTTTCTTTTAGACAAAGGTACATTACTTGGGGCATGTGGTTTCCAAGGAAGGCATAGCATTGGATTCGGAAAAGATAGGGCTATCATTGAATGGGTATCTCCTAGGAATGTAGGTGAGTTAAGGTCATTTATGGGGTTAGCAGGTTACTACAGGAGGTTCATTAGGAACTTCTCATGGATTTCATATCCTATCAGATCATTGTAGCAAAAAGGTAAGAAATTTGAATGGATAGAGGAATTTGTAGCAAGTTTTGAGTAGTTGAAGTAGTTACTTACAAATGGCCTAGTTCTAAAAATCACATATCCAAGAAAAGAGTCCATGGTGTGTACATATGCTTGCAAGAGAGGAATTGGTGGAGTTCTGATGTAGGAAGGATAGTTAGTGTGCTATGAATCAAGGAAAGTGAATGGGCACAAGTAGAATTCTATTACACATGACCTTGAGTTGGCAACGATCATCCATGCTTTGAAGATGTGGGGACACTATCTTCTTGATAGGTGGTTCATCTTGATGAGTGATCATAGTGGATTGAGATACCTATTTGACCAAGTGAATATGAATTTCAGGAAACCAAGATGGTTGGCCACGATCAGTGAATTTGACTTTGAGATTAGGTAAATCAAAGGGAAAGAAAACATGGTTGCATATGCTTTTAGCATAAGAGTACATGTAAATCACGTAACAAACATGAGCTCACATGGGACTGATTTATAGGATTAGATCTTGCAGGCAAGATAGTAAGATGAAAGGTTTATGGAGCATAGGCACAAGTTACAATAGGATACATGTGATCAATATGTGGATTATCGTCTCATAACAGATGGTTTGGTCAGATTTCGGGACATGATCTATGTGTCGAACAACAGTGAGCTCAAGAAGTTTATCTTGAGGAAATATCATGCTAAGCCATATTCAAGTCACCCAGGATATCAGAAGACATTTACAATGATGAAGAAGTTATACTATTGGTCGAATATGAATAAAGAAGTCATAGAGTTTGTGGCTAGATGTTTTGATTTCCAATAGGTAAAATCATAGTTCAAGCATATAGGTGGATTACTACAACCAATTTTGATTCCAAAGTGGAAATGGGAGGTCATTTCCATGGATTTCATTATAGGTTTGTTGGGGATATCTAGGAAACATGATTCTATTACAGTTGTGGTTGACAGGTTGACTAAGGCAACACCCTCCATTTGATTGAAGTCTACTTATTCAGCTAGTGATGTAGCACAAGTCTTCATCGGGGATATAGTGAGATTGCATGGTGTACCAAAGAAGATTGTATGAGATAGGGATATTAATTTCACCTTTAGATTTTGGAAAGAGTTATTTGCATATTTGGGTACAGAGTTGGCCTTCAGTACAACTTATCATCAGTAGACAAATGGACATATAGAGAGGGTCAACAAGATTTTGGAGGACATGTTGAGAATGTATGTGATGCATCGATAGTGAAAGTGGGAAGAGTATCTTCCATTGGTTTAGTTTGCGTACAACAATGGTTATCAAGAGTCACTAAGGATGAGTCTATTTGAAAAAATATATGGGAGCATTTGTAATACTCCTATCAGTTGGAGTGATCCAGTGAACATGATATTTATACGACCAAACATGTTGGTAGACATGGAACAAGAAATGCAAGTTATCAAGAATAATCTAAAGGCATCACAAGATATATAGAAAATTTATGCAGATCAATAAAGGGTATTTAAGTAGTTTCAAGTTGGGGAACATGTGTATTTGCACATCAAGCTTAAGAATATCTCATTGAGGATTGGACCATGTGCAAAGCTAGCACCTTAGTATTGCAGGCCTTTCAATATCCTTGAGAGGATTGGACCAGTGGCCTGCAGGCTTGCACTGCCTCTGGCAGTGAAAGTCCATGATGTTTTCTACATGTCATTACTTAAGAAGTATGTTAAATATGTTGATCATGTTAGCGATTTGTTTGTATTATAGGTGGAATCAAAAGGATAATTCCAACCTGAAACTTAGTGCATTTTGTAGAAAAAGATGCTCATGCTGAAGAACTGAGCAATTGAGCAAGTTAAAGTGAAGTGAAAGCACTTTGGGCCTAATGAAGCTACATGGGAGATGACTGATAAGATGTGGGATATGTATCCTTCATTGTTTTCTGGTTGAGGAAAAGTATTTTTGGTATATGTAAATATTTATATATGGTTGTTATTGTAAATACCGCAATGAGCTATGTTATAAAGCTCCAATAAGTGGTATGGTTGTCATGTTGCTATATCTATCATGTTGGTTTAATTTTCAGCAGGATGTTCATTGTAAATACCAGAATGAGCTAATCTATAAAGCTCCATGGGCAGTATGTTTGGTTTTCAACGGTCTTACTGGTTATAGGTGTCATTGAACATCGAGAGCAGTGTTTCCCTAAGGAGGGGGGGTCTGTAACAACCCCAGGTTAAAAATCCATGTAATGAAGGTGATCCAGGTTATCTTTTGTTTATAGATGCATGTAAAGAATTACATAAACAATTTGTAGCTTAACCAAAGAGAAACTTAAATGTGCACATGTGAGAAGAAGAAGAAGAAACACATAAGCATGACAAGAAGACAAGAATCTTGATAACGGATTTCATCCCTCTTGGACTACATCTTCGTGCCCTGCTCGATCAATGGGGAGGCCTTCATTTATAAAAAAAATGGCATCAAAAAGTTACATTCATCAATTTACAAAATGGAGCATTATACCTCCATGCTGAAAAGTGCCCGAAAATTGGAGAGCTCTGTTGCAAAAACTGACACTGCCAATGGATTCCCATCGCCAAGAGGTGCAAAATCCATATAAAACTTGTCCAATTCTGAGACTGGACCAAAATCACCCTCCTACAAAAATTCTGCTCAGGCAAAGTTCCACCAGTTTTTCTGAGTGCTCAAGGTTCCACCACCTTGTCTTGAAATTCGTGCTGCTGATCTCCTCCTTGGCAATGGTAGAAAAAATCAGTTTATATAAAAAATTGGGTGGATTAAACCATAATATGGTTATGGGTTATTTTTACCAAACCCATATTTACCCAAACTACTAAACTTTACCAAACCCAAATTATAATATATATATTTTTTTACCACTGTTGGGGAGGCGGGCCCATACCTCACAGGACCACACCTGTCATGCCCCTACACCTGCGGTAGTTTTTCAACCGCTTATAGCGAGGTGGGGCACTGCCAATCGTTTTCTTTTCATCAATACTTACTATTGTAGACTACGCCTAACATTCCACTTATCCTACTTAGTTTGTGTTTCGCAACCAAGTATTATTAATGTGTTCCTTTATACAAGTGAAATCCCATAACATTCACATAACAACATTATAGAATAGAAATGCACAACAGTATAAAGGGAGGGGCAACTCCCTGCAATATGAGTCTGCCCGAATCAATATATTATACAATCTTCACTTTTACAAAGTACAAGTTAAATATTGGGAAACCCCAAATTTACACTTAACCAAATTTCCAACTTCGGAAAACTTGGTTGCCTAACTCGTCAGCGCCTCCGCACAGTCGCTACATGACTCACCAACCCTTCGTTCACCTCATTGCACGATCGTGTTGTTTTCCCAACTTGGGCGCGCCTCCAAGTCACCACACACGGGTGCCTCTACCCGAGACACACCTTTGTTCACAATCTCAACACTTCACCAAGTCACAACATGCACACTTGCACAATGGGCGGGTGCTCACATGAGTCACCCAAGAACCCATGCCAAGTCGTCGCACAAACCGGGCGCCCACGCCCTTGTTCACCGTCGGACGCTCCTTCGCACAACCCAGGTGCCACACACCCGTACACGCCCTACACTTCGTCCGGCAGGTGACTTGTGCCCACGCCCTCACCCAAGATTAAGACAACACATTTCTCCTTCATGTAGCCTCACCCAAGGTTGGGCACATCACCTTATGTGACCTCCTTATATTGCTACGGCAACCTCTTATTCCCATGCACTTCTCCTTTTGTTGGATGAGTGAAGATGCTTGTTGAGCGATGGTTCAAATAAGCCATCGCATGACTAACTTATACGCTATCCCTGGTTACGCCATTCCCTTGGCCAACCCATTTAACTTATCAACCAACGCGTTTGTCCATGCTTGTGGCTTGGTCGGCCCGTCGACCAACACCCTCAACCATCACTTCCAACCGTCGGCTTTACTCCATGAACGCCCACGCTCCACCATCGTATAAACATACGTGACCGCTCACACTTTCGCATTATTCTTCCAAGTCATTCATGCGTTCTCCATCGCACTTTGCACCGGCGGTGAGTCCTGGACCGCAGGCCCTTACATCCTCCTCCACCTGAAGTCGTTGTTGTCCTCGACAACATACCATCCTGGTAGCCATCCACCAAGATCATCAACAACTGTCTCACCCATGATGTCAACTCCTCCACATACTGCAAACATCTCTGCAACATATGTAGAACCACCGTCTCCATCATGTCTCGTCTCGGCAACCATCTGTCACCAAGATCATCATACCAAGGTATACACCCCATCGGTATGTCATATATCGGAAATCATCTCAATCCATGACCATCGACCACCCTGTCACAATCTCCACATGCTGCTCTCCATCGTGGAAGGCTGGCCCCTCCATCTCAAGCTACATGCTTCCTACAACCTCTCGTGTCGACCTCATCATGTTTCGTCCTCGTGTGAACTGCTGTCATGATACTCCAACACAATGCTAACACATCTCTGCACATTGAGCTCCCCCATGTTTGAACTAGTTGGGTAGCTAATCCAACTGTCACGCTCAAACCATGAGAATGCACATCCTCATGCCACCATCAGTTGTTTCTCAAAACATCCTGTCACATCCTCAACTCAATCAAGAATCCATCTTTATACAAGTGTAAGCCATGCTCAGGTCCATGAAGTAGTCCTCATCTCATCTGCAACATGCTGTCCATGATGTCTGGTACTAATGTGCTGCATGAAATCAGCTACATCTACCCCAACATCATCATCCATATGTGTGCCTCCTCAACATGAAGAGACCATCTCATCAAACTCTGATTCTTGATGTGCCACATTCAGGTCCATGAAGCAACCTCCATCATATCTGTATGTGCCATCCCTCAAGTCTATCATAGAAACAAGTATACACCTGTCTCATCTATCCATGTGCTGCCCATGATCATAGATCAATAAGCTCCCATCTGTCCAAAAGTGGTTGAGTCTCGGCTCAACCCATGCCCAAGTGTTGCCACCAAGGCATCATCATCGTTGTAACTCCATCACTCCAAAGTGTCTCATATCGATCCTCCACATCAAGTCACTCTTTCAAGCCATTCCCATACATGTACTTGAAAGTATGCACCCCATCCTGCATCAAAGTCTCTGACCTTAGCTCCTCAATGCATCAAATCCTCTAAGTCCACCATATATGAAGTCTCCCTGGAAGTCACAACCTCATGTCATCATGAGCTCCATGAGTCATCTCCAACCAACACTCTAGCAAGCATACAAGTCCCGACCCAAAGATCTCTGCAAGATGCCTCAGCTCTCCATGTAGTAGGAATGCTCCATAGTCTACTCACAACTCCATCCAAGTCTGTGGCCTTGTTGTACATAAGTGCACAACCTCTCCACCGGCTCATAAGTAAAACATCTCCATGTCACATCAGCAAATCCACTTACACAACATCCCTGCCTTGGCACTCCTCATTGGATGCCCATAAGTGACACATCTTCAAGTGCTCCTGCATCATGTCCCTGCATAAGACTGCCATGATCCATGTTTCAAACCTGATGTCCATGACTAAGTTGCCCATGTAGTCCAACCAAGTAGACCCATCACAACAATCGGTATTCCTCATCCAAGTCTGCAATCTTCGATATAGTGAACTTGTTAGGCCCCTACACTATCATCATACCTCAAGAGTGTGCCCTCCTCCAATCTGTCCATGATTCATGCTGGGCACTTAGCCAATCCTCCATGTGGCTAAAGCATGACCCAATCCTCCACAATGATCATTATGTTCCTCCCTTTTCACGGGCCTTTGTACCTTCTACCATAAGGTCACAAACAACCCCAACAAGTTCTGCAACAATCAATGATCCTTGCCTCTTCATACAGGGTCTCATCATAGACATCCATGGCAAGATCCTCCATTGCATCGGCAAACTGATTTTGCCCTTCCCTGCATATGGTCCATCTACCAAATGCTCGACTAAAACACAAGTATCGATACTTACTTCATCATCATGAGGCTCCTCCATATGAGTATCCTCATTCATCCATGTCTGCAAACTACACGATCCTGGTTCAACTTGATCAATCTCAAGTTCATCCTCCATCGTTGTCACATCTGCAACATCCTCAATCATCATGGCTTCCTCTTCCTTGTTAGCACAATCTGCAACTTCATCTTGCTCCATTGTCCAACCAAGTTGAAGAAGTTCATCTTCAACATTCTTTTCCAAGACTTCAAGCTTCTCTCGAATCTGGGGATTCTCTTCTTTCATCCACTTCAACCTATATAAGGTAAGCAAGAGCTTCCCTTCGCATTCTTCCAAACCTGCCATGTCTGGTCGTTCAGCTTGGCCCAAGAAAAAAGCTTCTCCTCTGCTAAACTTGTTTCACCATTCACCTGAATCACCCTGATATTCCACCTGTCACCTGCAAAACTTGAGCTCCCTGCCAAGTCTTCGGTCTTCGTAGAATCAGCTCCTTGATTCAGTTCACCAGCTCCAACCATGAGCTCTGATACCACCTATCACGATAGTGCAGTGGGATCAGCACTTCATCGTCAACCCAGTCATCAGCCTGCTCTGATACCACCTGTCACAGCGCTACACCTGCAGTAGTCTTTCAACCACTTATAGCGAGGTGCGACACTACCAATCGTTTTCTTTTCACCAATACTTACGATTATAGACTACGCCTAACATTCCACTTATCCTACTTAGTTTGTGTTTCGCAACCAAGTACTATTAATGTGTTCCTTTATACAAGTGAAATCCCATAACATTCACATAACAGCATTATATAATAGAAATGCACAACAGTATAAAGGGAGGGGCAACTACCTGCAATATGAGTCTGCCCGAATCAATATATTATACAATCTTCACTTTTACAAAGTACAAGTTAAATCTTGGGAAACCCCAAATTTAAACTTAACCAAATTCCCAACTTTAGCAAACTCGATTTCCCAGCTCGTCAGCGCCTCCGCACGGTCGCCACACAACTCACCAACCCTTCGTTCACCTCGTCACACGATCGTGTTGTTTGCCAAACTTGGGCATGCCTCCAAGTCGCCACACATGAGTGCCTCTGCCCGAGACACACCTTTGTTCACAATCTCAACACTTCACCAAGTCACACTGTGCACACTTGCACGATGGGCGGGTGCTCACCCAAGTCACCCAAGAACCCGTGCCAAGTCGTCATACAAACTGGGCACCCACACCCTTGTTCACAGTTGGGCACTCCTTCACACAACCCGAGCGCCACACACCCGTGCATGCCCTACACTTCGTCCGGCAGGTGACCTCTACCTGCGCCCTCACCCAAGATTAAGACAGCACGTTTCTCCTTTGTGTAGCCTCACCCAAGGTTGGGCGCATCACCTTATGTGACCTCCTTATATTGTTGTGGCCACCTCTTATTCCCACACACTTCTCCTTTTGTTGGATGAGCGAAGATGCTTGTTGAGCGATGGTTCAAATGAGCCATCGCATGACTAACTTATACGTTGTCCACGGTTACACCATTCCCTTGGCCGACCCATTTAACTTATCAACCAATGCGTTTGTCCATGCTTGTGGCTTGGTCGGCCCGTCGACCAACGCCCTCAACCATCACTTCCAACTGTCGGCTTTACTCCATGAATGCCCACGCTCCACCATCGTATAAACATACGTGACCGCTCACACTTTCGCATTATTCTTCCAAGTCGTTCGTGCGTTCTCCATCGCACTTTGCACCGGTGGTGAGTTCTCGGACCGCAGGCCCTTACAACACCCATCCCCACCATACCTGTTGCGGTCAACATCCCATACAAGGCTGTATCCCATGCACTGTCCACGGTTCGATGGTTATAACCCACTATATATATGCATGTTGGTTTTCACTTATCTATGGACCGGTCACATATGCATTAACCCATTACCATGCAATGGTTCCACGTGTTTCAATTGCTGTTTATATATGGGTTTTGGTTATAACATCCTTCACCATGTAACCATACGTTTGTTTCATTCAACCATACCATGTATTATATGGTATATAACCTTTTGACTATGCCACGTGCTTTTCACGTTGGTTTCTTTTTTTCATGACATAGTTATTATATGGTTTTTAACCTTTATATGGGTGTAACCATATTCCTTCCCACGTAGACCTTGCCACGTATTATGATACGTTGGTTGTTTTGTTTTATATTTTTTATATTTTGTTTTATGTTTTTATATATTTTGGGTTTTCACTTATATGTTTAGTTATTTTAATAACCATAACCCAAAAATGATCTTTTTTTCTCTTGTGCAGGTTTAGAAGGCCACTGGAGGAATGCCAAGTGTCAAGCTACCATGTGGGTCCCACGTGCTGACTGGGATGCCATGTGGCGCCTTGTGGGCCCTATTTTTCCTCTGGCATACCAATCTTTGAGGGGCTCTATCTTTTGCATACGAGCTCGGTTTGACAAATCGTTCACATCATCGTGGTCAGGAAGACGAGCCATTTCAACCGATGCCATCAACTGCTCCTTTCTAAAATTTTGAATTTCGAGCTTGTATCCATCCCCTTGGTGTCTCGAGATCCTCCTTGATCAAAAGTTAATAAAGGAAAAATGATAACCAAGGTCATGGGACATGTATTCCAAGCTAAATGTTGGGAAAAAACATAGTGATGGGGATCACTAGTGATTAATTAATGGCTAGAAAAGACAATGGAAAAGGAAAATGGCATTAATTTACATTTTATTTATGAAATAATGGAGAATAAGAGAAAAAGAAGGTGAAAGGTCACAAGTTTCATGTGAGGAGGAAATTGAAGGAAAATAATGGAAAATGAAGAAAATAGAGGCTTCATTAATAAAAAAGGCTTCTGAGGATCAATTCACAACCTAAATTTGTCAGTTTTAGCTTGGAGATCTCTCTCTTCTATTATCTCTCTCATACTCTTGGAAACTTAGAGTTTTCTTGGAGCACTCTTGGAGGAGTGTGTCTTACTTTGGATTTGGAACAAGAAGGCAAAGGAAAAGTAGGAAAGCATAATGGAACATCAGGATCAACATCTAAAATAGGTTGGCTTTGCAAGTACCAAGTTGCATGTATAATTTTCTTATTAGTTTTGACATGCATGGCATATGAATGTGGTTATTTGGTTATGATATGTCATTGGCATGGAGGAATGCATGGATTGACTGTGGTTTTCCCTATCCTTTCCATTACCTAGATAGCCATGTTATTGTGGGTTTTACCTTCTATTTTCTGGCTAGTGTTCATATTGCTTATGGTTTTGGGTTGAGTTACTAGTTCCTAGATTCTTAGTTGGAAAAACACTATAGAATCCCCGTAACATCTTGGGTTGAGTTACTAGTCGAGGAAGCTTTGGTTGGACAAACACTCTAGAGCCCTTAGTGGGTTGAGTTACTAGTCCAAGAGCCTTGGTTGGACAAATTCTTTGGAGCCTGATGGTAGTTGTGGGTTGAGTTATTAGTCCTGGAAGCTGGGTTGGAAAAAACACTCTAGAGCCATGGAAAACTTGGATGGAGACTTATTTTATGATGGTTACTGATGTCTAGCCATGAGGTGGAATCACTGGTTGAGTGTAGAAATTCCTTGTAGATTTAAACTATTAATTGTAATTTACTAAAACAATAGAATTGAATCTACTCTACTCATCAGCGGAAACAATTAGATTGCAAAATCATGAAGCATACAAGAGGAATAATTCAATCAACACATTACACAATGATTTGCTGGGGAAAGCCACAGCTAAAAACCCCTGCTATCTTTATATTTCATTAGTAAAAAAAATATAAGAATATTTCAATGCTTTGCTCAAGCCCAATCAACCTCTGCACTATCTCTATTTGTCTCACCACTTTCTAGACAAGCCCAGGCCAATACATAACCAATTTCTTACTTTTCCAAGTCCCTATTTCCTTTCATTTTTTCCTTAGGAATTAGCCCTCTATTAATTAGGGAAATTCCTCAATATAAATTGTGCAATCCTCATAGGCCTTCCTCTGACTGCATGCACCAACTGTACAATTCAGATGATTATACAACTGATAGTATATTGTCCGACATGAACTCCAATATCAACTGAGTAACTCTCATATCTAAGGTGCATGAGTTATTTATGAGTGAATCATCAGTTAACTAGCTGAACACATCAAGAAACACCCCACTATCTGACCTTCTACTAGTTCCGACACCATTTGGAACTAGTTTAACTGACTTTAGCTTAGTTAAACTGAATTAATTAATTACAACTCAAAATAAACTCAACCAGGTTTCCTATAATGAAGGAGACACTCTACATGACACAAGTTAGACCCTTGAATTGAATTAACTGAGACAATTAAGTCAGTTTAACTTAGTTAACTTGTACAAGTTGTCTTGTGATGTGGTATTACAATTTTATTACTAATTTAATTCAAGGACAAAAGTAAATTAGGATTTTAATGTTGCATTTTCAACACTCCCTCACAACAAGAAAGGGATTACTTGATACCTTGATCTTGCCTCTATGAAATTCAAATTTTCATATTGACAATGCCTTTGTCAAAAATATATTCATCATGTTCCTCTATAGGAAAGTACTCTAGCAACGTGATTCTCCTCTGCACACAATCTCGTAGATGGTGATACCGAATGTCGATATGCTTGGAACAATATGAAAAACTGGATTCTCAGAGAGTTTGGTACGACTTTGATCATCACAGTAAATCATTGTAGGATTCATCTGCTGACCGAAGAACCCAACAAGTATCCTCCTCATCTAGATAGATTCACAAGATTCTTGACTAGCAACCACGTACTTTTAACTGAGTGCAATTCACCTCTGCTTCCTAGTGTACCAATAAATTGTTGCTGATGCACTACTAAATATTCCCCCTGGTGTTCTCTTCCTTTCGGATGGACTCCCTGCCAAATATGCATCTGTGATGATTTGCATCTTCACTCCCTCTATGTGTTTTTACCAAAGACCAAACTGAGTGGTGCCTATGAGATATCTCAACACACGTTTAGCTGCCTTCCAATGGAGTTTAGTTCGCTTAACAATTGCTTGACTAAGTTGGCTATCTGTGAAACATATTTTTGGCCATGTGTTCACCAAATACATAAGTGAACCCACAAGTTGCTTGTAAATAGTAGCCTCCATTACTTCACCTGAAGTAGCATCTTCCTTCCTCCAATTTCCTGTTATAGGAGTCTCCATGAGTTTGTTTCTCTCCATGTGGAACTTCTTTACTATCTCATTGCGATAATTTCCTTGAGAGATAAAAAATTCCTCATCTCAATGCCATACTTCCATACTAAGGAAATAATTCATGAGCCCCAGATCCTTCATCTCGAATTCTCTTGCAAGATCTTTTTTGCAAGATTTTACCAACCTCTAGTCACCTATTAGAATTAAATCATCAACATATAACACTATAATCAACAATTTACCTTCAACCACAATATGGTAAACGTTTGCATCTTCTTCACTTTTTTTGAAGCCCAACCTGGTGAAATAGATGTCAATCCTAGTGTACTAAGCCTGGGGTGCTTGTTTCAATCCATATAGCACTTGCTTGATTTTGCACACATGCGACTCTCTGTTGAAGGACTCAAATACTTCAAGCTACTCAATGTACACCTCTTCCTCAATCACTCTGTTGAGGAATGTTGTCTTCACATCCTTTTGATGTATCTTCCATCCCATATATCCTAAAATTTCTAGAATAGATTTGATTGAAGAGTACCCTGCTAGTGAAGGAAAGGTCTCCTCGTAATCAATTCCTTCCACTTGAGAGAACCCTCTAGCCACAAATTTTCCCTTGTGTTTCTCGACACTCCCATCTCCTACTTTCTTTACCTTGTAAAGCCATCTGGAATTTGCCATTGACTTGTCAGTTGGTCTTGGGACCACTTCCCAAAAACTATTTCTGGTAATGGATTCATACTCCTCAACCATAACCCATACTAGTTTTTGCATTGCTTCCTTGGATGAAGATGGCTCAATCTCTACACTCTCGCACATTAGGGACATGTAGCCAATGTACCCATATGGTGACCTCCTATGCATGTTTTGTGATGTGGGTGATCCCACATTCTCTCTAGCATCATGCATCAATCTATCAGCCTCTCTGGTGTGCTTTCTTCCATCTTTGGAAGTCTCTACATGAGTGGGTGCTTCCACTCTCTGCTCCTCTGCATGTGGCTACTCCAAATCATCCTAAGGTTCTTCCTTTGGAGATAAAATCTCCTCATCTCAAGTCTCCCCACAGGAAGCTAGCACTAAAGTCATAGCCCTGAGAAAATGGCTCAAATTTTGGGTTTGTTGGCATGAAACTGCATGAAAAAGACTACAGTCGCATGAAGGCCTTATTGTGGGAGTGACTGGAGGGTTGTAGTCACATGGAGGGATTTTCATCGAAGTGACTTGGGGTCTAGTTCAATTAAAAAGCAAGCTAACTCAGGGGTTGGGCACTCGGAGTGGTTGGTTATCCCCTGGGGGTCCTGTAGCTCCTGGGGAAGGTTAGTTTGGTTTTGGTTTGTCGATTACACTTCCTTAACTATACCTAGGAAGTTTAATAATATCATAGTAACTCTTTGTCACATATTTACCTCAGTGGACTGGTTAGCCTAGGTAAGTGAGGGAGGAGGGTTGTTACAAAATCATGACAAAGAATCTTCAATTACCCTCAATTTTTGGATAAGTTGGTAGTCTCAATGATAGGGTTTGAAGCACCAACATGACTTGTTACTACACCCATCCTTCTCAAGCTAACTGGTTAAAATGAAATTCGTTTACATGTAATGGTTTCCTAACTTCCATATAATTTTCTTGAAAATTTAGTCTGCATTGCTCCTGGTCCATACTTTATAGATTATCATTTTGAGTACATTGTTTGGATTACAATTGTTTTATCAAATCAATGTTCTCCTTCTTCGGAACTGTACATAGATGCAGTTTTGGTCATTTTACTTAAATAACATCACTCAACCATCATAATACCAATTGTCAATATTAATTTATGATATCCATACAATTTTTCCAACTTATTTTAAAATCATATTGAAAAGGAAGATCAATAAGAACTTATTATTTTCTATACATCTAGAGAAAAGGCACAAATATGAATAAATTCTTGGGAAGTTTGGAGACATGACCAAATATTTTCCATAGCCAAGTCTAGGTCTCCAGTGGAGCTGACATGTAAGGCTTCAAGTAATGAATCTAGCGTTGCATGGAAATGTGTTTTCAAGTAGTGAATAAAAATACAGTGACTCACTCGTGTTTTCGTTCTCTAGACATGAAAATGCTTCCCTGGGCTATTGTCTCCCTCTATGGGGTCTTCTTTAAATATTGCAAATGAGTTCTATTAGGAAACATTTGACTGAATATTTTGAACAAATCATAGATCATAAGACAATTGAAAAGCTCTTATTTCCTATGTAGATTTGTTTTATATTCTAGATAACTTTTACAGTTTTTAGTTATCTTCTGTTTGTATATTATACTATTTAACTAGCATAGATCCATTTGAACATTCAATCTATGTTTATATATTTAGTATTTTTTAAAATATTGATTTTTATTATTATGAAACAAGTAATGAAAATTTCAGTCCTCGTGCTTTAGATCTTGTAGAGAAAGGGCTTTTAGATTTGAAGTAGTTATTCTTTAGTGGGAGGAGGAGGAATATTCAAGTGTTGCAGGGTTCAAAGTAACCTGATTTTTTATTAACACTACACTTTATAAAAACTAGTACACAAAAAATGGAAGATGATATTCTTCATTTGACGAAGGCATCTTTATACCCCATCAATAGGAAAAGTATTATCAATCATCAAATGAGGGTAAATTATATGATAAATGTTGGGTTTAGTTCCTATGGTTTGTGGCAAATATGGATAAGTGTTAGGATCCTTAGTTAGTGGGGTTGTCTTGGTTTTTGAAATGGATATATTTCAAGATGTAAATAAATATGAAAGAAGAAAATGAAGTGGGTAATTTTGGTAACATACATTGGAAAGGGGTGCAAATGACATAGTTTTAGAAACAATTCCAAAATGCTATTTTTTTGACATATTTGAAATTTTTGGTGTGTATGTGGGGATAGCATTCAAAAAGGATAGTATGGAGTACAAGTATTAAAGGATGGACTTATTTTTATTTTTTGGACTCACAAAGGATAGGCAAGGCCAAGTGCAACCGATAAATCATTATGTTAGTATGAGGTTTACTTCTATTGGACCTTAAGGGTCATGGCATATTTGGGAATTTTACCCACCCACATGTATGGGTAACCATAGGAGAAAAAATTTCTTCCATGATGTCATTTGTGAGTTAGTTGTCATACATTATTTATTATATGTTTTCTTTTTCTTTCTATTTGTTTTCACAAGTTATTTATAGCCTTAGCTTTTAGAATGTAACTTAGTTAGCATGATTGTGCCTAAAATTTTCTTGAAGGTTGAATGCTAAGTTCTTAACGTATTTTTTTTTATGGTGGCATTTTATTTTCTTTATTTATACAGGTCATTTGGCCAGATAGTCGCCATTATCACCCAACTGAAGAAAAAATGTTTGAGTTTTTCTATTTTCTAGGGAAAATTGGCATTGACATTCCTAATGCTGAAGTATATGTCGTATAAATCCTTTATAGTCTACTTTAGTTTTATACTTCAATGCTCATCTTCTTTCATGTCTTATACTTTGCATTGTATCTTCTTTCATTTTCAAAAGAGGAACTCAATATTGATGGTAAAAAGTAGGAATTGAAGAAAGAGGAGAACAATAACACTGGAGCAACAAATAGAGAAAGAGAGAGAAAAGAGAATCGGCCTAATGATACCGTTAAAGTTAATATCTCGCATGAGACACACAATAAAAAATAATGGTCAAGTCTTTAGAGTTGGTGAATTCACCTGCAATGCCTTGGCAACATAATGATAATGTTTTGAAGTGATGAAAAAATATTTCATGTGTAAATTGTAGTCCAACAAACATTAAGTTGGAAACTCATATTGTAATGTTTGAAATTTCATATTATATAATTTATCTGGTTGAAATTATTTATAGTTGTGCTTGATATTATTTAGTATTGTAATTATCA
The DNA here is from genome assembly GCA_031772625.1 of Pinus tabuliformis. Lineage (NCBI taxonomy): Eukaryota > Viridiplantae > Streptophyta > Pinopsida > Pinales > Pinaceae > Pinus > Pinus tabuliformis. The sequence goes on from CM062813.1 coordinate 361,692,890, forward strand.
TATATAACTTTACATTTTCATATCAGATGAACATGCACATTATTTTATTTTTATTTTTTATTTTTTATTTTTTTTAATTTAGTCGCAAAATCATACTAATTAATTTATGTTGAATAATAATGAACACATAAAAACAATCTAAAACTACTAAATTAGTAGTTTATATTGATTAATGATGAACTCAAATAAAATGAATATATAATGACTAAATTAGTTGTTTATAATGATTATTAATGAAATCAAAGTAAATGAATTAAACCATTAAATCAATGATTTATATAATGAATATGAAAATACCAAAAAAGTATAAATGACTACTTTGAATAATAAATTTGTGATTATAAATGATGACTAAATTTCTCATATATATGACTATTAGTAGCTAATTTACAATATCTTATAACACGACTAGAATTTAGTCATATGTCATTGGTCATTAATTGGTTTCAAATGATAACTAAAATTTGAATATATATGACTATTAGTAGCTAATTTATAATATCTTATAATGAAATCAACATTTTGGTCATATTTCTTTGGTCATTAATTAGTTTTCTTGGGTGATCATGTAGTAGTATATTTTGTTGTATATTTGGTCATTAATTGCGGCAATTAATGACTAAATCAATGACTAAATTAATGACCAAATTAATGACTAAATATGCTGCTAGATAATAAAATTAGACAACAAATTAATTATTAAGATAAATACGACTAAAATTTGGTCGTGTTATAAGATACTGTAAATTAGCCACTATTGGTCATCGACTGAAAAAATAGTCATTTATATGCAAACTTTAGTCATTTTTTTAGTAACTAATTAGTCATTTTGTACTAGTGAGGAGGAACTTTACATAGAACATTCAAAATTATTTGAGACAAATGATCAAAATTCGGATAGAATTATATGGTCTCGAACAGGTGTCCCAAGGATGGTACACTCGGATCGATAGTTATCTCAAAGGATTGAGCTTCACCAAAAGTGAAGCAGATGTGAACCTCTATCACATTGTAGTAGATGGTAAGTTTCTTATTCTTGTTTTATATGTTGATGATTTAATATTGGCAGGTTATGAGTAGTTGATCCTCTCTTGCAAACAGGATCATAAAAGGGAATTTGAGATGAAAGAGATGGGCCTCATGCATTAATTTCTCAGGTTGGAAGTATGGAAGGGTGATGGTGAATTGTTTGTGTCTCAAGGCAAGTATGCTACCAAGATACTTCAAAGATTTCACATAGAGAATTGTAAGCCCATGGACACACCTCTAGCTGCGAATTGGAGGAAGAATAATGCCACTTTAGGTGAAGAGGTTGATGCTACCATTTACAAGCATCTTATGGGTTCACTGATGTATCTTGTGAACAAAAATGACCTAACATGTGTTATGCAATCAACCAACCTAGCCAAGCTATGGTGAGACCTACCAAATTGTATTGGAAGGAAAAAAAGCATGTCTTATGGTACCTCAACGAAAATACCCAATATGGTTTATGGTACAAATAGACAGAGAAAGTGAAGTTGCAAGGATTCACTGATGCATATTAGGGAGGGAGTCCATCTGACAGGAAAAGTACATCAAGTGCTATCTTCAGTGTTCAGTTTGTAGCTATTTCTTGGTACAACAAGAAGCAGAGGTCTATGGAACTCAACTCAGTAGAGGATGAATACATGGATGCAAGTCAAGAAACATGTGAATCAATCTGGATGAGGAAAATACTTAAAGGACTATTTATTTAGGAGATGGATCTGACATTGATATATTGTGATAATCATAGTTGTATTAAGCTCTCCGAGAATCTAGTATTTAATGCCATGTCCAAGCACACTGATATCCAATATCGTCATTTGCGAGACTGTGTGCAGAGGAGAATTATGTTACTACAGTACATTCAAACTGAGGAGTAAGATGTTGACATCTTGACAAAGGCATTTGCAAGAGGTGAATTCTAATTCCACTGGTCTAGTATAGGGGTGGTGGAAAATCCCTTTGCTAAGAGGGAGTGTTGAAAAAATGTAGCAAGAAAGGCTCAACTTAACTTTAGCCTTAGTCAAATTGAGTGAATCGAATTTCCACATCAGCAGGACAACTTGGAGGTAGTTAACTAGTGTGACATGGATTGTGTCACGCAATTTACTTAGTAAATTCAAGTTAGAGGACATGGATTTTAGTTAAGCATGTGTGATTTCTAAATTTTAGGAATCCATTTCAGTTATTTTCAGTTCTATTTAGTTCACTGACCTCTAACTATTGTTAGAGTCAGTTGAAGGTTAGTTATGTAGTGGGAAAATAGTCCACCTAAGAGATATGTTAGTTAACTGATTAATCAACCTAAAAAAGCTAGTGCATGGAAACAATTCAAGTTCCTCAGCTGAAGTGGAGATGACAAGGTAGTGTAACAAGCAGTTGTAAATTGGTTTGAGTGTACATGTGTTTCATTTTTTCAAATGATCTATCCTTGGTAATTGCACAATCAATTGGAGGAAAATTCCTAAATAATAGGGGCTAATTTCCTCAGGAATTACATCAGGAGATAAGAGCCTTGGTAAGTTTATATGTGGCTAAGTGTTGGCCAGATTCTATCATTGAGCACGATAACATTTATTCTTTTACAGGTTGAGCTGAGAGCTCAAGCTAGAAATTATAACAGTTTCTCAATTCAGATTATTAATGCAAATAGGCTTGAGGGGTTTTCCCCAATTGGGTACCCTTAGAAATCACTGTGTATTTGTGGTTCTTCTTATTTCATGTTTATGCATGTTTTTTTAAATTGTGAATTTCATTCCATAGGTCAATAGAGTAGAATTGTGTCTCATGATTTTTAGTTAGAATTATGGAGCAGTTGCAATTTCTATCAAATTTATACATTAAAATCCAACCAATTCTAGACTGTCCATGTACCACCTAACTAGATTGAGCTGAATCAAATCCTTAGTTCATCTAATCATCCTCATGCCATATTCCAAGCATGAATGTGGGACTCAGGAGAAAAGAAACTAGGGTTTCCCAGAGATTAAACCACCTCCACCCTAATTCTCCCGTTATCCCACCAAAATTGGTCTAGAGATAACATAAGAAAACCAATACATAAATAGCCAAGGCTTCCTGAAGATTAAACCACCTCCACCCTTAAGGTTTACTGCAATCCTGCCAAAACCAGTCAAGGGATTACTCGGCCCAAAACAAGCTTGGATGCCTCAAAATTTCTACACCAATACCTTCATGAATTTTCTTGTCTCCACCCTCAAGATTTACCACAATCCCGCCAAAATTGGTCAAAGGATTCCTAGGTGCTATGGGAAATTTCTTGATGCCACCTCACTTGGTTCCAAAACCATCCGACAATCCAAAGCTCAACCAAATAAAAGAACCCAATCACACCATGGATATCCTTAAATGGCAAGGCAAGGTTGAAACCATTGTCACAACTAGAAAAACCCATGTCAATGACTGCAAGAGAACCAAATACACACATGCATGTACCATGCATTCAAACCAGCTAGGAAAACACACATGAAACTTATTACCTACAAATATTCCTGCTAAAGTTGCTTCATCTGACTTTTCCTTTCTTCTCATTTGCTTTACTTTTCCTTCCTGTCCTTCCTTTTCTTTCCTTTCTCTAATGCTAGAGTGCTCCCAGAATTCTCTAAGTGTGCAATAGTATGCGATAATAGAGAGAGATCAAAGATAAAAATGACAAAACGTTAACCAATAAAAGCTGTGAACTGATCTCAGTCTGGGTGTGACGAAGGACCCTTCCAAGACCTTTTACTTTCATGATGTGTTAAATTTCATTTCTTAAAAGAACATAAATGAATACATCTACATTATGTAAAGTAGAGGAACATGACAATCATCAGCACATGAAAACATAAGCCGTTGATAAAAGATTTCATCCAGGAGGAACTACATCTTCGGGCCCTGGTGTCAAGATGGTGTAGGCCGCTGCATTAAGTGCTGTCAAATGCCCTCATACATGAGTTGCTCCGAGAGATGTTTCGCTACAGGAACTCTCAGTCAAAAAGATTCCTATGAGTATGACATAAACTCATGCATGATGAGCATCCCACCAACATGGCATAAAAGGGATCTCAATGCAAACATGCATGATGACAACATGAGTATCCCATCAACATATAACAAAGAGATCTCAAAACATAACATGACGAATCATGACAACAAGCACATCACATAGCCAATTCCATGTCACATCAAGCACGAATCATGAGAACAAGTAATAAAAAAGATCCCTCATCAACATCAAACAATGATTTGTGTAGCACAATGCATGGAAAAAGAAGTACATGAACACACTGCATATACCCCACAACCAGGGGCCATCTGAAGAAGCAGATGTCAAACTGATGAAGTTGTTCGTGCCATCGATCTCATAGCATTAATCGCATGGAAATGGATGCTCGCACATAAATGCTGACACCTACATTCCACTTAGAAAAGTGGCTAAAAAATAGAATGAGAAAATGGAAAATCTAAATGCACCATCAGATTTTTTGCATCGAATAGTGCAAAATCGACTGTCAAATTTCTGAATTCTGAGAAATTAAGAATCTGGGCTCAAGGAATCTTTTAGATTCCCCCTAGATTCCTCAAATATTCCACTCCATGGGTAGACTGGAAATATACAACTCACAAGAAAAATCTAACCCCACCATTGTGATCCTTGCAAAAAACCATGAAAAATGACTATAAACTTGACTATATTCCGACATGGAGAAAAATTACCTTCTCGGGAAAATTTCAAGGATCATGGTTTCGCTCCCTGTTTCTACAGCAATTCCACCTCCATACTAAAAAATGGCTAACAAATGTAGAACTCTGATGGATAAATGGACAACGTCATTGCATTCATGGCATCGAGAAGTGTTGAAACCATATAAAATTTGTCAAAATCTGACAAAGTGAAAATTCTGCTCTCCTACTCTGCCTCGAACTGCTTGCACTACCTCCTCTCTCTGGGCACACTGATAAACTATGTTTAAATATAAATTTACCAGCATATTTTCTAACGTTGATGGTTGTCATGCTGGCTAAAAATTTCATTTTGTTCGATAAGGGTCGGGGGATCAAATCCCGCCCCTCTATTTTTATTGCAAAAAAATGTTGGAAGTTTATGGTCTGCACCCCAAGGGACGGCCCAACTTTCCTGCACCTATTTTCAAAAGTCCCGTGTGAGGGGCCAGGGGTCGTGGCTCACCCCTCCACCATTACACATATTATCACATGGATATAGTTGGGGTGGTGGGGTTGGTGGCCCGCCACCCTTTTTTTATATTTTTTTTGTTTACATCAAAACTACATGTAGTTGGTAAAAATTCCAAATTTAAGCCAAAGGAGTCATTTTAACGAGGCAACAATTTCTCTCGGAATCTGGCCAGATTTGGCCAGATTCCATCCGCCGAAAAAGTGCAAATTGGGCCCTTGTTAATCTTGCATAGTCATCAAAAAGTCAACCAACTTTGACTGCCTCTATCTCCTTCATCTAGGCTTGGATTGGAGTTCCATTCACACCATTGGAATTAGGGTGATGAGCACTTCGATCTGATGTCAAGTTAATCTCCTTTCTGCCATTTTGAATATTGAGCTTTTCCAATGACACTGGTGTCTACAGATCCTCCTAGATCAATCCTCCCCACTAGGGAGCTTTTTGTCCTCCAAAAGCATGAAAAATAATCTGGAAATTATTTGTACCTTCTCTGCATCACAATCGTTTTGAAAGGCCTCACTTCCATCTCCGTCACCTTTGTTCTTCGGAGCCTTAAGCGATGAGCCGACACCTGCAACCTCTGCAATGTGTAGTACATTATTTTTGCAAATTACATGCTTGACTTTCATGACCAACTAATGACCCAAGCATCCCACACTTGCCACGAGTTTATAACACATACTTGGTCGTCAAGTTTACATCAAGATGAATGCAATATCCCAACTATGAAACAAGGCCAACATATCATTGTTTCTTTAACAAGTGATGTAAAACTCATCATCACTGTAACACATGATTTACAAACATAAGGCCAAACACTATTGTTCTAACAAGTGATGAAAATACGACATCACTTTCATCGTTTATCATGCAACACAAAATAAGACCAGTCATCATTGTTGCTGAAAAAGTGATGGAAAACACATCATCACTTTTACATTTTGAAATGCAACAAAGGATTTACAAGAGAATGACCATGAAACACTAACATATCTAGAAACCATTTTTCACTTATCAAGGTGAATGGGTCGCCTCCTTGTGGCGATTTTTCTTGTCGAAAAATCATTTTACCTGGTTCATGCACCGACACTTTGTCTTTAAGGTGTTGCTGTAGATGGAGCCTCCAACAAGTGGCTCTTTGATGGCCACTTCTATCGTAATGACTGCAATAGGTTTTCTTCCTCCAGATCTGCTTAACATGTTTCTTTACCTACTGTTGAGAGGGTCTTTCACGCATCATCCTTTTTTTGCTGCCATTCTTTTCCAACACTTAAAAAACGTATGGTTATGTAATCCACAAAAGGTGCATGTTTTTCAATGCCATGTTCTTCGTTCATCATTAACAACATGATCATAATCGAAATGAACATTCGCATGTCGAAGGTGGTTATACCTTTCCTCACTATCTCTGGTGTAAGTATGGTGATGGGAGCTTGCCTCAGCTCTTTCCCTGTAATGGAAACTGCCATGGGATGATGGGAATGTGTTCCCATCATTCTCTTTCCTCGACAATTTCAACGATGTCTCAGAAGAATCTGACACCTTCGAGCATTCTCCTTTGGTGTATCTCAAGCCTACAAATTGAGGTCTCTGCACAACCTCTAATGGTTGAGTTATGCCTTGGTTATTAACACCAAGTTCTTCTTCCTTCTCATGCTTCATCCTAGTAAGGAGCCTCATGTTTGTCCCTGTAATTGGGATCTCCACATCTCCAACAGAAATCATACTATGTGACGATGAAACTGAAAGGAAATCAACATCTTTTACCTCCTCTGTCGATTTGGAAGGAACTGATGAGGGCTGCTCATCATCTATTGTTGGTGGTTCACTAGCTATCTCAGCGCATTCCCCAACTTCCTTTCTAACATACCCAAGTCCTGTCTGACGGGCTAATTCTTCTACTTTGATGGGGTTGACAATGCCTTGGCCATTAATGCCTAAGCCTTTTCCTTCATACCCCATTCTCTTCAACAGTTTGGAGCCAATTCCTATGGTATGATTTTCAAAAATAGCAAAATCATCATCAAGACACATACATGAATTTAGAGAACTACCTTTTACCTCACATGGGTCATGTTGCAGCTTTTCCAAGGCCTTGTCCTTTTCTTGCAGCTGTCATAGTAAACTATGTTTCTCCTCTTTCTTTTCATGTAGTGCATCTTCAATTCAACGTTCTCTGTTTGAAGATTCTGGCTGTTGTGCTTTAGTTCTTCTAGGGCCTCTTCCGTGGCTCGCAACTAAAACTGCAATCACTCCTTTTCCTCTATCTCTTTCTATAGAGTTTCATACATTACTTCCACCCTTTTGGAAATTTTGAGCATGGTCTTGTACATTGCTTTTTCATCCTCTGTCGCTACACGTTCCATTGTTCACGCTTGCAATTCACATCCACGCAAATACTGCTCTGATACCACTTGATCCCAGTCCATGTGTGATGAAGGACCCTTCCAAGACCTTTTATTTCGTGATGTGTTAAATTGCATTTTTTAAAAGAACATAAATGAATACATCTGCATGCTGTAAAGAAGAGGAACATGATAATCATCAGCACATGAAAACATAAGTCATTGATAACGGAGTTCATCCAGGAGAAACTACATCTCCGATCCCTAGTGTTAATATGGTGTAGGTCGCTGCATTAAGTGTTGTCAATAGTAATGATGCACATAAGAGGTGATGTGGCTATCATACAAGGAAAATTCCCTCATACAGGAGTGGCTTTGAGAGATGTTCAACTACAGGAACTCTCAGTCAAAAAGACTCATTTCAGTATGACATAAACTCATGCATGATGAGCATCCCACCAACATGGCATAAAAGGGATCTCAATGCAAGCATGCATGATGACAACATGAGTATCCCATCAACATACAACAAAGGGATCTCAAAACATAACATGATGAATCATGACAACAAGTACATCACATAGACGATTCTACGTCACCTCAAGTAGGAATCATGAAAACAAGTAATAAATAAGATCCCTCATCAACATCAAATAGGGATCTGTGTGGCACAGTGCATAGAAAAAGAATTACATGAACACACTACATATACCTCACAACCAGGGGCCATCTGAAGAAGCGAATGTCAAACTGCTGAAGTTGTTCGTGCCATCGATCTCACGGCATCAATCACATGGAAATGGTTGCTTGCACATAAATGTTGACACCTACATTCCACTTAAAAAAGTGGTTGAAAAATAGAATGAGAAAATGGAAAATTTGAACACACCATCAGATTTCAAATTTCTGAATTCTGAGAAATTGAGAATCTAGGGCTCAAGTAATCTTTTAGATTCCCCCTAGATTCCTCAAAGATTCTGCTCCATGGGTGGACTAGAAATCTGCAACTCACAAGGCGATTCCGATCCCGCTATTGCGATCCCTGCGGAAAACCATGAAAAAGGACTATAAAATTGACTATATTCCGACATGGAGAAAAATTACCTCCTCGAGAAAATTTCAAGGATCATGGTTCTGCTCCTTGTTTCTATAACAGTCATGGTTCCACCTCCATACTGAAAAATGGCCGAAAAATTGCTGAGAAATGCATAACTCTGATGGAGAAATGGGCAGTGCTATTGCGTTCGTGGTGTCGAGAAGTGCTGAAACCATATAAAATTTGTCAAAATCTGACAATGTGAAAATTTAGTCCCCCTACAAAATTCTGCCTCGAACTACGTGCACTGCCTCCTCTCTCTGGGCACACTAATAAACTACATTTAAATATAAATTTTTTGGTAGATTTTCCAAAGTTGACAGTTGGCATGCTGGCTAAAAATTTTGGGTTGTTCGAGAGGGGTCAGGGGATCAAATCCCGCCCCTCTATTTTTATTGCAAAAAAAGGTTGGAAGTTTATGGTGGTTGGAAGGTTGGGTCCGCACCCCAAGGGCCGGCCCACCTTTCCCGCACCTATTTCAAAAGTTCCGTGGGAGGGGCCGGGGGTCGTGGCCCACCCCTCCACCATTACACATATTGTTACGTGGATAGAGTTGGGGTGGCGGGGTTGGTGGCCCGCCACCCTTTTTTTATATTTTTTTTTTTTACATCAAAACTACATGCCATTGGTAAAAATTCTGAATTTAAGCCGAAGGAGTCATTTTAACGAGGCAACAATTTTTCCCAGAATCTGGCCGAAGTTGGCCGGATTCTATCTGCCGGAAAAGTGCAAATTGTGTCCTTGTTAATCCTGCCCAGTCATCAAAAAGTCAACCCAACTTTGACTACCTCTATCTCCTTCATCTGGACTCATATTGGAGTGTCATTCACACCGTTGGAATCAAGGCGACGAGCACTTCGATCTGATGTCAAGTTAATCGCCTTTCCACCACTTTGAATTTTGAGCTTTTTCCATGCCACTGGTCTCTAGAGATCCTCCTAGATCATGAACTGATCCTCAAAAGCCTTTTTTTCATTGAGTCCTCTATTTTTTTCAATTTCCTCTATTTTCCTTCAATTTTCCTCCTCATGCAAACATGTGACATTTCACCTTCCTTTTCTCCTATTTTCCTTTATTTCATAAATTAAATGCCAATTCTGCCTCTTTTTCTTTTCCAATGCCTTTTCCAATTTCCTTAGCCATAAATAAACCAAATGAACACCCACTAGGATGTTTTTCCCAACATTCAACTTGGAATATGTGTCCCATGACCTTGGTCTTATTCATTTTCCTTTATTAACTTTATTACGTGAAATTTTAGCTCAGGGATGTTACAAACCCCTCCCCCTTAGGGGAACACCATTGTTGATGTTCTATGATACCGATGACCATAAAGCTATTTAAAACCAAAACATACATCCCATGGAGATTTATAACCCAACTCGTTGCAGTATTTACAAGGACATTCTGCTGAAAACATGACAATTGTACCGTTTACTGGAGCTTTATAACACAACTCATTATGGTATTTACAATAATAACCACATATACTTATGCACATTTTCTTCAACTAGCAAATAATCATACTATCTAGGGAGCTTTATAAATCTAGCTCGATATAGGATTCACAATAAATTACATGTATATGCATATGCAAATTTGCACTAACTAGAAAATAAAAGGATATGATGCCTATATCAGTAAACAAGGCAATCTAGAATCTCACATCTCCACCCTCAATAGTAGTACCAGGACTCACCTCCTTCCCAGGATGTTCTATAATACCTATGACCAACAAAACTATTTAAAACCAAAACATACTTCCCATGGAGATTTATAACCCAATTCGTTGCAGTATTTACAATAACATTCTGCTGAAAACATGACAATTTTACTGTTTACTGGAGCTTTATAACACAACTCATTATGGTATTTACAATAATAACCACATATACTTATGCACATTTTCTTCAACCAGCAAATAATCATACTGTCTAGGGAGCTTTATAAATCTAGCTTGATACAGTATTCACAATAAAATACATGTATATGCATATGCAAATTTTCACTAACTAGAAAATAAAAGGATATGATGCCTATATCAGTAAACAAGGCAATCTATAGGCTCACATCTCCACCCTCAATAGTAGTACCAAGACTCACCTCCTTCCTAGGAATTCTAGAATCCACTGTCAAGATCAACCTATATCCAATTTCTAGTGCTACGATCCTTGCACTACATGTTCCTTTAGTGAACAATTACCAGATCATTGTTTCACGGCACCCTCCCAATGTGCATCTCATTCCACTTGGAAATGTTAATGACAAAAACAAATCCATCCCCCAACCTTCCCTTCTCTGCTACATAGTCCCTTGGGAAATCTGATCACCCCCTTCCATGCAATCACATGCCTTCCAAGTTCCCCAATATCCCCTTTCCCGGGTGATCCATCCTTTGGAAAGGTTTCCTCACATCATAAGGTCCGAAAACCAAGGCATAACCCTACCTCAAAACCATCATACTAGTCATAGCATGCCCATGGAAATCAATGGACATTATTGGGTACCAATGTCCCACAATGACTCTACTCCTTAATGCGTTACCAACATATTGTTCCCTATTTCAGTTCCTTTTACCGTTCCTGCTAGTTCTTACAGTCAATTTCAACCACCCAAATTGGGCATTTCCCTGCTTTCCTATACCAAGCATATAATTGCCATCAGACTAAAAAGGAATTGAAATAAATTCAAATCATACCTCATTGGTGGCCCATCAATAAGGTACAATTGAAATTCTATTTACTTCTTGTCACAGCAAGCCAAACTAGTCATTTGATCAAATCATCATGTATACACATATCACATCCAGTTAGCTCAAAATGAAACCATCATAAATCAAAATCATAAATCACATGCAACCGTTATAAATCAGAATCATAGATCACATGCAACCATTATAAATCAAAATCATAGATCACATGCAACCGTTATAAATCAGAATCATAGATCACATGCATAGTTAAAAACTGAAATAAAATATTGATACTTATCTTTCAAATGGTTTGTTGCTTCTATCTTTGTTATTTTTCCTTTTTGTACACATAGTGAATTGGTTGCCAAACCCAACTAGCACCCAGTTCCTTCTCTTTTCCTTAACCATGTATACACACTGGTTTGGTTTTCCAAACCTGACAAGAACCCAATTCCTTCTCTTTTCTTTGACCACGTATACCTACTGGTTTAGTTTTCCAAACCCAACAAGCACCCAATGTCTTTGCTTCTATTCAAAGCAACAAAGGAATCTAGAGATTAAACCACCTCCTTCATCAATATCGACAACAAGGGTATACTGAGACTAAACCACCTCTACCCTCAATAACAACAAGGATATCCCGAGACTAAACCACCTCTACCCTCAATAGCAACAACAAGAGAAACCAGACACTAAACTTCCTCAACCCTCAATAACAACAACAAGGGTATCCAAAGACTAAATCTCCTCAACCCTCAATAGCAACAACAAGGGCATCTAGAGACTAAACTGCCTCAACCCTCAATAACAACAACAAGGGCATCAAGAGACTAAACCACCTCAACCCTCAATAGAAACAACAAGGGCTTAAAATGTCCCATACCTATCTGTCCCATTACATTGTACAAAACATACATATACACAGTGTACAACACAACACATACACCTACACCTCGTGTACAATACAATATGTACACCTACACCTAGTATACAACAAGATACATATATGTACACATAGTACAACACAACGAATACACATGTTGCTACACAATGAATAGAAAATACACCTACCGCAGTACCACATGTGCAAAACATAATGTGTACGATGTGTACACAATACCATGTGTACATAGCGCCACTTGCACCATCGTGTACACAACACCACATGTACACAATACCAACTGCATAATGTGTACACAGCACCACCTGCATAAGATTTACACAACACCACCTACATAAGATTTACACAACACCACCTGCACACAACACCATCTGCATGATGTGGACACAACACCACATGTACCACACATACACAACACCATATGTACAACATGCACAAAGCACCATATGTACACAACACTGCATATACAACATTCACACAACACCATATGTACACAACACTGCATATAAAACATGTACACAACACCATATTTACACAACACCACATATACAACATGCACATAAAACCATATGTACACAAAATTGCATATGCAACATGCACAAAACACCATATGTATGCAACGCCACATATGAAACATGCAGACAACACCATATGTACATAGCACCACCATATGCAACATGGACACAACACCATATGTAGAACATGTACATAGTATCACATGTACACAACAACACCCGTACAACATCTACAACATATACACAACAATAGTACTGCACATCTAGAGACCACATTATCTCTACCAAGCAACCTTGCTTCTAGTTTTTTTCCATTGTCCATGCTTGTCCTAGCATGTCGCTGATCACACTACTTTCATTCCACTGATGCATCCCTTAGCATAGCCTGTCCATAACATAAACATAGACATAGTATAAACACATAATTTTAATGCATATCCACATGACAATGACCTCATAGATCTATCAAGGATACTCTTCCCACTTGATTGCTCAAAATAGTAGGAACCTCTTCATGCCATTCACCTACGTAAGGCAATCATTCCTCCACAAGAATTATCCCCCACGACCTTGTGAGGACAACGACATACATATATACATATAATCATTAGCATAAAATAATCATGATCCTTGATGACCCTATCAGACAGCGACATACGCAGATACATATATACATATATAGACATCAACATAATCATAATCACAACACAATTACTAGATATCATAAGGTAAGGGTTAAGAAAACTCCCTTTATCCGTGCACATCATTCACAATATTGAGAACAATAGTTCCCAACGTATCCAAGGCATCTGATGCCTCAAATCCATTCACTTTACCTTTTTTGTTGCCTTTCTCATGACTATCCTCCCATCGTCCATTTATCCCAATGGACCTAACCAATCCAAATGGTTATCATAGTCTTGCCTCCAAATACCATTTACTCATGCACTAAGCTTCATCTAGGTATCACATTACTTGTTGAGTTTCATTTAGCTCCCCCCGAGCTCCTTTAACTTTCCTCTTTTCCTAACCAATTCCCAAGACCCTTAAAACATAAAAGGAAATAACAAGAAACAAATAAGAAGAAAACATGAAAACTAATAACAATACGACACCACAAACAAAATGGTATGACCATGCACCAAACATAAATAAACTGCAATTCAAGTGCAAACAAATCACAAATCATTGAAAGCACAAAACTAGCAACAAACACCATGACTCAATCCCCATGGGTTCCCAATCTTCCACAGGAAAGCTCAGCCCGAGCCTTCTTCAAGATTTCATGTTAGCCTCTTTTTCCATGAAATCCCCTACATCATACTTCCCTAAACACATAACTATCAATGCATAAATAAATATACAATATACTAGTTATCTTACTTTATTGTACCCAACATGTTGACCTGTATCTAAACATGCACATACATCATCTCTCAAGAGACTTTGATTCCTTAATTAATTCAACCATAGATGGAAACCAACTATTATACTATCAAACACATGTTCATGAATATAGCACATATGCATATAATGTCAAGAAAAATCAATGTTAAGAAGATTTCCTTTATTCATGCAAAACACTCATTTGTTTGGAATTGCAGTTTCGAAACATAGCCAAAGGAATTCTCGCCCAATTCCTTTCTTTTACCTTTTTTCCTTACTGTAATTAAGTCTTATTATGTGTTATCACATCACCCAGCCATTAGTTATATAAAAAAATTAATTGTTACCTTGTCATGCTAATACCAAGCATGTTGCCCTATAATTGTTCACACATGTTAGTCACATGTTCCACAGATCAAGACTTCATGTCTATTAATTTGAAATCAGCTTTTACTAAGACTAACAACCATGTCATAATCAACTCAAAGTCAAAAGTCATAATGCTACAACTATCACCCACTTGCACTCAAGTACATATCAATTGTATTAGCACATATTATGTCAGTACATCCATCTTAAAACTGCAAGATCATTCCTTCATGCAATCTTATAGAAACATTATCATATCATGAAATTAATCAAACATTCAAACAACCCATAAACACATACAATGTTAAATAAACCAAATAGATGACATAATGAAACTCATACCTTAGCGTAACTCAAGGGAGGCTATCACGACTGCACAAGTCAATCCAGATTAACATGATACATAGAACATCAAGATCCAAATGCAATGACTATAATCATCATGCATATGACCACAATGCATACACCGTACTGATTAACTAACATCTATCATGCATGTAACCACAACAACAATAGAAGGATAGACATGTACATAACCATAATTCTTGCAATAACCATTAAATAACATACCTATATACCAAACATACAAACCTATGTGAATTTTCTCTTACCCTGAGGTCTAGTGTTGCACCGTCACTCTAATAATATGCATCTCCTGCTCCAGCTCATCCAACCCATCAACATCATAACATACCAATAACATCATGATGACATAAAATTCATACAATGACCTCCACGATGCATGCCTACCCTCCTATGCATGCATAACCATAACCATAACAATGGATGCATAACAACATGAATCTAGCCCATCCAATCTAAGTGCTTGAACCTGGAAGCCTTGATACTAATCTATAACATGCTCCTCTGACATTTACCCACTTTCACTGGCCTTTCGAGGTAAACATGCTCTGAGGTCTACTTTGACATGACTAAACCTCCTAAGTACAGTTAAGGAAGAAAAATAAAAAAAATGAAACTTTACTGACCTTCCTAAGGAGCTATAAGACACCCAAGATCCAAATAACCACTCTAAGTGCCCAAGCCTTGAGTTGAAATGTTTTTTCAATGACCTGGGCTCCTAAGTGCGTGCATGAAAAGGCCTCCATGTGGATGAGTGCCTCTAATCACATGCATAATCCTACCAAGGTGCAGTTATGACCCAATTTCCTCAGTTCAGAGGGTGCGGTCCTAGATTCTGAGCCTAAATTCCAAGTCATCTTCCAGACCACTACCCAAAACTCAATGATACTTTCTAGAATGATAACTAAGATCAATACAAAACCATTAATTCCAATCTTGATCAAATACTTAATCTAACCATGACAATCATTTCGTCAAACATATTGAGAACATGTAATCTATAGGTCATGAATGCATATCTGAACATAGGGGTATAACACTTATCTAAGAATCATCAAGAAGGTCTAATTGCATCTCATAATAGTTGCAATAAAATTTTTTCGCTCATGCATTCATTAACTATTCATCAACAAATCAAACATATCAAGAGCCATAGTTAAAACCTGTTATGGAACCATGCTCATAACCAACATATAACCAAAATAATAACCATGGTAGAATAACCATCAAATCCACATAATCACAAGTACACATAGTCATACAAGAGGAAATTAACTCTTATTAATATATGAGAAAGCTAACCAAGTTAGGGATTCGCATGTACCACCCAACCATAGAATGAGCTAAAACAAATATTTCTTTCATCCAATCACCCCCGTGCCATATTCCAAGCGTGAATGTGGGACTCTAAGAGAAAAAAAACTAGGGATTCATGGAGATTAAACCACTTCCACCCTCATGCACCTGTGATGTTAGGCCCCTATACTACTAGTGTAACCCCTTATTGTTATTAGTACAACCCACTTACTATATTGATGTACCCATGTAGTGCCCATATTGTTACTATTGTGCCCCATAGAAGCCCACTATTGTTATTATTGTGCCCTTACATTATTATTGTTATGTCGGCTCTGATTATGTTTTGACCCCTTAGACTCCTATATATAGAAAGGAGGTCTTTTCATTTGTATCATCCAAGAATTGTTCATTTATGTAATGTAAAGGAGGTTTCCCCCTCGAAGAGGCTGCATTCTAAGGCATTGATCTATCTTTTCTATCTTTTCTTGAGTTGGTTTCATAACATTTGGTACCAGAGCTTTGGATTCTAGGGGTTCGCTGCTCCAAATAGGTCATCGTGGAATTTTCACTATAACTTTTCTTCTACGATGTTCCAGAAGCTAAAAAAAAAACCATTTGAGAAGAAATCGAGATGAACCTCGGGTCCAAATTTTAGAGATTTTTGCACTATATTTGCGGAGATATGATCAAAGGAAGTTGGTCTTTTTGTAGACTCTTGAATTACATTCCAAACAAGTGACCTGGGGAAAATCATCATAACATTCTCTCTGAGCATCAGATTGAAATTTCGTAAGAAGGTACAGAAAGAGGACGGACTGTAGTTTCATGTATATATTTGTTAGTGCCAAAGGTCAAAACAGTGACACATGGCACTTCATACCAGTTCGCTCTTCTGGAAAGATCTATAATCAGGTCACTATTAGAGATTTCGCATAACTCTTCCTTGGAGAATCCAATTTGGATGACACTAGTGGCATTGGAAAGAGGACACAGAGGGCTACTACAAGTCACAATTTTATAACTGGATGATTCGAAAGTACAGAGATACATCAGAGGCAATATCGAGCTCCTACCAAGTGAAAAAAGGTGTGTAGATTTTTTTAAATTTTTTCTTAAGTTTGGTTTGAAAATTTATTTTGAAGGAATTCAAAGGGCTTAGTAGAGCATTATTATCGGTAACTAATGCCTCGAGGAAAGAAAATTCAAACACCTAGTAAGCAACCTGAAAGCTCTAGCATGACTCATGAAGAAGAGGAAGATATGCTACATGATATATCAAAATAACAAGACCAGGTGCAACAAATGTCACTCTCACAAAACCTAATAGAAGCTAAGATAAAGGGCATGGAAGCTAAGATGGATGATTTGAAGATAGATTTGAAGACAAATTTGAAGAGAGACATGGCAGATTTGAAGACAAATTTGACAAATTTTCTACAAGAAATACTTACTAATGGTGAAAAGGTAGTAAAGGAAACTCATGATGTGAACAAAAGAAATGTTAATCATGATTTCATAGACTCTAATGTGGGATCAAAGACCCACCATATTCCAAAGATCGATATGAGGAAGTTTGACGGCAAGGATCCCGCAACATGGATATTATAGATGGAGCAATTTTTTGATCTCGATAATGTGCAAAACACACAAAAGGTACATATTGCAACTTTATATTTGGAACCAAATCAGTTTGTATAGTATCAAATGGCTTTGCTCTCATAAACAAATTATCACTTGGGAAATTTTTACGGAAGAATTGACAACACATTATGAGGATACAAAAAGCAACACTTTTTTTAGCCAATTGATAAGTCTCAAACAAAAGGGTTCAATAATGGAGCAGATTGAGGAGTTCCAAAAATTGAACATAAGGGTAAAAAATATTCCAGAGGAGCATAGGATTGATGTGTTCATAGGGAATTTAAAGGATAATATTCAACATGATGTTCGCCTTTGGGAACCTGATTCATTAGAGAAGGCATTCAGGTTAGCAAGAAAAATGGAAAGAAAAATTATGGCAACCTGGAAGCATACCCCTCACAACTATAAAGATGGAAGTGTTGTTTCTCCTAGCCCTCCACAACCTACAAGGGTTACACCACAACAATTGGAAGAAAAAAGAGAAAAAGGGCTTTGTTACAATTGTGATAGCAAATGCACTAAAGGTCATAAGTGTGCTGAGAAGAAATTATTTTACATAGAATATGAAGAGGAGGAAGAAAAGGATCAAGAAACATCAAAAGAAGAAGATATACGCCAGGAGCCCACCCCAAAGAAAGAAGAAATGAATCAGACCATATCTTGTAAAGCATTGGCAAGAATTACCACTCCTCAAACTATCAAGATAGAAGGACATATCAAGAAGAAAAATGTTCAAGAAGTGAAAGATCACATCGAGCATCAAGAAATGAATCCGACCATATCTTGTAAAGGATTGGAAGAAATTACCACTCCTCAAACTCTAGAGATAGAAGGACATATCAAGAAGAAAAAGGTTCAAGCGGTGAAAGATCACATCGAGCATCAACAACAAGTTCTCCAACTTTTAAAGGATAACGCCACTTCGGTGCAAAATCAAACGAAACAATAGGTAGATCAACATTGTAGTGAAAAATGTTTTGATGTAGGTGATTGGGTATTTTTACTGCTACATCTCAAGCAAGCTATTTATGAGAAGGAAATGTTGGCAATACTACATGCACTTAAAAAATGGCGACCTTACCGAATGGGAAGACTCTTCAAGGATGAGGATGTGGAAGCATTGTTTTGTGCTATTTATATTGTCCAACCGGATTGGATAAACGAAGCAAGGGATGAATGGAAGAAGGACGAAGAAGTATGGCCACTTATTCAAAAGTTGCAAAAGATCCCAATTCAAACAATATTGCCAGAAATTGAAGAGGAAGGAAAAATCATATTGGAACTTGGAGCAGTCACAGAAACAAGAACCCGACAGCTATGAAATCGATCAATTTCAGAGTATCTCATCAAGTGGAAGAACTTACCCGCTAAAGATTCCACATGGGAGGACAAGAATTTTACATAGAAGCATCAAGAACTACTCAAGCGTTGAGGACAACACTTTTTTAAGGAGAGGGGCATGTTAGGCCCCTATACTATTAGTGTAACCCCTTATTGTTATTAGTACAACCCACTTATTATATTGATGTACCCATGTAGTTCCCATATTGTTACTGTTGTGCCCCATAGAAGCCCACTATTGTTATTATTGTGCCCTTACATTATGATTGTTATGTCGGCTCTGATTATGTTATGACCCCTTAGACTCCTATATATAGAAAGGAGGTCTTTTCATTTGTATCATCCGAGAATTGTTCATTTATGTAATGTAAAGGAGGTTTCCCCCTCGAAGAGGCTAAATTCTAAGGTGTTGATCTATCTTTTCTATCTTTTCTTGAGTTGGTTTCATAACATGTGATCCTACCAAAATTGATCAAGATATCACATAAGAAAATTGATACATAAACAACCAGGGATTCCCAGAGATTAAACCACCTCCACCCTCAGGATTTACCGCAATCCCACCAAAATTGGTCAAGGGATTACTAGGCCCAAAAAAATCTTGGATGCCTTAGAATTTCATAACCAATACCTTCAAAATTCTTCCTATCTCCACCCTCAGGCTTTACTGCAATGCTTCTAAAATTAGTCAAGGGATTCCTAGGCCCTATGGGAATTTTTTTGAGACCACCTCACCTGGTTCCAAAACCATCCCACAATTCAAAGCTCAACCAAATAAAAGAACCTGATCACACCATGGCTATCCAGAAATGGAAAGGAAAGGTTGAAACCTCTATCACACTTGGTAAAAACCATGTCAGTGACATCAAGAGAACCAAATACATCCATGCATGTACCATGCATTCAAAAACAAACTAGAAAATCACACATGCAACCTATAACCTACAAATATTCTTGTTCAAGTTTCTTGATCCAACTTTTCCTTGCTTGTCCTTTTGCTTCTTGTACTTCCTTTTCTTCCCTTTCTCCAATGTTAGAGTGCTCCAATAATGCTCTAAGTGTGCAATAGTATGAGAGAATAGAAAGAGATCCAAGCTAAAAATGATGAAAGGTTAACCAACAAAAGATGTGAACTGATCGTCAAAAGACTTTTTATCATTGATGTCTTTATTTTCTTCAAAATTTCCTCTATTTTACTTCAATTTTACTCCTTATGCAAACATGTGATCTCTCACCTTCCTTTTACCCTATTTTCCTTTATTTCATAAATAAAATGCCAATTATGTCTCTTTGCCTTTGTCAATTTCCTTATGCATAAATAAGCCAAATGAACACCCACTAGGATGCTTTGCCCAAAGTTCAGCTTGGAATACTTGTCCCATGACCTTGGTCTTATTATTTTTCTTTTATGAAATTTATTACATGAACTTTTCACCTGGGGTTATTACAACATTTAACTATGCATGGACCTAACCACATTGGTATGAGTTTCACAAGTTCTAGTTTATCAATTTCTTGGTCTCTCAAGAGAACTAGATCACCATCCTAAAAGACATGAGGTTTAACATTTTGGTCAAATTGTGTTTTAATACTTTTTTTGTGATCCTCATTGGCCGTCATGGCATCGCATTGAGTCTCATCTAGACGAGCTAAGTGCAAAAAATGTTCTTCTTTGGCAAAGGTAGCGGGAAGAAGTTTGAAGACAAGTTTCAACGATGGAATTTTGCATTCAATTGGAAGGACCGCTTCCAGACCATACACCAACTAGAAGGATGTGAATCCAGTCGTTGTACGAAAAGAGGTAAGGTATGCCCACAATGATGATAAAAGGATAATATGCCAATTCATTTTATGAATCCCTATGATGTGTTGAAGCATTGTTTTAAAGACCTTATTAATGGCTTCTACTTGGATGTTGGCTTGTGGGTAGTAGGGAGTTAAGAAATCATGTCGTAAGCCCAACTTGGAAATCAGTTTGAAACTCATGTAATTGTGAAAATTTTTCACATGGTCTGTGACTATATATTGTGGTACACTGAATCTCAAAATATTGTGGTTAAAGTGGAATAATGCAATAGTTTTTCCATTGTTGTCATATGTAAGAATCACTTCAGTCCATTTAGTAAAATAATCTACTGCAACAATTATGTAACCATGCTCCCAAACTGAGTGAGGTTTATATGTCATGAAGTCGATACCCCATTTGGAAAATGGTCTAACAACGACAGCTGGATGCAATGGAGTGAGTGGAGCATGGACTTTAAAATTGTGAATCTGGCGTGCATGACACTTTTGGATTGCTAAGATAGAAACTTTGAACATATTAAGCCAAAATTAACTGGCACATAATATCTTCTCGGTGGTAACATATCCAGACATATGTCCACCACATGCTCCAACATGACAATCAATTAAAGCTTTCTTGGCCTCTTCATGAGTGAGGCACTGTCAAAAAATTATATCGACACCACGACAATAAATATTTTCTTCGATTATGGTATAATGGAGAGCCTGGTATCGACTTCGAAACTGATCGGAACAAGTGGTTTCAGGCCAAATGGTTTGGGTTTGGATATAAATGATTATTTCTACATACCATGGATTAGAGGAATTGATGAGAGACAAGGATTCATCAAGGATAAAATCATCAATTTTTTATTTGGAATCAGGAGAGGGCAGGTCACATATCAGTTTGGAAAAGACTAAATATATCTTAGATTTGGATTTAACAAACTCCAAATCAAACTCTTGGAGGATAACGATCCACTTCAAGTATTTCCCCCCTAGCAATTGACGTGACAAGATGTAGGTCATAAGGTTTGAATTGAAAACAACAATAGTCTTGTGAAGTAGATTATAGTGGCAAAATCTTTGAACAACTTCAACCATTGCTAAAGCTAACTTTTCAACATGAGAGTATTCGGCTTGAGGATCGGTTAAAATATGGCTCAAGTAGTAAATAAGGTGTTCGTCACTTATATTATTGTACTAATACCATAGCAATATAGGTAAAAATTACATCAAGATATAGGAAATAGCCTCGATGATAATCAGGGGGTTACAGTAATGGTGCTTAACCTAATACATTTTTCAAGGCATCAAAATCATTTTGAGTGGTATTATCCCAATGGAAGGGAACCATGTTTTTCAATAAATGAGTGAAACCTTATTAAGTTCTATGTAATTAGAAAAGGAACATCATAGAAATTTAGCCTTCCATTGTAGGCAATATAACTGAGAGAGAGTGGAAGGAGAAAGAAAATAAAAAACTGCCTAGACTTTTAGTGGATCAATATGAATCCCTTGCTTGGACACAACGAATCATATAAGATGACTAGATTAAACACAGAAGACACACTTACGGGGATTCAAAAGTATTTTATAATGTTTACATCGTAAGAATATTTCTCTGAGATACATCAGATGGTCTTGAAAACTTTTAGAATGGGCGGGAAAATCATCAAGGTATGGTTGCATGATATGCTTAATATCATGAAAAGCATAATTCATTGCCCATTGGAAATTTTGTCCTACAATCTTAAGACCGAAAGGAAGTTTTTGATATGAAAATGTAACTCATGGATAGATGAAAGCAATATTATCTTAGTCTAAAGGGAGTATGTTTATCTAATTGTATCCATAGAATCCGTCCATGAATGAGAAAATCTCACTCCTTGCACAATCATCAACAATTTGGTTGATAAAAGCGGTTCGGTAACTATCTTTTGGACAAGCTCAGTGAATATCATGGTAGTCAATACATAATAGGATCATACCCAATTTCTTCATTACGAGAATTATATTCGTGACCCAATTGGTTAAAGGAATAGGATAAATGAAACCATCATGCAAAATTTTCTCAACTTCTGCTTTAATCGCAATGACTTTCCTACGGTGGACCATACATAAACATTGTTTAATGTGTTTAGCATCCAAATATGTTTTAATTTCATGCATTGCGATATTTGGATTAATGCCTGGTATCTCTTTGTAGGTCTAAGAAAACACATCATCAAATTCTTGAAACAAGGCCTTGTAAATTTTAATATCATTTGGAGAATAAGAGGCACCTATATGGATATTTTCAACAATTTGGGGTTTGACTGAAATATTGAGGGAAATGGTTTCCTCAATATTCGCCAGATTTTTCTCAGAAATCACCTCATGAATGGAGATGAGATTATGAGGTTTCTCAATAATCATGGGTGAGAGAAAGTTTTTAAAATTGTTCTCAAGAATGTCTGGTTGAGGCAGGAAAAGGAATGATGATAAATATCATCCCAAGGTTTCTCATTTGATGTCATGATCTCCATGATGCTTTCGTCAGTGGGAAAGATGTCATCGAAAGGGTAAGAGTGTGAAACTAAATTTGAATATTGAGGGGGAGACAATCAACCAAGTTTACTAAGTTATTGTTTTCAGAAATTATCAGACAGGTTAGGTGAATAGCCTCGTAAGCTAAATTAATGGGATCGAGTGACATACGGTCTCCAAAGAGTAGATATTGGAACTGCCAGGTACTATCCAAGGATCATAGGGAATAGTACTAGACAAAATCATATTAATTAGAGAAACCATAGTGGAAATGTCAGGAGGAAGGAGCACAAAAGTTCCCATTAAGGATGAATCTTTTAATAATCCTACTCCAATATTATCATAAGGAAGTGGGGTTTTACCCACAAGCAACATGTTACTAGTAGTCCGGGAATGAGCGGTGAAAAAGGAAAGATGATAAATAACCATAATGCCTTTCCATATCCATGTTGATGCATCAGAAAAATATGTGGGGGAAGCCATGGGACAAATAGATGGTAAGTTACCCTATGCCATTTATTTCATTAGTAAAAATCAATCTAAGTCTGAATTGAACTACACTGTAACTGAGAAAGAACTCTTAGCTGTTGTACACTCCATAAACAAATTTAGACACTACATCATTGGATACCAAAATTTTGTGCATACTTACCATGCAACTATCAAATATTTGATGAATAAGCCTAATGTGAATGCTAGAATCATTAGATGGTTGCTATTATTACAACAGTTTGATTTAACTATCATTGACAAGCTAGGAAAAGAAAATGTAGTTGCAGATTTTTTGTCTAGACTTTCTTTGCCTGTAAGTTATGAAGGGATGATTGATGATCAGCTTCCAGATGAGCACCTATTTTCTATCTCAGTGCTCTCTCCATGGTTTGCTGACATAGGAAACTACCTAGTTGTTGCAAAATTTACCCCAAATCTATCATCTTGGGAGAAGACAAGAATTGTAAGGAAAATAACCCCTTTCAGTTAGATTGGGGGCAATATATTCAAGCTGGGACCAGATCATATTTGAAGGAGATCTATTAGGGAAGCAAAATTCTTTGAAATTATCTTAGTCTACCATGATGGGCCCTGTGGAGGTAATTTTTCCGCCAAGAGAACAACTTTCAAAGCTCTACAAACTAGCTATTATTGGTCCACTCTCCATCAAGATGCAAGAAGGTATACCAACAAATGTGATCAGTGCTAGAGGATGGAAAAACCCACACCCAGGGATGAAATTCCTCTACAACCTCAGGTGGCCTTAGAGCCATTTGACAAGTGGGGCATGGATTTCATTGGACCAATTGATCCACCATCAGGGTAGAAAAGGTACATCATTGTGTGCATTGATTACTTGACAAAGTGGGTTGAAACAAATGTTGTCAAAGCAGCAACAGAGGAGAAATTTCTTGAGTTCTTAAGGGAAAATACCTTCTACAAATTTGGGTACCCTAGGGAGATAGTCATTGATCAGAGAGCTCAATTCACATCACATCTTATCAAGAATCTTCTAAGGAAGCATCATATCAAACACAAAACATATACTTCCTATCACCCTCAGGAAAATGGGTAAGTAGAGGTTACAAATAGGGCATTGGAGATCATCCTCACCAAGGTTGTGAGTAGTAGCAAGAGAGATTGGGCAGACAGATTAGTGGAGGCCACTTCAGCCTATAACACCACTTGGAAGACAACTACTGGGTTCACTCCATATGATCTAGTTTATGAAAATAAATCTTTGTTTTCTATTGAGTTTGAGTATAATACTTTGAGAATGGAAACCCAATTGGACTTAGATGTAACCAAAGCACATCAAGAGAAGCTCCTCCAACTGAATGGATTGGATGAGTTTAGAATGTAGGCCCCCTTACAAATTGAAGTTATACAATTGCAAAGGAAGGTCTGGCATGATAGGCATATCAAGGACAAGATTTTTCAAGAAGGGGATTCGGCATTATTATATGATTCTAGGTTCAAGGATTTCAAAGAAAAATTGATGACAAGATGGTTAGGCCCATACCAGATAGAAAAGCGTCATGATAATGGAGTTGTTAAAATAAGGACCATTAATGAATAATGGATTCCCTTGCTTGTCAATGGCTACATGATTAAGATATACATAAAACCTATGTCTAAGGAAGAATTCATTAATACAAACAACAGAGAAGTCGATGTGATTGGAAGTGTCATAACTTCCAGTCCACAACATTTCTAAATACTTTTTCATAAAAAAAAAAGAGGAAAAAGAGAAAAAAGGGAAAAATAAATAAAAGGCCTGGATGAAAACCTTCATGAGGCATTTTAGGCCAACTCTTGGGTTGAAAACATCTTTGAGGTAGCCCAGGAGCAAAAAAGTGAAGAAAAGTAATAAAGATCCGTATTTGAAAATGTCTCTTGAGGCACCTACGGCAGGCATACAAGTTGAAAACCTCCTTTGAGGCATTCTGTGTGTCTCAAAAAAAAGATAAAGATGAAAAAAAAACATGAGAAATGGATCTACACCATGTCTGCTAATTTTTTTTTATCATTTTGCAATATTAAAGACAGTGGCAGATTCCATAGACACAGGGCCAAAATTCTCAATATTCTCTTTACTCCTCCATCCATCCACTTCATAACCATCATCCACACTCATGTGATCACCCCTCTCCACCATCCCATTAGCCCAAAATTCAAGTTTCACCCCCTCGTTGGACTGCTACAAGAAGGACTGGCAAATGCTATAGGAAGGTCTTATAGTGCTACATGAGGGTTTTGAAAAGTTATAGGAGGGAGATCCAAGGCAAATGACATCCCAACATGACCCTGAAAATGATGAATGAGGTTCCCCCACCATGGTCCACCATCCATCCCATTTCATATACACACACACACACACATATATATATATTCCACTAAAATTACTCCACGTTGTCTTACCCTTGTTGAAAAAGTTTGGATAAGTATAACGAGGACATCATCTTCATTTCTACAAAGATACACTACTCCCTCAAATTCCTAGCACTATCCTCAAGACATGTTACATCCTCTCTCACCACTTACATATAACTTAAGACCTCGGAGAAAAAGGAGACCTCCACCTGTAGTAGCCTGTGCATGCATCACAGAAAGTAATAATCCTATTTTGTTCTCATTAGTAGGGGGGTGATGGAAACTTATGAGGCCACTCTGTAGTAGTCATATCACTCCCAACAGGACTCTCCACCAACAGTAGAAACTTGGACACCAACAAGGTACATGCACACACAACAAACATAGCAGTCAAATATCATGAGGAGCAATGAAGAAATACACAGGAAGGAAACACATCAAGTCAACTAAGTCAACTACCTTGATGCCAATAATTTGGTCCATCTCTAGCATGAAAATCCTTGCATCATCTTGATCATGAGGTAGTCACAGGCATGGAGAAATCTCACCTCCTCCTTATGTGTGAATAACAAAAATGTGTAAATGTAGAGAGGATATGTTTTAATAAGCTGGAGGTGGCCAGTTAACTTGGCCACCTCCATCTAGTAAACTAAAAGTCATGTTAAGCACTCATGCAATGTGGAGGTGTCACATTAGTCAATTTGGGATCATAGATAGTGGGTGGCGATTACAAGGAAAGAGGGAATAATTATTCCGAGTAGGGACGACAGTCCAAAAGAGGAATCCTCATGTGATTGCCAGGTCACCACAACACTCCAAGACTAAGAAAAAAATGGCATATTATGTATCGGGGCTCGAATTATTTTTCATAGTCGCTTATTTCAAAAATAGTTAAGGAGAGGATGATCTCGGGGTGCCATCGAGAAGTTTCAAACCATGTTCTTCCACTGCTACAGGAGGGAGCTACAGGTAAGCCTGCAATGTTACAGGAGGGTCACAAGACCTCTACAGGAAGACTAAAAGGGTGAAGGAATGCTACAGAGGGTTGATTGGTCTCCAAATTATTACCTTCATCCCATAACACTTGATAAAAAAGGATAGTTCCACCACTGTGGTGAGGGGTTTAGTTATCTCACTCAGACCTGAACTAATTAGCAGAGTGACAACCTTACCTCTAAGTATCAACTGGATCAAAGAAGACAAAGCCACCGTCGTCACTTCTAAAAAGAACTTCTTCACTGCCAATGAAAATCCTGTCAAGGACACGAAGGGAATTAGGAGGGAAATCCTACCTTATCCTTGGGATGAGGTGGCCTACCATGTCCTGAAATACATCTCTTGTGAGGGACGGTTGAGCCTTGTTTATGCCTACCACTTTATATTAATTCATGAACTCGTATTTCAAGAAGAATTTTCTTTGGATCAAAGACTTAGTGTGCCCTAATTCATCCTACAGTCCATCAGGGACATGATTCAAAAAGTGAGAGAGGGAAAACACCAACACCTAGGTCACCATGGCCTCATTAAATAGATAGTGGTGGATGCCTTGAACAAATTGAGAATCCCTATCCTTTGGTCCAAATTAATATACATGGATAGAGAAGCCTTCATTGACACACATACCCTCACACCAGGTGAGACCCCAACCTCTAGTATTGGAGGAAGAGAGGGAAAAATAGAGGAAGAAGAAGAAGGGGCAAGGATAGGAGAGGAAGAAGCAACAAGGTTAGAAGAAGAGGAAAGAGAAATAGATGCAGGAAGGAAAGTGGAAGAACTAGAGGCAGAGGAAGGAGAGGAACAAGATGAAGATGAAGATGGGGATAAATAAGAAAAATCAAGTCCTGAGAAGGCTGTTGAGCCCAGAGAAACAAAGTTATCTCCAAAGCAAGCAGGTTTGTCTCTAGGTCCCACTAAGAAAGAGGTAGTTGCAACTTTAGCTACCTTGAGCACCCCAGTCAAACCTAAAACAGAGAGACAAAGGCAAGCCTCCCTATATTTTAAGACCAAGAAAAGCACCAGGATCAAACAAGGGAAGCCACAAACTCCCACAAAGGGTCATATAACAATTGAAGAATCCCCAAGCAAGAAAGAGTAGATGGGGCCCACTAAAAGAAAAATCGAAGAGCTAACCTGTCCAAAAACCATAACAAAAACTCTTATAGCATATGTAAGGAGTCCCACCACTAGATCAACCTCTTAAAACAACCTAAGACACCAAACACCCTCCAACAAGAAGAAAAGGGGAATCTACAGGAGGGGAAAAGTATGATATAGGAAAAATAGAGTGTGCTATAGGAGGAGCAGAGGATGCTATAGGGGGGCCAAAATGAGCAATAGGTGGGGCATATTGTGACACAACAACTACAAGAGGTATAAGCTTCCCCAAAAACATTTGAAAAGGACTTCCCAAAGCTCCAGGATCTTAATACGCAACCTAGCATAACCTCCTATTATAAATTCATTGAAGGAGGGAGAATTATTCCCCAAAAAATTGCATTCCCACTTTTATTTGAGCTAGAAGAAGAAAGAGGAGGAACCCACAAATGGATGCAAATTGCTAAGTCTAAGAAGGTGGAAGATGTGGACCTCATGGAAGAAAATGTACTTGAAATGGGAAAGGAATTAAGTGAGATAAGAGAGAGGGATTCCATAGTGAAGGAGTAGCTATAGAAAAAATGTAGGTGGTTAAGGGAGAAGCTGCAAGAGAAGGAAACCTAACTTGCCACAATGGTAAGACTCTTAATGGAGGCATTATAGTGCAAAAATCCATCCAAGTATTATGCACTTTTTCTCAAAAATAAATGGATGAAATTCCAAATTAAAACCTTATCACAATATGGGTCTATGCCATTTAAAGATTACAAACAGTTCATTGAATTTTGAAACCAAGTTAGCATGGAAGATAGAGTGAAATTGGCTGATTTTACATTCATAACCTCACCTTGACTGATATAAATATTTGGGATCCCAATGCAAAATTAGGGGATACACAAATGATGGCCCTTGCATCCTGGATGAGTCATGAGGATGCAAGAGTTGAGGAATTAAATAGATCCATGACAAAGGAATAAAAGGAACCAATATATATTAGGGAAGAGCTAATCAGCCCAATGGTTTTCATCAGAAATCATAGCATCATCTCCAATCATGTTGACCTAGCACCCAAATACATTGCCACACAGGAAAAAGCCATCTCACGTTTTGAAGACACAGTTGTTGGGAACAGAAAATCAGGAAGCCTGCGAGAGGAGATGCAGTGCCTTACCCTACAGACTCTACTTCAGAGAATATCACTCTCCTAGAAGGTTGAGGAATGCATTGTAGAGGACACCCCTATACCAAAGAATCATGCAAAGATTCAAAGTCAATTGAATTGGACTGAAGCTCATTCCACTTGTGTTGCTAGGCCTACAGGAAGGAAGAAATGAAATAGAGGAGAAGAAGGAGTGGACAAAGATAAAAAAATAATGTAGGATTCTATCTCCAAGAAGGCACACCATCTGAGGAAACTTGCGATGGTAGGGAGGCGACCAGGGCCATGAAAGACATGGACATAGATGACTGAGCTTCTCAGAGGATTAGCAATAATTTTAGTAGGGGAGTGATGATGAGACTCATCAAAAGGTACATAATAAGGGTCATAATACCATCCTCCAGCTTTAGAACTATCTCTTTCTCACATTTATTTACATTTTTTGTTATATTATGCTTAGTGAGAGTGGTAAAAAATGTTTTTCTATGTCATGTGGCCTAATATGGTTTAAATGCTAGAAATGCAACATTTTTTAGATGATTTCAATGTAGGAGATTGGAGTAGATAACATGGAGACATTCTACGAGGTTGTCCACCTCAACTCCCTCAATAATCCAATATCACCACACTCTCTCTCATCAGCTCGAGGTCATTGGCAGCCAAGCAAGTGCAATTGAAGAAAATCAAGATCCTCCCTTCTCAAGTTTTGGGAGACAAACATTCCTATTTTCTAGGGAGATGCCAGTATCTAACCTCTTGTATAAGTAAACATGCAAAAGTGCTCATCAGGATTGGAACTTTATTTTAAGCTAGGAAGGTATCGATCTTAAGCACTTGATATTGTTACTTTTGACTTTATGTGATGTATTTGAAATTGATGCAATGATAATGAGAATTTTCTTATTTAATCATTGATTTAGTTCTAGAGGTATGAGGCTCTTGGGTTTGGGCCAAAACTCAGTGGCTTGGGTCCCTCTTATGTATTGGTATTTCTTTATAGCTTAGAATGCTTATTAGTTTTCTGCATTTCATTAGAACATAACCCCTCAAAAATCTTGTGATTGCAACCTCTATCTCATCTCTCTCATGGGAGCATGAATGGAAGAATCTACAATCACAGTCCAAAAATACTATGTTTATGATTTCTTGGAAGAATATCTATGTTATTGATCTTGTTTTTCATATGTTTGTTGTAGCTTAGGAGCTAATTTATTGACTAGAACAAATTTTTTGGCATAAATTAGATGGTATTTAAATTCTACTCATCTTTTCCTCTATTAGTTGTTTCATTTTGTCAATGATAAAAGAGTACGTGCATGTGATGTTGCAAGGTTGTTTGGATATGTAGGTGAGGGGCCTTTCACCATCTCCATCTTGGACTTCTTCACCCTATTTTATGAATCCCAAATTCTGTTCTTGAGATCATTCCCTTAGGTCACTGTGAGAAGCTCTTGTAGTTCAAAATATGCATTCCTAAGGTTTTGATCTTGGATAGGGGTGTTGGCCACCTTTCATCCATCTACCAAAACCTCCATCCACATTAACATCCCTTTAACTCATCATTCCTACCTCCTAAACCTTCTCGGAATCCTTCCTGTAGCATTATAGGCCTTCCTGTAGCAATACACGACACCTGTAGCAATACATGGCACCTATAGTAGCCTCTTATAGCATACATGTAGCAGATTGTTTAACCATTTTTTTTTACCTGTGATGCAATTTTGAGTTGTAGGTAGACCCCCAGCTATGACTCCATAATCAAGGGAAACACCTAGGCCATTCCAACCATCCTTTCCCTTCAGTACAAAATAGAATAGAATTATTTTCTTTATGGAATCTTGAGGTATGATTTGGTAGTTAGATGATTGATTGCAAGATAATGTAGTTCCCTTTCTACAACTAGTGTAGCTCTTGTCTTTTCATGAATTGATTCATTGGAATTTACAAGTTAATAACATTTACAGGTTAAGGTTTAAAAATCATTTTCCTTTTTATCATTAGAGCTAGCTTCTGAATTTATCCTTCATTATTTAGTTTCCTTCTAATTCATTAGAAATAATGGTTTTGGAGCACTATTGATCAAATTTCCTAGTTGAGGGTGGCATGAGTAGAATCCCATCTATTGTGTATATAGAACTGTCACCTCGAGGTTTGTAAAAACCCTAGGTTGATAAATAGTGTTGAGGAGCCCTTGGGAGTTGCAACACTCTTGGTTCAATACCAAGGCTCACTAATAGTATTCTAGCTAATGAAAGTAAAGGAGAAGTCCAAGGACTAGTCGACACACTGGAAATGGTTCCTCGCAACAAATGGTATCCAAGTGGCATTGAGGAACCACCATATAGGTGACTTTATGGTTAAGTGATGAACATAGATTTCAACACAACTTCAATTGATTCACTCATGATGTTAGATATAGGTTGGGTGACTATCATTGATTATTTCATAGCTAGACTTCTCAAAGGAGTATGTGGACGAATTTTTCGAGGAGATTTTAAGAGTGAATTAAATCAAGGAGTTTGATGTAAAGGAGCTTGTATTTGAGTATCAGGGGTAACAAAAGGAAGATATTGATAAACAGGAGTTCCTATAATGTGAAAAAGATTTTTAGGGTGGGTAGGGTCTTCTTGAGTAATTTCCTCTATACTCAATAAACTAGGTGGAAGTTGTTCTTCATCACCACCAAAAGATAAAGGTTGTGGATGAGAAAAAGGTAGAGGAGTGTAATAATAAGTTCCTGAAGTGCTTATTTCAGTAACTTGTGGTTCCTCAGGTTGAATCACCTTAGGTTTTAATATTTCCGGGTCTACAATTTCAGGTTCTATAACTTTAGGTCCTAATGTCTCAACAACTTCTAGTTGAGAAGTCACCACAGTCTCTAACTCACCAGTTTCCAAGGATGTAACTTCAGCGTTAGTACTAATAAGAAGTGATAATTTTAGTTCATTAATTTCAGATGTAGTTCTAGATGGGATAACTTATGATGTACCAGGTTTGGTAGTTTGTGTTTTCTTATCTTTACGACATCCAGGTGTTTCCTCGAGAGGTAGTGGAGGAAATATTTTCATTCTACATGAACAATGAGGGTGTTCTTCCATAGTTAATTAATTGATTTTAAAAATTAATGATACAAATAAAAATAAAGAGGGGTAACTTGGAAAATAGGGATTACCAAGTCACTGTCAACTGCAAGATATGGTTAAGTACGTGCAATAAATCTCACTGAATGTTGTGTTCAGTGTATCAAATTTAACTAGGTGGTCGACTTAGTTACCTATGGCAGGTTTGCAACCTAGTGGGGACTTCCAAAATATACCTAGAGGTACATGGAATTGTAGTCCATAGTGGTGTTGTCTAATGCATAACCATATAATGAGGGTGTTTTGATATACTTGCTGTATGTGAAGCATCTTCCTATATACCGAAAGGTATGTGGAAGAATGTCCCGATATACTCCAATGTATGTGGAAAACCTACCATCCCCAGGATGTAACGCTGACAAGTAACAACAACTCCTACATTTAGAGACGTCAGAAAACATCTTCTAGTCTAGATAACTAAATGTGTCTTTGAGCACCTGAATTCTTTGATACGGGGTGGAAGGCAACGCCATGGAATCGATCTGCGAATGCAACTCCTACGGCGGCTTTGCCCTGTTCCATTACCGCTCTGTGGGTTTCAAGCACATTGAACAAACTCTAGAAGCCACGAACGCAGATCTGGTAGGAGAAAACACGTTTCTTGCTGAAGGCTACGCCATCAATGCGAAGGCCTCTATTTTCTCTGAACAAAAACTGAGCAGTTTACGCTGCTGCAAGATAACTCTGAGGCACAAGGCTAGATTTATCATACAAGGGAGCGGTTTTCAAATAATCCATGGACTGGATCCTGCGCAGGGAGCATTGGAAAAGAAGCCCGTTGGGAATAGAACTCAACCCGGGGGCGGAAAATCGTTTGAGACCGGTCTGATCTTCACAAGAACCGTCAGTTTGATAAAGTTCAGGCTTATCCCTACCCAGCCGCCTCCTGCATGCAAACTGCTCACAAATGCATGGCCTCAATCCTGCAGATCCAGGCCGGAACTATCAGTTAAGAGAAAGTTTAAAGACTACCAAGTACCCAGGAGGCAGATGGGAGGATACCCGCATCGATTCACCAGAGGGCTTGCAGATCGCGAAGTGCAGAGCAGAGATCGTTCCAACAGGAGCCCAGATCCGGCAGAATGCTTACCAGATCGGACCAAATATTGCAGATCTGGGGTGGATCTAACCGATCTGCACGGTTTCAGACAGAAGATAGGTGAAAAACTGCCAGATTCAGACATCTCCGCAAAACTGGACTCAGACAAGGAAGACTCAGCGGATCTGAAGCAAATTTTTATCAGATCAACAGAAGGCAGGAACGTTTGTGTGCAGATCTGGAAATGGACGAGTGTATTGGAGTTAAAAAAAGAGATCCAGGACAAACTGGGAATCCCAGTTGCATTACAAAATCTATTATTTTCAGGTCTCTGTTTACAGGATCAATACACACTCCAGCACTACGGGGTTGCAAAGGACTCAACCATCATTCTCAACCTGCAATTGCGAGGTGGATCCAAGGGGGCTTCCTCAAAATCTACAGGTACCTACCGCGATGCAGCTAAAGGAAAAGAACCCCTAAAGGGGAAAGAACCTACAGTTGCCAATGAACCCCCAGGGCAGTATATCGTGGATCAATCGCCAGAGAGCCCCTCTATCTCCTTGGATTTACCAGAGGTAAATTACATATTCTCAGATTTACAAAAAAATGCTGTTATCTGCAGATTTAACGGTTTTTGGCCTAGATCTGATGCATTACATCAATGGATCCACACGGTTTGGACAAAAAATTGCCAAATACATCTATGCTCTAAGGGTTTCTTCATAGTAACTTTCCTCCTAGAAGAAGAAAAGGAAAAAATTCTCGACCAAGGGCCATGGTTCTGGGGCAGTGCTGGACTTTTTGTCACCCCATGGTTCCCAGAGTTTGATGCCAACACTATGGTGGTATCAAGGATGCCAGTATGGGTTCGGCTGCATAACCTCCCGATACATTTCTGGCATTCCAAGGCCTTAACAGCTATTGGGAATACACTCGGGAAAATATTAAAGATTGATACAACAAGACACTATAAGGGAATCTTTACCTTTGCTAGAATATGTGTCGAGGTAGATCTCAGCCAAGGATTACCTGGAAGTATATTTCTGAACTTTAACAATTTACAGTGGGAACAATCCTTGGACTATGAGAATATAACTTTCAGATGCAGGGGTTGCCAACAAACAGGTCACCTGTACAATGCATGCAAAAGTCCCAACAAGAGCAAGCCACAACAAAGGAAGCCCAAAGGATGGCAGAATATAGATGACATCGTAAGGAAGAGAGCTGCTGAAAAGAAAGCCCCTCCGACATCAGAAGACGAAGAAACAGAAGCCGAAGAGGAAGATATCATCATAGAGGAAGCTGAAACAGAGAATCAGAAGGAAACCACACTAGACAACAAGGCTCCACAGCAACACCCAAACCAGGCAGAGAGGATAAATGATGATCAGAATATGGGAGGGATAAAATGGCACAACCAATCAAATACATCAGACTCAGACAAGGAATCAGGCTCGCAGAAAGCTGAAACACAGTTAGTCATAGCCTCGATCGAGCCCACCCAAGGAGAGTGGCGCAAGGTCGAAAAGAAAAAAGGAAGAAAAACCTGAACACATTTATTCTTTGCTTTCTCATTTTTCTCTCTCTCTATTCTTTTCTTCCCATTTTTTGCACGTTAGTTATGTAACGTTGCGTTGAAAGCCATGGCACTTGTGCCCTTTGGACAGCTTATGGAAATGCACCATGCATCTACAATTGTAACTTTTCATTTTTTAAATAAAAGGTTACAGATTTTTCCACTGGAAAAAAACTAAATGTGTCTTTAATGTTCCAAATTCTCCTTAAGTTAATTAATAATTTTAACATTGATCTTGATTAAGGTTTTAGTTTCAAGTCTCGAAACAAAATCACCTAAACTCCTAGATTGCAACTAGCATGAGAAAATGAACTCCTTTCATTCAATGAAGCTCTAACTAAATAAGGGAAGGAGTTTCAAATAATGATGCATCAAACAAGAACTTCCAAATAAGATCTTCAAATTCTACTATTCCAATTCAAAAATTCGAAGCCCTAATGCATGAGAAAATGAAATTTTATTTTACTTTCCTTTTCCATTTTCAATGCAATGAAAAATGAAATATGACTATATTATTGAATAAAAAACATTCACACAGATCGAAATTGTAACACGGAATATTTTTAACAAATCAATAACCAAGCCAAATTATTAGATACCGTAATTGACAAGAAGAAACAAAAATAAAAATAAAAACTCATAAGAAAGGAAATCACACTTAATTCCAACAAACTATTGGCTTTACAGAGACCTTGAACAAAGACTTAGGAATACACTGCAAACAAAATAGAATTGAGAGCAAGACAAGGAAAATGCAATTTTTTTGCACTTACAGGATCATCGCAGGTGATATATAGCAACCAGCGTGAATTGTCACACATAAAGAGAGATACAAGTACACTGGGTCGCTCTATCTCATAACAAAAAGTGTGATGGGGAAATTTTCTTAAAACATGCAAAACTAACCCTAACCAAACTCAAGTTTTCCTTCCCTAGGTCCACTAACTATCTAAAACAGTCAAGCAGAGTCGTTTTCAAAGGTCCTAAAATGTTGGACAAAGGAAACCACTAAAGAACATCATGTTTCCTAGAGGAGTCGCCAAGTTATTTTATGGATAAATTCCTTCTGCAGACATAAGAAATCTCTCTAGATCTAGTAGCTTAATCTAGAAACAACCAAGAAAAAATTTCAATGCTTTCCTTAGATATATTTGAAATATGGAAGGAATATCTACTTGGAATCCAATGTAAGCTTCCTCCTTCTCTTGGCTTCTTAGCTCTAGCTCTAGCTCCAACTCCATTTTCTACAAGTGGAACCTACAAATCATTCAAATCAAGAAAGAGAATCAAAACATACAAATAGCATATACAAACAACTCTAAACAAGAAGCCAAGGACTCATTTTTCTACATATGCATAAGTGATACATAATGTGTAGGAAAATAATGTTGGCATTATGATTCAGGTTTGGCGCTATGGTACAGGTGTTTTCCTTGATGGCAACTCACTCAAGTGGAAAATCTCTGTTTAGGCTCTCAAAATAATAGAAAATGAGATACCCACAGGTGAGACTAGCAAAAGCTGTGGACCCGTAGGTGCCCCGAACAAGAAGTGCGGACATACCCGCAGGTTCTCCGAACAAAAGGTGCGGACGTCAAATTCACTCACTTTCATGCAGAGAAGCACGCGCACGTGGGAATTTTTATGATTGGTCCATGGTATCTAGTTCGACGTGTTTGATCCTATGGTTTTGGTATGTGGTATTGCATCTAAATCATTGAACCCCGGTTTTTGGGTCCCTTGTATTGGCTTTCTATGGTTTTGATCCATGTTTTGAGTAAGGGCTTGCCTATGAAAAGGAAAGGAGATCAATTGGCTAAGCACTTATGTGTTGAATATCTTAAGAGGAACAAGATCTGAAATAATTGTAATCGGTTGGTGAGTTAGAGTTAACCTTGAGAATGAGAAGACAGATCAATTGAGGAGTCATGATCTCTTTGATGCATGATCAGATCTGTGGATCTGACAGTCTGTGGCACATTGGAGGACTGATAATTTGGCTATATTCGGAGGTCCGTAGGCGATACACAGCGCAGGAGTGGTGGTACGCAGCTCAGCGACAAGATCAGGCGCGGAGGTATGTAGTCCAGTAAAAGGAGAAGGTGCGGAGTAGACACAGAAGAATTGCGGATATTCGCAGGTTTCTATTGGTGAAGTTGCAGACTTTTCTTGAAATATTTGTTGGCCACCTTTTGTCTATTGCTGCAGAGTTCTATATTTAGATTACTGGTATTGCTTTTCTGGTTACTGCATTCTGAGAAGCTATTGGTTGATTCATTAGTTGATTGTAAAAGAAGATTGGTTGAATTGGTTGATTCACATGTACTTGATGATTATTTGATGTTCATGGATCCAGTCTGAAAATTAATGAAACGTGGTCCTTGGAAGAAAAGAAGTAGGTCAGCACCTATGTACTAGTAGCTCAGCTAGTATAAGAGCTAAGGGGGTTGTCGCTCCCTTCCAGGAGAGACTGGAAAATGAGAGAGGGTTGTAGCTCTCTGTAGGTTGCAGCCTGCGTACTGGTAAAGGACTGCACCAGTACAGAATCATTGTAAAAGAAGTTTCTAATTAAAAGAAGATAGAGACACATTGCAGCAGGTGGTTTTCACCCACATTGGGTTTCCACCTTATATCTGGTGTTCTTTGGTGTGACTGTCTGTTTTTCTTGTTCCTGTTCATTATTATATGGTACTGACACTCAAATTAATGGTCAACATCTAAAGAATAAATTAAATTATAAATCTAGAGGGAATATTGAAAAGAATTTGATAATACTGATTCACCCCCCCTCTCAGTATTATTTCCAACAATTGGTTTCAGAGCAGGTCCTTCAGAAGAAGCTTGATCACTTAAAGGAAGATCTATCATCATGAACAACTACGAGAGAGAAGCATCGATCAAGCCCCCGATTGTTGATGGGACAAACTTCGTATAGTGGAAGGTAAGAGTCACTGCCTATCTTTAATCTCTTGGTACAAAAGTCTGGGATATCATAGATACAAGGTACACTTTTCCGTCAGCAACACCTACAGATCCGGCTGGTAAGAAGCAATATGAAACAAATGCAATGGCTTTTAATACTCTATTAGGATGTCTATCTCAATCAGAATTCATCAAGGTTATGCAGTATAAATCCGCAAAAGAAATATGGGACAAGATTGTTCTAAGCTATGAAGGAGATGAATAGGTAAAACGAGCAAAACTTCAAACCCTCATAATTCAGTATGAAAATCTCAGAATGCACAATGATGAAAGTGTGGCTAACTATTTCCTTTGTGTAGATGAGATTGTTAATTGTATGAAAAATTTGGGTGAAGAAGTAAAAGAGGTTGTTGTGGTTGAAAAGGTTCTAAGATCCTTGTCCCCTAAATTCGAATCTAAAGTTTCTGCAATGGAAGAAAAGGAAAATCTACGAAACCTCACTATGTCACAGCTGCACGGAATTCTGACCGCTTACGAAATGAGGAAAGGAGGACCATCAGACATAAGAGAAGTTTCATTCAAGGCTTCAGGCAAAGGAGATTACTATGAGTAAGGACATCTATCAGAAGAAGACGAAGAATCAAATTTTGTCAAGAACCCTCAACGGGGTGCTGGAAGATTCAGAGGTAAGTTACCTTTCAAATGCTTTGCTTGTGGAAGAGTCGGTCACTATGTTGAAAAGTGTCCTGATAAAGACAAGCTTGATAAAGGTAAGGAACTTGTCAGATGGAACAAGAAACAGAATGTAAATAAGAAAAGTTATTACACTCATGAAGACAATGATGGACTTTCAAGTAGTGACGAAGATGAACAAGGTAACAATTACAAACTCTTAATGGCTTTTGAAGATGATGATTTCATGGATGCTATAGATGAAGAAGGTCTGTATGAAGAGATTTCTAAACTCAAAATTTGTTTAGAAGAGAAAAATATGATTATTGATACTCTGCAATTCCAACTGGCTGAAAAAGAAAAACTTCATGAAAAGTTAGAATGTGAAATTGTTGGTCTTAGAAAAGAGATTGAGAAAACAAAAGCTCTTAATCTTAAATTTGTTAAAGGATCTGAAACTCTGGATGATATTATCAATGTGCAGCATTCTCCACTAATCAAGACAGGTCTGGGATATAATGAAGAAGCATCTCAAGCATCCACCTCCAAAAGTTATCTTGATGCAGCAAGGAGGAGCGAGCAAAGGCCTAATAGAAATCATCAGGTAAATCAGGGACAGTTTACCTCAAGAATGAACAAAGACTATCAAGTAAATCGGGGGCAATCTACTTTAAGGACAAACAGAAGCTACAACCAGCCTCAGGTAAAACCTTCTCAATTTGCCTCAAGAATGGATGTCAATAGAAACTACAATCATTTGGCTGGTAGATTTGATAATCACAGGAGTTTCTTCAATGGCCAATGTTTCTCTTGTCATAACTTTGGCCACAAAGCAGCTCAATGTGTTGCCTATAAAACAATCATGACTAGAGAAGCTCAAAAACAAAGGAGCATGAATAGGATCGTGAAAAGAACCTACAATAACTTTTCTACTCTTGAAAATGAAATAGAATGCTCTATTTGTAACAACTTCGGTCATGAAGATTCTGAATGCAGGAGCAGGTTTTGGTAGACTACTCAAAAGGAGCAAGCCTCAAGTGTCAAAACATGGAGAATGAAGGAACCACAACCAGAGAGATGTGGTATAGCTTTATATGCAGAAGGGCAAGAAAATCAATGGTACATTGACAGTGGCTGTTCGAAACACATGACGGTTGATAAAGAAATACTCCAGTCATATAGTGCCTTAGAGAAGGAGAAGAAGGTCTCTTTTGGAAATGACACCCCTGCGCTCATAAAAGGTAAAGGTTTTGCTCAGTTGAAAGAAAAGGTCAAAGCTGGAAATGTTATGTATGTTGATGGGTTAAAGCATAATTTTCTGAGTGTCAGTCAGATGTGTGATCAAGGAATGGAGGTAATATTTCGATCAAATGGATGTAGTGTTCGTGATCTTGATACAGGAAAAACAATGATCAAAGGCATAAGGACTCCAAATAATTTATACATATTCAAAGAAGGACAACATCAATGTTATCTAAGCAAGAACGATGAACATTGGTTATGGCACAGAAGATTGGGGCATCTTAGCTTCTCACAGATAAGGAAAGCATGTAAATACCAGGGAGTTCGTGGTCTTCTAGACATTAGAATTCCAGACAATACAATTTGCAAATCATGTCAGTTTGGTGAGCAAACCAGAACTAACTTACCTGAGAAGGAAGGATCAGCTAGCAGGCCACTTGAGCTTGTCCATATTGATGTATGTGGCCCATCTAGGAAAAGGTCACCTCGAGGAGAAGAATATTTCATATTATTCATTGACGACTTTTCCAGGATGTGTTGGATAGGACTTATGAAGCACAAAGACGAAGCCTTTGAAAAGTTCAAATCATTCAAAGCCTTGGCGTAGAACGAATTAGATCACAAAATCAAATGCCTCAGGTCTGATAGAGGTGGGGAGTTTACCTCGAATGAATTTTTCAACTTTTGTGAAGAACATGGAATAAGAAGGGAATTCTCTACAGCTAGGACTCCTCGACAAAATGGAGTGGTGGAGAGGATGAACAGAACAGTTCAAAAAATGGCTCATGCTATGCTTGATGAGTCTGGAACTCCCGCAACCTTCTGGGTGAAACTGCATTTGCTGCAGTTTTTATTCTCAACAAGACAAATATTCGGGTGAACAACACTCAAACTCCTCATGAGCTCTGGTATGGTGAGACTCCTTCGGTAAAAAATTTCAAAATTTTTGGAAGCAAATGCTATATTAAAAATAATGATGAAAATCTTGGCAAGTTTGAACCTGGAGCAGATGAAGGCATTCTCCTTGGTTATTCTCCTCACAACAAAGCATACAAATGTTACAATAAAAGGCTTGGAAGAATTGTCGACAACATTGATGTAGTGGTGGATGAAAAAGAAAACACTCCCAGGCAGGCAAGATCTTAAGACTTCGAAGATGATGAGGACTATCCATCAACATCAAATCAGATTCATAATGAAGAAGAAACCCATGAGGCACCAAAGGAATAGATAAGGATAGAAGAAAAGACTCCATCTAGGTATATTCAAAAGAATCATCCAGAATCTCAAATTTTGGGGCAAAAGGAGGCAGGCATACAAACAAGAAGAACAATTGCAGAAGCTTCAAGCTATTTGGCATTACTTTCCTCCACTGAACTACAAAATGTAAGAGAGGCATGCAAAGATGAATGTTGGGTCAAGGCAATGGATGAAGAACTTGAACAGATTGAAAGGAATAACACTTGGGAATTGGTTCCTAGACCAAAAGATAGGAATGTCATAGGGACAAAGTGGATTTTCAAAAACAAACTAAATGAAAATTGAGATGTGGTTAGAAACAAGGCAAGACTTGTTTGTAAAGGATATGCGCAACAAGAGGGCATAGACTTTGAAGAAACCTTTGCACCAGTTGCTAGACTTGAGGCTATAAGAATGTTTCTTGCTCTCTCTAGCTTTCAAATGTTCAAAGTATTTTAGATGGACGTAAAATCTGCCTTTCTGAATGGGGACTTGAATGAAGAAGTGTACATTGAACAACCAGATGAGTTCATCCTTGGAAATGATCCAAATCTTGTATGCAGGCTCAAAAGGGGTCTCTATGGTCTTAAACAGGCTCCTAGGGCATGGTATT
Source organism: Pinus tabuliformis (assembly GCA_031772625.1). Classification (NCBI taxonomy): domain Eukaryota; kingdom Viridiplantae; phylum Streptophyta; class Pinopsida; order Pinales; family Pinaceae; genus Pinus; species Pinus tabuliformis. Next base: position 361,734,943 of record CM062813.1, read on the forward strand.
ATCGGTTGGATAAATATCTTCACCAACAAGGTTTTATAAAAGGATCAACTGACAGCAATCTATATATAAAGGTTGATAATGAAAAGTTGCTAATACTGGTTGTGTATGTAGATGATATCATCTTTGGTAGCAATGAAGAAGACATGAGTCAAAAGTTTGCCTTGGTGATGCAAAAGGAGTTTGAAATGTCCATGTTTGGTGAGCTCACATATTTCCTTGGTTTGCAAGTCCAACAAAACAAAGACGGTATTTTTCTATCACAAACCAAGTACCTCAAGCAGATCTTGAAGAAATATGGGATGGAGGATTTGAAACCAGTATGTACCCCTATGGTGACAGGATGCAGCCTCAACGCGAATGATGAGTCGGCAACAGTACATCAACCAACCTATAGATCCATGATTGGAAGTCTGCTTTATTTGACAGGTACCCAACCAGACATCATGCATGCAGTGGGAATTGTTGGAAGATTTTAGGCAAATCCAAAGGAAACTCATCTTCAGGCAGTTAAGAGAATCTTCAAATACCTTCAAGGAACTCAAAACTATGGCTTATGGTATCCTAGAGATACAGATCTCACACTTCATGCTTATACAAATGCAGATTGGGCCGGAAGCGTGGATGACAGGAAAAGCACTAGTGGTGGTGCATTCTTCATGGGTCCTAGATTAGTATCTTGGTTTAGCAAGAAACAAAGCTCTATTACATTATCTACAGCTAAAGCAGAATATGTAGCTTCTGCATCTTGCTGCACACAACTCCTTTGGATGATGCAAACATTGCAAGACATGCAAATCACTTGTACTCCACCTATCTCCATCTTCTGTGATAATAAAAGTGCAATCAGTATTTCAAAGAATCCTATCATGCATTCAAATACCAAGCACATACCAATCAAGTATCATTTTCTTCGGGAACAAGTGCTTGAACAAAAGGTCAAGTTGGAGTATGTTCCCTCTAAGGAACAAGTTGTTGATATACTCACCAAACCGCTGCCCCAGGAGACCTTTGAATACCTCAGACAAAAGCTAGGGGTAGTTGATGCATCATCTTGCTATTGAATCTTGTCTTTTGGTTGTACGTGAGTTTCATATGGGGTATACGCATACATTCGATGGTTTATGGATTGGTCGAAGACCGAATGGCACAGGTTCAGGGGGAGCATATATTCTTCTAATAATGCATTGTTGGCATTATTGTAGAAGATCTTGGAGGAGCATGTACAAAAGGAGTACATGGATCTGAATATTGTTGCTAATGTTTTGTCTCTATGTCTTATATTTCTTTTGTCAAGGTCATGTAACAGCCTATGTCCGGGATGAATAATGTAATTGGTTGTCATATGTAAATTTCTGATGTAACCCCACTTGGTTGGGACGATGATCCCCACTTGGTTGGGTGATGAATGTATGTATAGAGTCTTTTACTGATAGGAAGGTCATTTGGTGTATGGTGGTTTATGGTTCTTCTTGAAGAAAATTTCTTTTACAGATCTGGCCTACAGTGAGGGGGAGCACGATCAGCACAACAGAACAGAGTTTTCAGCATGGTCTCAGGGGGAGCATAACCCTTTGCCCTTGATGACAAAGGGGCAGAATGACTTTGAGGATCTTGGGGTTGCCATCAAGTCCAAAGGGGGAGATTGTTGGCATTATGATTCAGGTTTGGCACTATGGCACAGGTGTTGTCCTTGATGGAAACTCACTCAAGTGGCAAATCTCTATTTAGGCTCTCAAAATAATAGAAAATGAGATACCTGCAGATGCCCCGAACAAGAAGTGCGAACATACCCGTAGGTTCTCCGAACAAAAGGTGCGGACGTCAAATTCACTCACTTTCATGCAGAGAAGCACGCGCACGTGGGAATTTTTATGATTGGTCCATGGTATCTAGTCCGACGTGTTTGATCCTATGGTTTTGGTCCGTGGTATTGCATCTAAATAATTGAACCCTGGTTTTTGGGTCCCTTGTGTTATAGACATTTTTGTGCCTTACAGCATTGAGCATGAAATGTCCATAATCTAAGGGATCCAAAGTCCCTAAACATGTTGTTCCTACCCCTAGAGGAACAAGGCTAACAAACCACAGCAATTCACAGAAGTTCTCCACCAGAATCTGCTCAAAAACAAGTCAATTCAGGATCAATTCAGTGGCTCCACTAGCTGTCTACGCTGAATGTCAAAGCCAACACTGGCTACCTGCGCTGAATGTCAAAGCCAACACTGGCTACCTGCACTAAGCGAGAGTTGACATGTGGCAAGTTCATTCCACAAGGTGTCAAAACCCAGGAAGCTTCCAAAATCTTCCTCAATGACACTTGCCTCAGTGAATTCGACTGGTGATGAGTAAGAGGTTCCAAATCTCCAAGTGGAAGCAAGAACCTCCAAGTGGAATCAAGAACTGACAGAGGGAGAGGACACTAGTCAGATCTCAAGCTGACTCATCCTCTCTCCAAACATCTATATATGGATCTCTCCTCCATGAGATCTAGAGGCTGGAATTTTGTTATTGCAAAGAATTGTTGTTGGTGAGATCAGAATCATTGGGTGCTTAATGCTTTGAAGGGAGGTGAAGATAGGAATTCCATTTTGCTGGGAAGGAGATGCTGGATTGGAGCCTTCTTGGTTGTATCTCTTCCTGAACCTTGTTATTCATCAATAAAGCTATCTTGGTTTCTCCTATATACTGATGTATCTTTGATGTATGATTGCATTAGTATGTTTAGTTTATTTCTAATCCTGAACTAGTTATGAATATGAATCCATGTCTTGTGTAGCGTTCTCTTCTTGTGATCTTGCAGAGACCTGTTGAAGCTGGGTGAGAGAGAAGGCAAGTAGCTGAGAACTCTCAAAGAGAAGAGAAACTGGATCGAGGGACAAACGGAAGACACCGGTTAGTCCATCCATCTCTCTTCATTCTAATTCATAAAGGAAGAATACTAGAATAGCTGTCTCTGTTTGTTGCTAAGGCACTGTCACACCTTAGGTGGATAGGATCGTCCTGCATAGGCATTTTTCCCGAAAACAAATTGGCGACCCCGCTGGGGAGATCTGTTTAGTCATTTTATTTGTGTCTCTATCATTGTTTGTTTCATAGACTCAACAGCAACAATCGAACTGCATCTACTCTTCTCAGATGCAAAGTAGACAGTTGCTGCTTTGATCCAATCATTGGATTTGTCTATGAGCTGAACAATGGACTCACAAATGATTTGATGATCCTTTGTGATAGATCTTAGTACTCCCTTAAAGCATCCCTTTGATTGTACCTTGCTTGTTGCTTTTATTTGGCCTGAAACCGTTGATTAATCAGCAATCTGTGACCCAGAACCCAGTGAGAAACTCTCGTTTCTCCTTCAGCGCGACCCCTGTGAAGAGGTTCTGCATTTCAACGCAGGTCCCGTGAAGGCTACCTGCGCTGAATGTCAAAACCCCAGTGTTGAGGTTGCGCTGATCCAGTTTGGCCTTGTGCAACTGGGGTTCTCTGCTCTGTTTTGCCCTGTTTTGATCTCTGATTTTTGCAGCCTGTAACCAGCATAGGTACCAGTCTGATAACTCCTTTTCTCTGCTTAAATTCTGCCTCCTTTTGTACAAAAAGACTGTGAGTGTTTTTATGTGTTTGTGGCATCATTTACAGTTTTCCTTTGCATGAGTGAAATAATCATCCTGTAGCCCTTGATTCAGATCTGTTGATTGTGATCTTAGGAGAGAGTTCATTGGCTGTTTACAGTTGATTATACATTTACTTTTGCTTATTGGTTTGAGTTTGTCTCTTTTAAGTGTCGAAACAAGTGTTCATTTCGAAAGTCGTAAAGTGTTGTATTCTCTTCTACCCTTTCTGATTTCGAAAAAAGTAAACTTGTTTGTATTTGTCATTTAAAAGCAAATTCAAAGTTGTACAAAAAGCTTTCTTTGTAGGCATCAATACTAAGAAAGAGGAAAACAAACACCTGCATTGTGCATTTGCATTTTTGATAGTTTGCATGCTTGATTTAGGAAAAGTGCATTAGAGTGTGCTGATTGCTCTTTGAGAAAAGATGGTGTCTTTCTTTTCCCTTTGTAGCTAGGATTTTCATAGTTGAAAAGATATAAAGCTTGCTTATCATCTTTAGACTGCATTTAGGAATTGTACCGTACATCTCATGGTGATCCAGAAAGGCAAACTTCTAAAAAGATCAACTTAAAATAAACTGAATGAACTTAACAACGCTTTGCAACATAACGCACAACATAGAGGTCTAGGCTAGAGACGTGTTCCGGCGTCGTAAAGCATGGTGACTGTCGATCTCGTTGAAGGTGGGTGATTCCTCCTGAGGGACGATAGCGCCAGCACGGATTGTGCTCCCACATACCCTCGCGTATATATTGGGAGACGCCTATAGGAATAAAACCTTTATCCTTAGGAAGTCGTGTCGGCCGCCCTACTGATCGCAATGCACTGAACACAGCATTCAGGAAGATCGACCGCCCGTACCCTAAAAAGTATTTTGCGGTTTTGCGAAAAGTTTGGCACGCCCTCTGCCTAGAACTCCAGAGCAGTTCCTTTTGGCCTTTTTCATACTCTATAACGGAAAAAGTCCATTCGAGCATTTGTCACTTCGGGCTCGTTAAAACATCGAAGGAGACTAGAGTCATCTTTAGCTTTTTCTCGACTCTTTAAAACTGAAAAAGCAAGTTGTGTCTAAAGCGTCGTTAAAAATTTATTTTAAACGGAACAATCACCCTTTATTATTGCGTTGATCTTTAGGTTGAAAAAATGGAGCCCACCAACCAAGGAATTCCCCTTGGTGGAAATCCTAGTCCCTTCTCCTCTTGGGGAGATGTTGGTGCGCCCCATATGGCCACATTGTCGCTTCCAGGACTGACAATTGGCCTGCCAGTCTGGTTCTTTTCAACCAATGTCGTTCAGAACACCACTATTCCTGAATAGTCGAGTCAACAGTTAGACCAGACCAGAGTTACCCACCAGCCTTCTACTTCTTATAATTCTTCCTCTTTTCCTTCCTCTTCGCGTGACGGAACTGGTAAAACAAAAAACCAAGTTCCTAAGGAGAAGAAGGAAAAGAAGAAGAAAGAGAAGAAGAAGAAGGAGCCAAAAGCGACTGGGGGCAAACAAGTGTCATCTGACAAAAATCCACACACAGCACTGACCAGGCCTAAATCGCCATGTGTCATATGCAAGGGAGACCACTTCCACAGAGATTGTCCCTGCATCCCTCGGATACTAAGGGACTGGTCTCCCCATTTGCACAATTCGGTGGCGTCAACCTCTGATAACCATGTTGACTGCACACCGTCAACTAGCGAAAGTGAAGCCCCAGGATAGAGAGGGAAAGCTAGATTTCCCTGCAAACTGTGTGAAGGTGACCATGCCATCCACCGTTGTCCCTTCTTAGACGAGGCTAAAAGAGTTTTGGAAGATCGCCCGATTTTACGAGCGCAACTTCCTCCTGGATATCAAAAACTCCTGCCAAGTCCTTCACTAGTTGAGAACCCGGATGGCCCGCTCAGATGGTCAGCCGAAGCACCTATCATTGAAGATGAACCGTCTGAATCCATACCTGACGAAAGTCAAAAGGTTGAGGCGGCAGTTGACCCGGTTTTGCCTTCAGAGGCCCTATCTTCAAATGATACAATCACAGAGGAGAATAAAGACGACACCGTCCAAATTCTCTTCATCAACACTGACTCTGACGAACAAGGGGGCAATGCTCCCATTCCTTTATCGCAGGAAGGAAGTTCGTCAGAGCGATATCCGGCCGTCTATTCGGTCCCACCACCAAGCAACCTAGTTGTGTCCTTCGACTGGAACCAACTAGGCAGACCTCGGTTACCAGCCAGTATACCATTCAGAATTATCGTTCAAATATACAGAATGGTAATGGCTGGCACTATCATTGATGAAGGGGCATCTGTGAGTATCCTTTCCTCTATTGCTTGGAAAGCGCTTGGTTCGCCAGTGCTTTTTCCTGAAATGAGAAATCTATCAGGCTTTGATAAAGGAACTAGACGACCTTTAGGGATCCTCCCCAATGTGCCCATAACATTGAAAGGGAAGACCGCTCAAATGAACGTGATGGTCGTTCAAGGACCCTTGGATTATAACCTACTCCTTGGACGCGACTATATATATTGCATGGGAGCCATCGTCTCATCACTCTTTAGAGTAATGTCTTTTCCGCATGAAGGAAGAGTGGTCAAGCTCATGGACCAACTTTCATTTCCCGGATCACACATCGCAAATAGTCATGTACCATCCCTAAATGGTCTATTCACGCAAGAAGTGTCTCAACCCACGGTCCGTCCTCCTGATGAGCGCGAGTAATCTGGGAGGATATGACTGGAACCCAGGGGGCATGCGTCCTAGTCTGCTTCGGTAGGAAAACTTTGGGTATAGGGTAGGTTTCCACAGGAGAATATGACTAGTCTGTACCCCGTCCGTCTAGGAAGAGGGGTTATTCTAGAATAAGATTCTTTTGTCAAAGTTATGTGAGTTGGCGGGCTTCGTCGCTCACCTTTGTCTATTTCGGTAGACATTGTCGAGGAAGTGTTTTGTTTGAAAGATTAACAAGACAATCTTTGGGTAACCTGAAAGAGGTAAGCCTCTCTCGTTAAAACAAATGTTTTGACGGAAAAGAAGTAGAGGTAACCTTGAAATCGTACTTTATAACTGGGGGCATGCAAACCTTTTGGAGTGCAAGCAAAGAGCGGTTATTTATCTGTTTTTTTGGGTTAGCCGTTTCCTAACTTGCATAAAGAAAGGATGCAGGGCATAGCTTTGTGAGATGAAGCTCCATAAAAAATAGAATCTCGATGAGACACTCTTATCATATGACTGGGTTAATCGAGCAGTTTTAGCACAAAGTTCATGCTCGTTAAAAAATAAACGCCAGATCCGAGCAGTTTTAACGCGGACTTCATGCTCGTTAAAAAATAAACATAAGCAATGAGCAAGTGTTTCCACCAGCGTTTAAGCTCATTTTAAAAATAAAAAATGAACCACTACCTGGTAAATAACCATCTATGAATGTAACATTATCCGCCATTAAAAGCCTTGGTCGTGTTTGCACCGTCACCTCCACTTTTCATTTGGCCGATCGTTCACCTCCATATGATTGTTTACCCACTTTGAGGAACAGCTGCGAAGAGTGATTTCACCTAGCCATCCTTGTGACACTGCCGTGATTGGAAAATTCCAACCTGTACCTGGAATTAGCTGCTAACCCTGTTTATCACTCATTCCTCAAAAGATGAGTCTTCTTTAAGCTCTTTTCAACTGACTCGTAAAATATGAAAAGATTGCTGAGTTTTGGCCTTCCAGCTCGTTAAAGCGACAGGAAGTGCTATCCCTCCTCTAGATTTTAATCTTTTTGGACCTGAGGGATTATTGCACAAAAAGATCAAGCGCTTGTTTTGTTCGGCTCGTTAAAACTATCGAAAACTCATCCCTTCTGTATTGTTTTAAACTTTTTCGGACTTAAGGGAGTAGATGACGAAAAAGGAACTTTGGAGTTATCTTTACGTACCTTTTCAGACTCTCTAAAAATGAAAAGGGACCGAGTTTTCTTTGTCGTTAGACTCGTTAAAATCATTAAATAGCGACAAACTTGTCTTTAGACGAGAACGAGTTTCACTATCGCTAGGCTCGTTAAAACATAGCGATGGGCTTGCCCAAAGGGTAAGTTATAGAACAAGCATATGTTATCCTCCTCAAGCTTGACAAAAATAAAGAGGTACTGGTCAGCAATGACTGGGGAAAAATTGGGAGAAACTCAAGAAAACTTTGATGGTAGCAAGTCGCTCTTGAACATGACACTTTTCCTCCGTACCACAATCGGGTTGGGTTGTTTCATTCACCGGTCACATCACCATGGTCTTGCCATACCATCCATATTTGGGGTAATGCTACCGAGCCATCGCATCAGTGTCGCCATATGTTCAAGAGAAGTCGTTCAGAAAAGTCAACCGTGTCCCATCCACTGCCATACATTATCCTTCATCCTTTCATGACCGCCACCCTGAATCATATGTCACAGATCGTTTTCACCTCCATCAAAATCATTAGCTCCGTTCCGTGTCACTGATGTGGGATTCATTAAGGCCCTCCTTTGACGGATCGCTTCTTGTCGACATCAGCTCATTATCCAAGAAGTTGATCTAGGAACACCCCCTTCAATACTTTGAAGCTTGCATGCCTCAATGGCAAGTTTCTCACTTCCGGCGACAGGTATACATCAATGACCTTCGACCGAAAGATTTTGCGTGGTGTTCGACGCCAAGTCCTTTATTCACACCACGTGAATTGTACTGCAGTACCTTGAGGGTCGTTATCATTATCGGTGATTCCTCTCGCGCTTGTTAACGGTTTACCTCATTGACCGGTAATCAAGCGATGTCTTTCCATGTTCGACTTCAGAAGATTTCTCACATGGATCGACTTGTACTTAGAGTGAAGATCGAACGAGTTTGAAGACCCCGGATCTAGTTTCATCCATCCGGGCTGCGATATATATTCAGGAAAGATAAAGACATTGACATGTACATCATTGCAGCAAATAATCATCCTACTCAAAGGATGATAATTTCATCAAAATTATCAGTCTACCATCAGACGATTGTCTGTTCTATGTACGGAAAAATGAATTTATAAAGCTGAGCATGGGAATGCCCGCCTCAGCTAGATCATGAAAGCAGTATGAAAAATAATGTATTGTATTGTATCTTATTACAGGTCTCCTCCCAGCATTGGATGAACTTCGGACCCTCCTGGATAAAACATTTCACCCGATAAACGGCCTCATACTTTAGGGGGCAACTGTTATAGACATTTTTGTGCCTTACAGCATTGAGCATGAAATGTCCATAATCTAAGGGATCCAAAGTCCCTAAACATGTTGTTCCTACCCCTAGAGGAACAAGGCTAACAAACCACAACAAGTCATAGAAGTTCTCCACCAGAATCTGCTCAAAAACAAGTCAATTCAGGATCAATTCAGTGGCTCCACTAGCTGTCTGCGCTGAATGTCAAAGCCAACACTGGCTACCTGTGCTGAATGTCAAAGCCAACACTGGCTACCTGCGCTGAGCGAGATTTGACATGTGGCAAGTTCATTCCACAAGGTGTCAAAACCCAGGAAGCTTCCAAAATCTTCCTCAATGACACTTGCCTCAGTGAATTCGACTGGTGATGAGTAAGAGGTTCCAAATCTCTAAGTGGAAGCAAGAACCTCCAAGTGGAATCAAGAACTGACAGAGGGAGAGGACACTAGTCAGATCTCAAGCTGACTCATCCTCTCTCCAAACATCTATATATGGATCTCTCCTCCATGAGATCTAGAGGCTGGAATTTTGTTATTGCAAACAATTGTTGTTGGTGAGATCAGAATCATTGGGTGCTTAATGCTTTGAAGGGAGGTGAAGATAGGAATTCCATTTTGCTGGGAAGGAGATGCTGGATTGGAGCCTTCTTGGTTGTATCTCTTCCTGAACATTGTTATTCATCAATAAAGCTATCTTGGTTTCTCCTATATACTGATGTATCTTTGATGTATGATTGCATTAGTATGTTTAGTTTATTTCTAATCCTGAACTAGTTATGAATATGAATCCATGTCTTGTGTAGCGTTCTCTTCTTGTGATCTTGCAGAGACCTGTTGAAGCTGGGCGAGTGAGAAGGCAAGTAGCTGAGAACTCTCAAAGAGAAGAGAAACTGGATCGAGGGACAAACGGAAGACACCGGTTAGTCCATCCATCTCTCTTCATTCTAATTCATAAAGGAAGAATACTAGAATAGTTGTCTCTGTTTGTTGCTAAGGCACTGTCACACCTTAGGTGGATAGGATCGTCCTGCATAGGCATTTTTCCCCACAACACCTTGTATTGGCTTTCTATGGTTTTGATCCATGGTTTGAGTAATGGCTTTCCTATAAAAAGGAAAGGAGATCAATTGGCTAAGCACTTATGTGTTGAATATATTAAGAGGAACAAGATCTGAAATAATTGTAATCGGTTGGTGAGTTAGAGTTGACCTTGAGCATGAGAAGACAGATCAATTGAGGGGTCGTGATCTCTTTGGCGCATGATCAGATCTGTGGATCTGACAGTCTGTGGCACATTGGAGGACTGATAATTTGGCTCTATTTGGAGGTCCGCAGGCGATCCACAGCGCAGGTGTGGTGGTACATAGCTCAGCGACAAGATCAGGTGCGGAGGTACGCAGTCCAGTAAAAGGAGAAGGTGCGGAGGTATGCAGTCCAGTCGAAGGCGCAGGTGCGGAGGTGCGCAGTCCAGCAGAAGCCGCAGGTGCGGAGGTGCGCAGTCAAGCAGACGGATCAGGTGTGGACATCCGCAGTTCAGTAAACGGCGTAGGTGTGGAGGTGCACAGTTCAGCACATGAATCAGGCACGGAGGTACGCTGTCGAGTAGACAGAACAGGTGCGGAGCTACGCAGGCTAGACACAGAAGAACTGCGGATATTCACAGGTTTCTATTGGTGAAGTTGCAGACTTTTCTTGAAATATTTGTCGGCTGCCTTTTGTCTATTACTGTAGAGTTCTGGGTTTAGATTACTGGTATTACTTTTCTCGTTACTGCATTCTAAGAAGCTATTGGTTGATTCATTAGTTGATTGTAAAAGGAGATTGGTTGAATTGGTTGATTCATATGTACTTGATGATTATTTGATGTTCATGGATCCAGTTTGAAAATTAATGAAACGTGGTCCTTGGAAGAAAAGAAGTAGGTCAGCACCTACATACTAGTAGCTCAGCTAGTACAAGAGCTAAGGGGGTTGTCACTCTCTTCCAGGAGAGACTGGAAAACGAGAGAGGGTTGTAGCTCTTTGCAGGTTGCAGCCTGCATACTGGTAAAGGACTGCACCAGTACAAAATCATTGTAAAGAAGTTTCTAATTGAAAGAAGATAGAGACACATTGCAGCAGGTGGTTTTCACCCACATTGGGTTTCCACCTTATATCTGGTGTTCTTTGGTGTGACTGTCTGTTTTCTTGTTCCTGTTCATTATTATATGGTACTGACACTCAAATTAATGGTCAACATCTAAAGAATAAATTAAATTATAAATCTACAGGGAATATTGAAAATAATTTGATAATACTAATTCACCCCCCCCCCCCTCTTAGTATTATTTCCAACAAATAAGGCAATTTTGTATTAATAAAAGTAGGAGAATATTACAACCCTTGAAGTCCTTGACCTTGTAGATCTCTCTCGACTATCTTATCCTTCCTTTGCCACAATAGCAAGCATTCAATCATACTTGAAGAATATGGATGGATTATGGACCTCTTGACACAAATAAGAAACATGAAGGCATAACTAAGAGTCTCCAAAAGACAACCTAGACTCTATGGGAGGCAGTGAATTTATAGGGTAAAGGAGGTAATTTGGGATTTACCATTCTAGGGATTAGATCCACATTAGAGGGAGTTGAGTTTTAGGAGATAACAGATAAGACCTCAATATGGAGTTTGACATATGATCCAACTGTAAATGGTTGAAGCCACTTCTGAAGCTTCTAGAAAGAGAGACTTCAAAATTAATTTTTATTTTTTACTCATTTCCCACTATCATCACACTTTTTGAGAAATAAACCTACACTAGCTAGCACAGTTTCCATTAGTGAAACTTGCATCAATGCATTCTCTCCTAAAGGTAAGTGCAATGATCCACAAAAATAGGGATTTTAGCTAATGTAATCCATGATTCTTGGAACTTTTGAAAAGAGGATGTTTTTATCTTTGTAGGGGATGATTGAAAAGTGTGAATGGATGATGATTGATCCAGGTTCAAGGTCATTTGGTTGAATGTAAAAAAATGGCCTGTAACAGTGATGCTATGGGTCACTAGCACAGGATCAGTGTGATGGCAATGAATTTTATCCATAATCTCTAGGTGGGATGTCTGCTATGCTTGTGAATCCTCTAGGTTCTCCCCCTCTCATTCCTATAGTTTATTCCCTTGTTGTTTCTTTATCAAGTATGTGGTATGACTGGGACCTTGTATCTAGGGGGCTTCAACTTGTTGTGTCACAATATGTTCCTAGGGTTTCCTTTATTCAAGTCATTTTTCATATTCCCTCTCCTTCGATGGCATTGTCCTCCTCGAGAGCCTCTATTTCCTCTAGTGTTTCTAATTTCTCTACAGATCTTGTTGTTGTAGGGATTCTCTATAACCTTCATTCTAGATAGAATTTATCCTCTTCTAAAGGCCTTCTTGGTGCCTTAAGCCAATTAGTGATTTCTTCTTAGAAGTTTCATGGGTAGAAATTGACCTTGTCTATAATGTCCCCATCCACTTAGGAGACATAAGGAATGGAATCCACTAGCCTAATAAGGTTCCTGTAGGCTAGCGAGGGAAAAATTAATCAAGGGAACACAATTCACCTAGGAGAAAACATTACAAAAGCCAAAGTGGTTAAAAGGGGACATGGGTCCTAGGCTAATAAAAAGTCACTTTGAAATTATGAAGTGAGAAAACCCACTAAATTGAATTTATTAAAATAAAAGGGTAGAAAGGTGAAAAAAGTGTCAAATGAGTTATAAAAAGGGAAAAATGAGGACTCTCTCCTCATTCTTTCATTTTATCATTTGGAAATTAGAATTTTTGAGAGCCCTTGAGAAGAGAGTCTAGGGTTTTTGGAAAAAAATCCCCATTCTGGTTGCTAGTTTCGGTGTTGAAGCTATACATCCTAGCTAGTCTTGGAGTGGAATCACTCATATTTCATCGCGAGCTTCATTATTGACAGAGGAGAACACAATGGAAGTGATTGAGTAATTTTCATGGTGTTATCATATGATTTTATCTTCTAACCATGAGAATTCTATATTATATTTACAATACAAGTTTCCAAGCTTCATATGAGGGCCAAGCTCTGCCAAAAATCAGTGGGTCAAGACTATGGAAGAAGGGGTTGAGTTTAGAGTTATTTGGGCGATTGAATTATGTTATTTTCTGAGATAAAGGGTTGAGTTATTTGTACTTTCGATTTGCATATTTTTTTACTAAGGGGAGAAAGTTTACCACTACTAAAAACGGGTTGAGTTTGCTTCATCTTGCTGGATAGATGTAGCACTAAAGAAAAGCGGTCAATTTCTGCACGGTTAAAGAGGTCGATTTTCTCCCTTCAGTTAGACTAAGAGGTCATTTGAAGGGGCTAGGATTCCTCTTTATGGGATGAGTACTCTTGTCCTCACTAGCTGAGAGCTGAGCATACAGGAAATGAGATATATACTCTAAGAGGCAAAGAGATTACAACCATTTATTGAGGCTAAGATATGTATCTTCTTTGGGGATGAGTTCTTTTACTCTTGTTGGCCAAACTCATAGCAAAACCATTCTCTTGTTGGCCGAGTCTGTACCAAATTTGTGGTTCGTGGTGCATACCTGATTGGAGATATTTATGACGAGAAAGGTAGAGGTCGAAGGTTGTCTTATGGTTAATTTCCTAAGTCTACATTCATCACTTGTGGTTGATTTATACCACCAAAGGGAATGATATTTTAGAGAATGTATGGTTGAAGTGAAAACCTAGGTTCCTCTTCAATATTAAGATATGTATTCTTTGTTATCAAGTTAAATGTATGACTATGTGTCATCACATTATCGAATGTTACAAGTATATATCAATGAGTTGTTTGTTTTTAAGTGCAATATAAGTCTCATTCTACTGATTTAAAATATTCTTATTAGTATTTATGGGTATTTTTCATCTTGGTTTAACATAAAACACCAATATTTACACCTATAACCATGTGCACTCAAACTGTTTGATGAAAGACCATAAAGATCAACTCAAGCAAAACTCAGAAATTTTGCGGGAAATTAAACATACTTCCAGTGGGGTGCCTTACATTATCAAAGGCCAAAAATAAAGCCTAAAAAGAGATGGTTGTTGGAAGTAAATTATCCATTACTGGGGTTCTTAGAGCGTTGAATGCTCAGGGCATAGTATCCCAATGAAATTTTTATCATTCAACTATAGAGATTTGGAAAGTTCCTCTAAAAAACTTGTATTGAAGAGGTTGGTTAAGGTTGAGGGTCTAAATGTTGTCTTCCTCCGGGAAACCTTAAGGGTTGGGGCGATGATATCTAAGTCTATGGAATCAATGTTAGGAGGGTGGTATTTTATCTCTTCAAATATATGTGGTCGTTCTGGGGGTCTCGTTGTTGGTTCGGAGACCCGCAATGTTTTATTCTAAATTTATGGAGTATTAATTATGGTTTTGGGCTTGAATTTTTCTCTTCATATTTGGGGGTTTCTTCATATGTATTAATCACTATGGACCTTGTGAAGGCTGAGTGGAAATTTAGAATCATCATTTTGATATGAAGGTGTTGGACATTGAAAATATGATCATTGGAGAAGATTTAAACTTCCCCTTGGGTGTTGTTGAGTCCTGGGGTGTGAGAGCCAAAGTGAATAACCTATTTGATTTATTTTCAATCAATATTAAGGGTAAAAAGTTGTGGATATAGAGCCTAGAAAGCTAAAACGTTCTTAGAGAAACCACTGTATTGGGGAGGATCACATTTCTAAAAGGATTGATAGATTTTTAGTGGTGGAAGCGATGGTGGATTGATTTACTAATATCCATTAGTGGATTGGGTCCGAGGATGATTTTGACCACTTGCCCATATTGTTGAATATTAAAAATCACGGTTACAAGTCTAGAATCTCATTGAAATTTTATTCCTCCTATATTGAGGATTAAGAGTTTGTAAACCTATTCAAGCAAGGTTGGTCCTCTTATGTCCCATGTTGAAGTAAATGTAACTAGGTTCAGTCTTTATAAATGTACTTTTGATATTTGTATTTATCAAAGAAAAGAAATATTATTTTTATAATATATGTCAATGAGTTTCTTTATCATTGAAGTAGGTCTAGGACATGTTAAAGTGCTATAGGTGAGTCAAAGAGTCAAAAGAATTATGTTGAAGACCTTAAGGGTATGCTACATTATGTATATTTTTGTATAAGAATCAAAGAAGACACCTCCAATCAAAGTGAAGTCTCCTCCTAGCAAATACACCATCAAAAGAAGCAACAACACCGATAAAAGCACCCATCGAAGCAAAGGAAGTCAAGTCAGCCTCAAGGTAGCAAGTTGGCCTACAAGTCGGCATAAAGGAAGGAAAATCCTCTATATATAGAGGTTTTCCACTCCCTCAAATGACAAGCAAATCAATCTAAAATAAACGAAGATAGAGGACCGTAAAAAAGGCCGAGAAATGGACAAAGAAGGAGCCCCTAGTGCAGTGAAGAAGAAAGAAGGAATAGCAAAGGTCTTGGGAATGTTTTAGGGCCAATACCAACCACACGTGTGAAGAAAAGGAAGGGATATTTGTGGTTAGGACATCAGCAAGTCACCTCCCAACATACCTCATTGTTTGGGCTACAAACTAGGCCTACTAGGCCTCCTATCCAAGTGAAGAAGGAAGGACCTCAAGCAAAGGAAGGAGAATCAATATAACATCAACAAGACCTCTCACACATGCAAGAATTAGGGCTTCAATGCTGTCACACAAAGCCTACAACTATAAATAAAGAAGGATTTTTTTTGGTCAAGAGAAGGAAGGAGTATCCTTAGGTGAAGGATCTCACTAAGTACGAAATATAAGTGTCTCTTCTAGAAGGACTACTAACAATGGAAGGAAGAACGAAGTGTGAGAAGAAGGACGAAGTACCGAGGAACGAAGCACTGGAAGAAGGTGGACAAAGTGTCAGGGAGACATAGTGCAAAGAAAAGGAAGGACTTGACTTGTGCTTGGAGGATCTTCTAGTCAAGGGTCTAGGGTTTGACATTGATCAAGAAAGATGCTTCAATAAGAGAAAACTTACGGAGGGGTTGTCCTCTCAAGATAAGAGAGGTTTTGACCCTAGCAGAGAGCCAGTACCTTGTGTTCTTGTTTTATCTTTTTGATAGAAGTTTGATGAATTACACACACATGCATTAATAAGAGAAGAAGAAGATTAAGCCAACAAAGAAAAATTGTAAAAATACTTCAAAAATTGTTATCTAGTCCTGAAGAATCACTCTATATCTCATTGCCCTAGATTCTTCAACATGGTATTAGAGCTAAGGTGACACAGGAAGGAAAGGGCATCTCAAGAACACTCATCAAGGAAGCATATCTACAAAATTTGAAGCATCAAGCCAAGAAGTCTCTATCACATCAAGAATAAGAAGGTCTATCATCTATCATTCATTATGGGAGACTAAAAATCTAGAACAAGAGCCTTATATAAATGCACCTAAAAACAAGATTATATCAAAGAGGGACCTACATCAAGCCACAAATCATCAAGCAAGACCACTTGGAGAAAGCATCTTGAGGAACATCAAGATTCAAGAAAAGCAAGCCATCAAGACTTCAAGGAGGGAAGAATTCAACTACATTTCAAAGTCTATCAAGTAAGTATAGGTCCCCTTCTGAATATACATCAATGTCTTTTTGTGAGGTAAGCAACAAATTGGTAGGTACCAATAACTTTCTTGCATGGAAGAAGAGGATTGATCTACTTCTCACAGAGAATGAACTTCTAGAACAAATCGAAGGGAATATCACTATCCTTGCTAAGGAAAAAACTAAAGCCTTAGTTAAGTATAATCAGGATGAGACAAGAGCTCAAAGGATTCTAATAAAATCTATCAAGGTCTGTCTCATTCCTTATGTCTCCAAATTTGAGACATCGAAAGAAATTTATGATAAGGTATAGAGTTATTCTTGGTATAAGAAAGCAAGGAATAGCTCCCTACTTCATGAAAATCTCTGAGATGAGGGATCAACTTCAAGAGCTAGGGGAAGTCTTGTCCGACAAAGAAATGACAATCGTAGTACTCAATGATCTACCTGAGGACTAGGGTAACTTCACATCAAGCATATATGCCAAGAAGGAAGCTACCACACTAAGTGAAATGTGGTCTCTATTCAAGATAGATGAATCCAAACTCAAAGCTAAGGAAGATGCGGTATCATATGAGCAAGCATTTGCTACCATGGCCAAGAGAAAGAGAAAATTTGGCAAATTTGCTCCACGAAGATCAAACAAAAAACATATGTCCAAAATCCAATGTTTTGGATGCTAAGAATATGGACACCACAAAATGAATTTTCCTAAACTTAATAAGGACAACAAAAAAAGACAAAATGGGAAGAAGCTCATATGACTCAAGAAATAAAAGAAGAAGACAAGAAGAAAAATAAGGAAGATCCTCCGGATCTCTACTATGACTAAGTCTACATCTTTACCTAAAGTCTTCTTTCAAGGTTTTGAGTAGTGTAGGAGCATGTAGGAAGAGAATAAAATTGCATGGCTAGAAATATCTTCTAGAATCTAAAAGCATGATGTACATAGAGTTTTAAATACTCATGTAAAATGAGCATGTATATATAGAACTAAATGCTAGGTTAGAAATATCTTCTAGAATATAGGAGCATGGTAGATATAGCTCAAGATATTTATGTAGAAGGAGCATACCTAGAATAAGACCTCATCCACAATGAAAGAAAATTGGTCATGATTAAGAATCTTAGGAGACATCCATCATCAAAAGGAAAGAAACAGTTGCAGGTTATGTTTCTTCAAGATCCTATGATGGAATCTTCAAAAAAAGATTCATAAAGAAAAGTAGATGTCTCGTTGGGAATCCTATTCATTGGATTCAAGAAAAGGATGATATGAAGGCAACCTAAGATGAAGCAAGAAGGGCCACACCAAGGACAACCAAATGAAGCTAAGATGGTCAAAGGAGAATCAATATGAGGTGTGTATGCATCAAATTTTAGTCATGTTATTATATGTATATTATTGAGTCATGGGAATAGTTCTATAACATCATCAAGTAGGGAAGAATCTCTTTCACCAATGACACACTCAAAGGCATGTACTACAATACAATGAAGGTCAACAGAAGGAAATACTCACATAAGGTGTATAAAATTTTAGGCTAAGAAGCATGTGAAGAAGAAATGTTGACTAGTCCTAGAAGCAAGCAATGAAGAAGTGCTCCCACAAGGAGTAGAAGGTGGTTGCCAAATCCCCCCATGAAGAAGTAAATGACGAAAGAGATCAAGAATGTGAAGAACACCATGATCACAAAGAATCACTATATGACAAGATACATTCAAGACATCTCTGAAAAGAAGGCATTAAAAATCTGACAAAGGAAGAAAAATATCAAAGGACCCTTGACACCTATGAAGGCCTTAGAGATATGAAAGATGTAGATAACTAATTCTACTCTATGAAGATGTCATGATGAAAAATCCATCCAACAAAAGCACCATTTAATGTTGAAGCAATATCAAGATGAATTCATGAAGGGCTACTAGATCAAAGCATGGGAACAAGCAAGTACAAAGAAACATCCATGTGAAGAGTAGTCTGAAGCATAGACAAGATGACAAAGAATGACCAGATGACAAGAGAACCTGATATATGACAAGAAGGCCACTTTCCACGAAGGAAGCAATGACATGACTAACCAGGAAGGAAAGTGATCGATGGATGGTGCCCTACCAAAAAGGAAGTTCAAACAAAGACTTCATGACATCAAAGGAAAGAAGAAAATCGAGTAGTTGAAGGACCCACGAAGAAGAAGTTGCTGATGTATGGAAAATTCCCTAGCTAAAAGGGAGTTCTGACAAGTTCTCAAAAGGAACTTGGGTAAGTTACCTGTCAAAGGAAACTTGGGCATGTCATTCTGAAGGAAGGAATAGACACAACATTCTTGTCTTCACTTCTGAAGAAATAATGGGAGGGTTGGGTAATCATCTGGCATCTGATACTCTTTGAGGATGTGTAGGGAATCCAAGACAAGAGTAGGCAAGAGGACTGATATTCTTTGAGGGATGGGAACCCAAGATAAGAATAGTCCTAGAAGGTCATACTCAGTGAACACCCAAGTGGGTATGTACCTTGAGAGACAATGACTATGTTATCTATATGTCATTAGTCTCGCCAACATTGTGCTCTGATCTATTGAGAGATAGAGTTTCAGTCAAGGCCTTGTTGTGGATATAATGTTGATTACTATGACGCTATAACAGATGGATTTCCAATCCGGTTTCTCTTATGTGAATTCTTAAAGATTGATAATAGCGAACACCTTGTAATGTTGTATGAATACCTCCCTAGTTAAGAGGGAGTGTTGAAGAAAATGTAACTAGGTTAATGTACTCTTGATATTTGTATTTATTTAAGAAAAGAAATATTATTTTATAATATATTCTAATAAGTTTCTTGCTCATTGAAGTAGGTCTAGCACATGTTAAAGTACTATAGGTGAGTCAAAGAGTCAAAAGAATTATGTTGAAGACCTTAAAGGTATGTTACATTATGTTTATTTATGTATAAGAGTCAAAGAAGACACCTCCAAGCAAAGTCAAGTCTCCTCCTAGCAAAGACACCATCAAAAGAAGAAATGGCACCATTAAAAGCACCCATCAAAGTAAAGGAATTGAATTCAGCCTCAAGGCAGCAAGTCGACATATAAGTTGGCTTGAAGGAGGGACAGTCCTCTATATATAGAGGTTGTCCACTCCCTCAAATGACAAGAAAATTACTCTGAAATCAGTGAAGATAGACAAACGAAAAATAAGCTGAGAAAGGGACAAAGAAGGAGCCTCTAGTGTAATGAAGAAGCAAGAAGGAATAGTGAATGTTTTTGGATTGTTTTATGGCCAACACCAACCACACTTGCGAAGAAAACGAAGGGCTATCTATGGTTAGGAAAACAAAAAGTCAACTCCCAACATATCTCATCATTTGGGATACAAACTAAGCCTACTAGGCCTCCTATCCAAGCGAAGAAGGAAGGACCTCAAGTGAAGGAAAGAGAAGCCATATAACATCAATAAGACCTCTCACACATGCGAGAATTAGGGATACAGTGCTATCACACAAAGCCTACAACTATACATCAAGAAGGAACTTTGTTGGTCAAGAGAAGGAAGAAGTATCCTTAGGTGAAGGATCTCACTAAGTACAAAACATAAGTGTCTCTTCTAGAAGGACTATTAATATAGGAAGGAAGAATGAAGTGCCAGAAGGAGGACGAAGTGTTAGGGAATGAAGTGTCGAAAGAAGGTGGACAAAGTGTTGGGGAGACATAGTGCAGAGAAAAGGAAGGACTTTACTTGTGCTTGGAGGATCTTCTATTCAAGGGTCTAGGGTATGGAATTGATCAAGAAAGAATCTTCAATAAGAGAAAACTTATCAAAGGGTTTTCCTCTCAAGAGAAGAGAGGTTTTGGCCCTGGCAAAAAGCCAATATCTTTTGTTCTTGTTTTATGTTTTTGATAGCAGTTTGATGAAGTACACACACTTGCATTAATAAGAGAAGAATAATATTAAGCTAACAAAGACAAATTGTAAAAGGACTTCACAAATTGTTATCTAGTCCCGAAGAATCACTCTACATCTCATTTCCCTAGATTCTTCAACATCCCAAACAATGGAATTTTAGTTTCCCAACATTTTGAAGAAAACCTTAAATGGGCTAAGAGTTTTGATGTAGATTGAGCCAAGAAGAAATGAAGAAGAGAGGAGTAGGAGCTTACAAATATTGAGAGGGGGATTCTTGTTGTTTTTTACTCTAGGGATGGGGGTTTTCTAAATGCTTAATCTAGAGATACATTGGTCTAATTGGAGTCACGTAGGAAGGCCATCATAGAGGCTCAATAAGCTATGTGGAGTTTTAAAATCAGAGCCATCTGGGTTGAAAAAGTGGATGAGAAAGCAAAATTCTTTCAAACATATGCTAAGGGAAGGAAGATGTGTAATATAATATGGAATCTTCAGGACAAGGAGGGCATGGAAGTCTCAAATTTCGAGGGCCTTTCTTGTCTTGGTCGTGGACATTTTTAGAAGCTATTGAAAGAGCTTGAAATTGCTATTATTGCTAAAGTAAACAAGGTTACCTAATTATTCCCAATGTTGGACATCTTATCCACTAAGGGTTATGGTGTGGAATGTGAATAATCGTTGGAGTCCAAGACACCACTTGGAATATGAAAACCAAGGGTAGGAAAAAAATGTATTAATATGTAAATCTTGTTAATATAATGTATCTCGTGATTATCTAGATTCTATCTACATTTTCATGTGTCTTTAACATGGTATCAGATCGGGCAAATTCTTTCCCTGCTCAATTTTGAGCTACTAGTTGTGTGGCCTTCTTCCTCACTGTGCACATGTCCATTAAGTTTTCAGCTAAATACTGACATGTTGCCTCTTCCCTGCTCAATGTAACTCTTTCTTTGACATCTCTACCCTATATGCACCCCTACTAGGTATAGTGCCGATAATATTCAGAAAGATACCTCTTCCAATCTACGTTTTTGGTATTCAGTGCTTGGTCTATGAAAGAATATAATCTCAATGGTCGTCCTGATATTTTTCGTCAATGTAACACAATATTCCTTTCTTTTGTATTTTCACCCTATTTCAATGTATGTTTCATTCATGAAGCTCCTAGGTTTTGTGTTTTGTCACAGACTCTTAGTTCTCCACAAGCATCTTATTGAATTTCCTCACGATTTTCCCTCAAATAATTTCGTTTTTGTAAAACTTCCAACATGGTCATTGGTAAGCATTGTTTAGAGATAAAATGAATGTGTATTTTTTTATGAGTGCTAGTGGTCACAATAAATATATGTAAACATCAAAAATTGCAAATTCCTTCGACCATTGTAGTTCCACAACCAATACTTCATGAACTCCCTAGACGTGAAAGTCAAATTTATTCACTTATATTTTATAGGCAGTTCATACATTTTCTTAGAAATTTACAGTGTTATCTATGCCACTGTTTAAACCCTAGGGATAACCTCTAGCTGGAAGGAGGTCGGTGCCTAGGATATCTATTCAAAACAAGTAAAAATATTTTATTTTGTAACTATAAACATGGTTGCTCATAGATGTTTCTTTAAAATGTAATGTAGTTACTACTATTGGAGAAAATGAGAAAACCCTCCAAGATGACCAAGATGTCTGAGTATAACTTACTAAAGTTTTAGTATGGAAGGAAAGAATACAAAGAAAAATATTTAATGTAGAGGGTTGTGACATAATCTTTACACAAAACCTTAGATGAAATAATGAAATATAAGGAGATGAAGTGATGAAAAATGTGGAGTGCAGTTTAAGGTTTAAATAAAATTTAAAGGTACTTTTTGTTATTCCCAAAGCATCAATAAGTTTGTTAATGGAAAATAACTAAAAGATTCATTACACGTTTCTCCATGGAAGAATGAAATAAAAATGACTTACAAAGACAAAAGAACATGCAATCATCAACACACATATGGAATCATCTGGAAAATTTTATTGCTTCTCCAAGAAAATTTGCACATTACACAATAAATTTTTTCTCTAGGCCAAAAATCAGAGCCCCAAAACTGGTCCCTTGGTCCTTGTTTAAAGAAAATTTTACATTGCGGGGAAGTTATGAAAACTATTAAATTCCCTAACGACTTTTGAACTATTCGGTTCTCTTAAAACATTCCAAAAAACTAAAACATTTCTGAACATGTTCAAAATTACAAAATACAATGGTTTTCAAAATTTCCAAAAATAAACTATTTGAAATCCTAGACTCCTATGCGTTTGATAATTCTAGCTCACTTATTGAAGCTCCGGGATCAACAACTTGGACATTCGATGGTGTGACCAAAATTGACATTTCTTCCAAAGTGCCAAATTAGGGTAGGCACTGCAACATTCTACTGTAGGCCATCCTCAAATTGGTCAACTTGGTGTAGTTGGGTTTATTAGTGAATAAGGTCTTGACTAACCACAACAGTTGAAAGTCTCTATGCAAGTAGTTGACAATTGTCTATCCCTTTAAGACCATTGTTTTCTCATGCAAGGAGTTGATTTTTCTCTTTGCTTCAACCAACAATATTTCATAATATTCCTAGGAGAGAAGGCTCCCTTGTTGATCCAAACATGTTGGAAGGTTGAATCCCTACTCTAATCCTCTTTTCAAAATTAGAATTGAAAGATGTTATAGTTCCTTTGACCTCCTCAAGCTTTTTTTCTACTTGCTTTCTACACAAGTTTCTTTCATCTATTTTATTTATCTCCAACACCACAATTGTCTTTTCTACAATGTTGACTGCTCTGAGTTCCTGGGAGGATTTGGTATTTAAGTAATTTATGATATTTTTTTTCCAGCTGGGCTCCTTATTGTACTTGATCCTTATTTGTATGAATAATGACTTCAGAGGCCTTGATCATAGTTTTTTCTTCAACTTTGACAACCATATGATCCGAGACAACTCTAATTTCCTAAATTGTATCTCCCCATATAATCCATTTTACTTGGATCAAGGACATATTTCCTTTTAGAGTTTCTTTTAATTCATTGATATCATCACATGCTAACTGGTAATTTGTATTATTTAGGTTTGCAATATCCTTTTCAATGTTTAATTGTCTCTCTTTATGCTTCAGTTATTCTTTTGAATCATCCAAATCCTTCTGCAATTTCGTCAATTCACATTTTGATATTTTGAGCTCTGTCATGACCCTTGTCAACTTGTCAATTGGGTCCTCTGAATAAGGCTACACCACAATTGTATAGACATTTTTTTCTATTTTCTGTAACAAATCTACATTGTGTTCCTTTAGAGATGCAACTTATTGATTTCTTTCTAACATTTCATTTGTCAGGGTCTCCTTTTCCTGTTCTACCTAGGCTAGCTCTAGAGTTTGTACATGTTATCTTGTAGGTAGTTTCAACTTTCTCCTTAAATATTGAATCTCATATTATGTACCTTGAATTAAAGCTTGAACAACTTCTTTGTCCTCTGGATTCACCCTAAGATTTATAAGCAATTTCTTAAACTCTTCATTTTGAGTATGAAGAGTTTTACAATTTTACTTTCCGAGTTTCAACTAATTTATCAGTTTTCCCGGTAGATCTTTTTCCTTACTTGTTGTTAGAGAAGTTTTATTCAGGTCACTATAAATTAGCTCCCCTAGTTGCCTGTGCAAGTTTATTTTATCTTATAATGGAATTCTCTGGTTTGACAAAGAGATTGGCAGTTCTGAAATCCACACTAGAAGAAATACACTCGAAGACTGGATGAGTGAAAGAAAATTTCAACTGGTTCCTCTCAAGATCCATGGCCGAGAGGAGCCTAGTTTGATAGCTAGATGTTGATTAAGCTTTGAATTGTGTCATGAGATTTGTCTTCACCTTAATATTCTAATATTCTTCTCTTCAATTTGTTAAAAGTTGTTGAGTTGAGGCTTCTGTGATCCATATCAAGTTTATGAGAAAATTCTTCGGCGTAAATCACATGATCTTACATTGTCGACGCGTTTCGAACCAACCAGTGTGGTTCATCGTTAGGACAAGTTGAAGAATCAGATCTAGGCTGCATGTTAAATAGTTAGAGCAGGACCTCCAATGTAAATTCTTATATTAAACTCTAAAATAACTATTCTAAGAGTAGAGTTTAAATTTATTTTTTTGATATAAAATTAAAATATAAATTCTCATTATATTAAACTTTAAAATAACAATTCTAACAATAGGATTTTATTTCATTGTATTTTTTCTTTAATTTTTATTTATTTATTTATTTATTTTAAACAAATTAATAAATAAATAAACAATTAAATAAAATAAAATTATAAATTCTTATTATATTAAACTTAAATTTATTTATAACAATCCTAACAATAGGATTTTCTTTTTATTAAACTCTAAAATTAAAACAAATTTGAAATAGTTAATTTAACTTTAACTTATTTTAATTTTTAATTAAATTGCTCTCCTTTCCCTTGGTCCTGTCCTGCTAGCCGTTTCCAAGTCAAGATTATCCGTTAGTTGGTCAATTGATCCGTTGCCTAGTCAAATATAGTCATTGGAAGTCTTGCTCTAACTATTTAACATGCAGCCTAGATCTGATTCTTCAACTTGTCCTGACGATCAACCACACTGGTTGGTTCGAAATGCGTCGACAAATGTAAGATCATGTGATATACACTGAAGAATTTTCTCATAAACTTGTTAAAAATTCTCCTTCAAAACATTTAAGGAAGACTATTCCTCCTCATTGGGGATTGGAGATGAGGGTGCACACCTTATTTCTCCCAATTGCAGCTAAAATCCAATTTCATTTGAAGGCCTTTCTGTCAATTGTGAAAATTATGTCTCTCCTCCTTTAGTTTTTTATTTCTTTATGCTTTAAGAACTTTCCCCATCAAGGTCTATCATATCTATAGTATTTCTTTTCAATCATTTTCTCTATATGCAAAGGGGTTTCCACATCCACACCTTTTTGTGTCTCCCTTATAATGATGATTTGCTAATTTCTCAACTTCTGGTCTCGATTCATGAATATATGGGGCACAAGATATTTCTAACCTCCTCTTAGAAATTATTTGGTGTGGACCATAGTGTCATTTCTCTCCCTACTGAAAATTCATCTCCAGCAACATTTTCCCAATCTCCTGTATTTCTTGTCTATTATTTATAATGAAGGGACCTACAGTTCTTGGAAATTTAAATAAAAATCCCTTTATGGCTAGGAAAAAGTGGACTTGATCCACATTCAAGATCTTCCTGATGAACTCTAATGAAAAAATACTCATAGGCACAAAAATGGGAAGCTTATATGGTGGGATCTGTGCAACATACAACCTCATCTCCACATATTCTTCAAACATATATCAGTCACCAACCTTTAAATGTTTTCTCAATTATAACAAATATTGAGCCTTTCCCAAAATTCTGGGGCCAGTTGTGTTATTTATAATTTTGTACACCATTGACATAAACATAGCAATGTAATAAGAGAAACCTTCATTATGTTCTTTGCACCTGACAATGTTAGTCCAATTCACCACTGTTCATTTTTTACTTATTTATATCAACAATGTTTAGACCTAGATCCATGAACTGGTCTACATGTGCATATAGAAAAATGTAAACCATCAATGAGGGGAACCTAAAACATCCAAAAATGTTGAAATTAAGGAGCTGCAAGTTAACGTAATGTTCCCAATAAGTGGGAATATCCAACACAACATCATGTTGCATAATCAAATGGCAAAACCCTAAGGCTTGACAATTAACAACTAAGGTATCATATCTTCTCAATAATTACGAACAAAATTGATATGACATTCTCAAAAAAATG
This sequence comes from Pinus tabuliformis, assembly GCA_031772625.1. NCBI lineage: Eukaryota > Viridiplantae > Streptophyta > Pinopsida > Pinales > Pinaceae > Pinus > Pinus tabuliformis. Next base: position 361,761,118 of record CM062813.1, read on the forward strand.
GGTTATGGGGAACTTTGTAGACTATGGTGGAAGCACAACATTTGGAGGTAAAGTAAAACCAAATAATTTGTTTTTATCTTCTGTTGTAAGGATTTGGTATACAAACATGAGAGATTCATCATTAATTGTTTCATACTTGTCTGACTAAGGAAAGTAGAAGGCTCGATGAATTAATAAGGAGGACACTTGCAAAACTTTCTCACCAATAGAATTCATAACATAGAATCTCTGGGGAGACAAGGACAAGGTAAGCCATCTAATAAATTCATGGAAAGGGTATATATAGGGAATTATTGTAGCACACATACCAGACTTAACCACTTGTAATAATACTTCATACTCAACTTGACTGATTAACAAAATTTGACGATCTTCCATTAGATTTAATCACAAATGGGATAAAAAATATCCCTTTCCATGTCCATTAAGGCCGGTATATGAGTATATGAACTAGATAAGGAAACCCTTTTAGCCATTTTTAAATTTATGTTTGAAGCAATAAAAGGTGGGTAAGAAATTTCAGTACCTAGGATCCTCGCAAGTAGTTGGTGGTGGAAACACTGTAATTGAAACCAACGTCTCGAGAAAAAAAGTGAATGAAGCAAAAGAATCGAGCGAAAATGAGGATTTTTGGATGATGAAGTGGGAAAAGTAGGAGTTATGACAATACAAACAAATAGGTATGGAAGAGTGACATGGAGGTATGACGTCTCATATGATGTATGACTATGAAGGGATGAGGTGGGGAGAGGTTGGTGATGTGGGAATGATGTGGAGGGATAACTCGCTTGCTTGCTCACACTTAATTTTTGCCGCTTGGTCGGATTGATATAATCCACTTACCATCCTTGGGGTCACCTTAGGTGGTAAGTGGTTTTATTTTGGTGTGGTGCTGGAGCAGATCATATCCATTGATCTCCCCAACGGTTGAATCTCGAAACTGCCCCTCGGGGGAACCCCTCGACATAGCATTCATTTGTTTTATGGTGTCATAATTTGTTCAAAGTGTGACTTGATTTAAGCCACAATGATGGAATTTTAAAGTTGCACACCTTCTAAACTCTTCATCCACTGCTTCATGTGTGTGTGGGATCACCCACCCCTTTTTAAAAATACATATGAATGTTGCCAAAACCTTTGAGCCTGTAACATTAGGCATACAATAAACCTGTAAAATATTTACAGGATACAAACTTAAAGAGTCCCATATTTATGCTTATTCTTCCTTTTTTCTTCTTCTGATTTTATATATATATAGATATATATATTCTTCTTTTCTTTTCTTGTTTTTCATTTTTTTTTAAGGGAATAGAAAAGTGAAATGGCTACAACACTTCCTATTTACAACATTAATATTGGGAACTTCACTAGGTTACTCTGAGCAACTTTGTTCCTCATCAGTCTACATTTTAGCACCAGTCAACACATCAAAGTTTCAATTTTTTCACAAGTTAATTACAAAATTATATATCGCTTTCATAGTCTCATTCATCTGTAAAGGGATGCAAATACATATGGTATGTACTCTCAAAATATTATAGCTGGTGAGGACTTAAAGGTATTATCTAATATACATATATATATATATATATATATATATATATATATATATATATATATATATATATGTATGTATGTATATATGTATCTATATATATCTATATATATAGATATATATAGATATATATAGATACATATATACATATATATATATATATATATATACATATATATATATCTATATATATATATATATATATATATATATATATATATATATATAGCTTCAAATTCTTCTTGAAGTTTGCTAAAATGTGTTGTGACGGTTGAATGTTTTTGGAGAGAATGTATATATTTGGTTGCAATTGAGTAGATATTTATGTTCTAGTAGCCAAAGTAGTCATCATATTATACTTCCATTAGACCTGAGGACTAGTGTCTGTCTTTTTTAAAATAAATTTTCTTGTGAAACAGTAGAAGACCCCTTCCCCGTTAGGTAACACGACCAAGTATATGGAGAGGGGAACAAAAATGTTGATCGATGAGATATTAGTGCAGGTTGTGAGATGCTGGCAAAAGATAGCATCAAAATAAGTGCAAGGGTTCCTGCTAAGGTGACATGCGTGCCCTCTGCCACTACTCACATCTTTCTTAAGGAGGTAACATTCTGTTCTACAATCGGTTTCATGTGAAAATGTCTTAATATGTTGTCTAATTTGGAAATTTTGGAGCTCTCACATCCAATAAGCTAAGTGATATATTATTCTCTCTGCATTGGAAGAAGGTGTTTATTAAATATTTTGGTGTAGCATGGTATTTATTTCATCAATTGAAGTCGTAGTAAAATAAGATTTTGGAACTGATAGTTGTGCATTTCTAGTTGAAACACTTTGAGGCCTTTATTTTATCTCTAAGAAAATGACTAAACTCAATGACTTCTTAGAGTTAATCAGCACACTAGTGGTGTCTATTCTTCATAGCAAAGAAAAAAACAACAAAACCACTCTTGCTGACATTCAAACATGTCTATAAGATGCACATTAAAAGATTTGATTTTTGCAGCTTAAGTCACAACTTTAGCAGGATGAGTTACAACCATGTAGTCATCATTCTGAACTAGTTTTTGTTCAGAAAAAATCTCTATTTTAGTTTGAGACATACTCCCATCAACTCCCTGAAAGTGATCAAATCAGTAAAGTTGAGGTTAACTCAGATCCAGTACCCATTTCAGGACTAGTTTTGCATAAAGGTGTAGAAGTTCAAACTACACTTCCCAAGCCCATCATCAGATCTTGGTAAGAGCTTGTCAACAACAAGCACAAAACTAGTATTGGATATGACAAGGATGTGTCCTTTCATGTTCTAGATTACTAAAGTCCCATCAAATTTCAAAGTGTTATAGTTCTTTAGGACAATTCATCTTCACCTATTTCTCATCCAAAACCACATATTGTTAGATGTTGACATTATGATAGAGTTGACCATGTGAAAGATAATTGTTTTGATCTCCAGCTGTGTGAGAAATGTCCTAAAAATACTAATCATTTAAGAATTTGATTCAGAAACAAGCCTCCTACAAGAACAAATATTAACCTTGGATGAACCGATTCTTGGAAATGGGCTTTAACAACTAAGAAGGCATTTCAGTAATCGTTCAAAGTCCATGCTTGAGTATTGACATGTCTTGTCATTTAGATTTCTACATCTTCTCACCTTCTATCTGATAGGGGGAGAATTATGGTGATCTAAAATATTCAAAGATACATCAAGTGAGCCTCGACCACATCTTAAGTTTGTTTCCTGATCCTAGAGCCACAATCAGCCATACCCAAATTCAAAGTGGTAGCCAGAGATAAAGAAATTCCCCATGAGAATTCCTTTGGTCGGTAGCCTTCCTTAAACCATCGTAGGTTGAGACCTCAAAGGTCTCCATTTTCAAAGCATTTCCTATAGTAGAAGACTTCAACTTCTAGTTATATTTGGGACTGTTCCAGGAACTACACTAAGTGTTCTAGTGTTGGTTGTCAACCTTAAACTACCACCAGTTGAGACTTCAAGTTCTTCAACCTTATACTATCATTTTAGAGATCACATTCAACCAATTGTTGGCATGCATCTCTTTGCATTTTTTGTATTTTAGATCTCTTCTTGGACTCATATATACCCCTTCGAATTAAGGGAGGGGAATGTTGTACACCTAATATACTAAGAATTATGGTGTGGAATGTGAACAATCATTGGAAACCAAGAGACCACTTGGGATATGAAAACCAAGGGTTGGAAAAGAATGTATTAATATATAAATCCTTTTAATAGAATGGATCTCATGATTACCTAAATTCTATCTACATTTTCATATGTGTTTAGCACTAAGGTTTGTGGAGGATGATGACAATGGGGCATTGGCAGAGGAGGTATCAAAAGAGGAATTGAAGGTTATTCTTGCCATCATTCAAAAATACAAAATTCCTAACCCCAATGGGTGGGGGATTGATTTCTTTGAAAGGTTTTATGATATTATTGGCTTGGGTTCGTTGGCTATTGTTAATGAATAAAAAAGGGAAGGTAGGTATATGGTGTCCTCCAACACAAATTTCATTTCATTACCCCAAAAGTGGATAAAACTTCTTCATTCTAGTACTTTCATGCTATTTCACTTTCCAATTGTATTTAGAAAGTTATCTCCAAATTTATTTCTATAATATTAAAGCCTATTTTTTCAAACTCTATTTGAAATGAACAATTTGGCTTCCTTGATGGGAGACTAATCAATGAACCCATTAGGGTGGCACAACAGAGTAGGTTGGATCATGTTTACCTTTCTAAGGCCTTTGAATGTGTAACTTGGATGTAAATTAGCCTTCTCTTAACTCTCTCAGGCTTCGAGATTGATTTTGTGAATTCGGTGATGGGTTGCCTTCAATTCGTCTCTTTTTCTATTCTAATGAATGGGTCTCCCTCACCATTTTTCCATTCCTAGTGAGGGCTAAGAAAATGATTCCCCTTCTATATTTTAATATTTTTATTGGTAGTGAATGGTCTCAATAGTATGGTGGTAGATGCTAAGCATATAGGAAAATTTCAGGGAATTGTTATTACTAATGCTCTAGCAAATACTCATTTCATTTTTGTTGATGATATTCTAGTTTTCTGTAATGGTGTTTGCAGTGATGTGGCTAACTTATTTGAAAGTATCAATATATTTGTAAAATATAAAAGTATGGTGATTAATGGCAAAAAATCCTCTATTCATCTCAAAACCTGGTAGATCATGAAATGATGAATCTTAGGAATAACTTTCCATTTCTTTTTTTCTAGAAATGGATGCAGGCCTAAAATATATGGGTTTCCACATGAAACAAAATTTCTACAAGGAATAATATTGGTCATGATTAATTTAAAAGATACAGACAAGATTAAAAGGTCGGAGCCTAAGGTGGCTATTAAGGGAAGAGAGAATTGTTTTGGATTTCAGTGGCTTGGATCCCTAGGGGAGTTTAGAAAGCGCTATAAGTATCCATTTTAAATTTTTATGGCATGGCTCTCAAGAAACTTTCATCCTTCCCTGGGTTAAATGGAATCGTGTTGCAATGCCTTAATCTCTTTGTGGTTAGGGTATTGAAAATATTTTCTGGTTCTCAAAAGCTTTGGCAATAAAAAGTAGTTGGGGACTCCTATCCATTCCCAACCTGTGGACTCGAGTGGTTTATCAAAAATAAATTCACCCTTACTCTTGAGTATTAGGTATGGTTGAGGATCATGCCTCATGTTAATATATCGATAATATGGTTTTTTTTTCTTAATTCACTAGACCTTATTGCTTGAACACTGGCCTAGAAGGTTAGAAATGGGTTTAATGTCAAATTGGGTCAGGATTCGTAGCTAGGTAATGGGCATGCCCATCACTTGACACAAGAACTTATATATTTTCTCTGAGATAGAAGTGTCTCAATACTTTCCCATATCAACATCCCAGTTAGGACCTCTATATGGCACCAAGGTTGGTTAACCACCAAAGACTTGCAAATTGATCAGGAATTTAGTGAGAATTGGAGGGGTTATCTTGATTCTATAGTTGTGGCTCATATCATACTTTCTAGTAATCAAAATGAGTTGGTCTAGGTTCACTCTCCAATAGGAATTTATACTCCCAATATGGAATAACTTCACCTGAATATGGTTATAGTTGAGGAGGCATAGGGGTGGTGCTGGAGAGGAGTGTGGAAGGTGAAGTTTTCAACAAAATATTTCCTATTCATGTGGTCTCTTCTTGATAAAAAATTTGCTACTTGGGATCTATTGCAGAGTGTTCTGGAGTCATCATAAGATCAGTCATAGATGGTGCTCCCTTTGTAAGTCTAATGTTGAATCCATATAGCATCAATTTGTTGAGTGCCCTTTTCTTGTCATATATAGAATTTGTGTAGCATTGTGTTTGGTCAAGGATGCACTTGGAAAGGCCCTTGTTTTTAGGATAAGTGGTTGTCTTGGGTCAAAAACAGGAATAATAAATCTTATAAGGATTTTCCTCTACTTATTTGTTGTGGCTTTTCATATGAAAGAAATAAACAAACTTTTCTTAAAAAAGCTCCTATCTAGATGGGGTGCCTGTTGAAGCTTTCGCCATCCTTTCTCATACTCCCTATCCATGTGTCTCTACTAGGAAAAGACTTGTGGTCCTAGAGGAGCCTGATAATATCTCTCGTGGGGATTCTTTGATGGGGCTTAGCAAGGGGAAAATATCACATGTGGTGGTGGTTTCATACTTTATTTATCTGATCGGTATTATTACAAAGTTATCCTAGGGCTTGGGCGGGGAACACAAAGTATGGATGAGTTGTTATCTTTCCACTCTTTATTTGCTTTTACTTGTGAGAAGGGTTGTGATCAAATCCGAGTGTTTGGTGATTCCTTGTTAGTTATTAATTTGGTCAATGAAATACAACAATGCCATTATTTTCACCTTTCCCACATTTTGGAGGATTTTCAGAGGATAAAGCTTTCTTCTGTATCTTTTTTCCAGCACTCATAATTACAGGAAGGCCTTCAATTGGATTGGAGGCTCTAGTCCATTGAGGAGGTTCTAAATGATTGTCATTATAGGGGTTTCCACTGTCCATTCATGGATGATTTTGGCTCTTAAATTCAATAGCTATATTACTCCTCTGTTTTTATCTTTATATTTTACATGTTGATGTCAGTTTTTGAAAATGATGTTGAAGCCTATAAGGTTGAATACTCTTTTATTTTGTTAGACTATATATGAGTTGTATTACTATGCTCCTTTTGAGTTTTTTGTGATGACCCCTGGGGTTGAATGTTGTAAAGATGTATTATCATGATGGGTGGATTGGTTTTATTTTATTGGTCGCTATAAGGATTTGGGCATATCTTCCATGAATACACACTTTGTTGTGTATATACAAAATTTTATTTTGTTAAATCTATAAATGAAATTACAGGTTTTTCCTTGCGAAAAAAAATCATATTCATATAGGAAAATGATAACATCTCACATTCCCCAATCTATACTAGATTTACTCTTAATTATTCCTAATCAAAGGACGCACGTAAATATTGTATGTTAATTAAAATTATAGTTTTACACAGTTTTGGTTTATAATTTTCATTCCATTTCTTGGGAAAAAAACATTAAACCCCTTTAAATACCTATGTATGATGAGATCTAATCAAACATGTTGTCACAAGCATTGCATCAATTCTAGCAGAACATGTGCCCTATAACATGGATGTAGATGTATCATTGATGATAGGAGCTATACATGAAACAAACTGAAATACATTTACAAATTCTTTAAAATATATGTTTACTAAATATTTTTCAATATGAATATTAAATACATAAGGTATCAAATTGTTAATGCCAGAAAATCGTACACATGTTTCCACAATCCAGAAGACACTAAAAGGTGTCCAGAAGAATGCACAGGTGAAGATTTTCCAACTGAATACATCATGAAGTTAAAAAAAATATCTCTTAAGTTCCGAAGTTTATAAAGGTAAAAAATGATGTCATGTGACTATTTCTCCAATAAACATGCATGCATGGAATATCCTTCAAAAGTTGTGTGGTTGCGCAAATGGATGACTCAGTGATTCAGGTCCACTCCACATGCTTGGGGTTGATTATCTGACATGAGCTTAGTCCAGTACAACAGAATTCAAGTCACCTGGAAGATATGCAGCCCTCAACGGAATCATCTTGTCCTACTAATCTGTCATTATCGTGCATGAACCAAGAGGGGACAAATGGATTTAAAAAGTTCTATATAAACAAGCCACGATAGAGCCAAAATATGAGACATTGTTATGCTAGCCCAATTTCTATCAGAGAAAATCTCCATTCCATTTTTGAAGCCAAATAAGGGAAGAACACTAGCATGTTGGTCATATTGGTTATAAGAAATTTGTCATCCTAGTGAGGAAAGAGAAATCCACCATTGGAGAGTCTTCATACTTCTTTGAGAGAGAGGAGAAAGTTGCAAAGAGATTGAGGAAAACAAACATGTTGTCACAACCATTGCATCAATTCTAGCAGAACATGTTCCCTATAACATGGATGTAGATGTATCATTGATGATAGGAGCTATACATGAAACAAACTAAAATACATTTACAAATTCTTTAAAATATATGTTTACTAAATATTTTTCAATATGAATATTAAATACATAAGGTATCAAATTGTTAATGCCAAAAAATCGTACAAATGTTTCCACAAGCCAGAAGACACTAAAAGGTGTCCAGCAGAATGCACAGGTGAAGATTTTCCAACTGAATACATCATGAATTTAAAAAAAAATATCTCCTAAGTTCTGAAGTTTATAAAGGTAAAAAAATGATGTCATGTGACTATTTCTCTGATAAACATGCACGCACGGAATATCCTTCAAAAGTTGTGTGGTTAAGCAAATGGATGATTCAGTGATTCAGGTCCACTCCACATGCTTGGGGCTGATTATCTGACATGAGCTTAGTCCAGTACAATAGAATTCAAGTCACCTGGAAGATATGCAGCGCTCAACGGAATCATCTTGTCCTACTAATGTGTCATTATCATGCATGAACCAAGAGGGGGCAAATGGATTTAAAAAGTTCTATATAAACAAGCCACGATAGAGCCAGAATATGAGACATTGTTACGCTGGCCCAATTTCTATCAGAGAAAATCACCATTCCATTTTTGAAGCCAAATAACGGAAGAACACTAGCATGTTGGTCATATTGGTTATAAGAAATTTGTCATCCTAGTGAGAAAAGTGAAATCCACCATTGGAGAGTCTTCGTACTTCTTTGAGAGAGAGGAGAAAATTACAAAGAGATTGAGGAAAAAAAAACCCCTTTTTCTGAGGATTCTTTAGCACCATAGCTCAAATAATTCTCTTCAAGTGTCTAAGATTCATCTGTTGTATTAAACCTCTAGTACTAGCAGTCAAAAAAGGGAGATTTTTTCATTATTTTTTTGACTTGTTTTCTCCATTAAGCATTGTTTATGTATTTACCTCTTTGTTTAGTTTATGTTTATGTATGAATTATTTCCACTATTTACAATGTTGTGTTTATTTAAGTTTGTCCACTAATAACACCAATTCTGCCTGTGATCCTTTGCGGGGAACAATCAACTGCTAAGGAGGTGTTTTTTGGTATAGCATTACCACAAAAACACTACCACATGAATGGCAACCATATTGTTATATTTTTGTCAATCTAAAAATTCTTTTCGCAGGACATTATCTCTACACAACCATCCTACAAGGTGCTCAACAACTCTCTGGAATTTTTACAGACCTCAGGGACCTGTTCTAAGCCCACAAAAGTGAAGTTTTCTTTTCATTTTCTCGCCTGAGAAGATTTTTCTCCGAAAGACGTGTGCACGCATCTATGTGCACTAAACTCACGTGGTCACCAGAAATAAAAAAGATGGAGCCTTGTATTTTCTCTTTTATCAAGTGATCGGAAGCCTTTAGTGAATTGCCTTCAACTCTGCATTATGTATTTTCTATTTAGTATCCATGGTTGATTTACTAGCCTCAATTGGTGGAGAAATTAGAGTATTTTTCATTTTGTATTTACAATACACATATAGATTAATTAGGGAGAAAAGTAAGTGGCCAAATTACACATATGTTTTTCAAATTATTTTGCTAAATTTTTCTGCAAATCCCATGGCTTAATTAGTAAAGAAGCAAGTGACCTATCATCCACAAATATTACTACTAACCAAAGCCTTTAGTTCTTCATTTTTTAAGACTAGGATCAAATGTTATTAGAGAAAGTAAGTAATTTTTGCTTCCCATGCGTCTCTTAGACAAACCTAGGATTGCATATGAAAACTTTCTTAGAAGAATTTGAATTTCCATCTCCCTTGTTAAACTCCACATAGTTTAATAGGAAAAGATTAAGTGGGACATAATCCACAATATATTTCTTTTTCAATGCAAGGAATAATCAACACTTAGTGTAATTAGAAGGATATTGTAAAGGATCACCACATATCTACATCTTATCACACTTTGTGTGGTGACTTGCATCACACACTAATCTTCCATACACTTTGTACTCAAGGGCATCCAGTTTACGAAGCTTTGGTTACTTCGTCTATTTTTTCTTACAAAATAACTTCATAAGTGAACTAAGTCTCCTTAAGAAAACCATAACTTGAACCAATTAAGTTCCCCCACAGGGGCCACTAAAATGTTTTTTATATTTCAGGTTAGCACCATTGGGGGTAGACATCCCATAAGTCGCCATGGTAATGTGACACCTTTGAAACATAGTTGTTGAATTTCTAGGGAGCTTAAAATCCTTCAATCATCCCACAAAAAAGAATCCTTGAGCATGGTAGAGACCTGATTCAGAGGGGGTTTAGCTTAGGTCTAGTGCATGTGGCACTCTTTGGGGCTACCTGACCCATGTAGTGCTTGGTACTGGTAACTGAATACCAAGAAGCTAAAAACTCGAATGCTCTCATGGGATGAAGGTACTTTAGTGGCCGAAATCTAGGGCATCCTTTCCCTATAGGTGATGGTCCAGGTAGCACTTGAGTCTTATTACCATTACCTTAGTTGATTCTTCAGTTGCTCGAAGGCATCGCCAATTCTTTTAGGACATTGCCTCAGGACCCATCAGAAGATATCTTTGCAAGGCCTAGTTACTTTGAGATTGGTAAGGACGATTAGGTCTACATAGGATATTTCATCATACACAACAAACAAAAAACATTTTTTCTTTTTTTCTTGATCCCATAGCTTAATTGTAAAAGGAAAATAACCATTTATATTTTTGCTTTGTTTTATGTATGTGATCTTACTGCATTGATAAGTATCCCCTTCCCTCACCATACACAAAGTAGTACACACTCTAATCGACACCATAGGGGACCCCACACCTCCCCGTCGATCTAGATTATTTTTAAACACCCCCCCAATACCAAGAGTTGTGCCAGGACTCCCACCATTTAGGCGTAAAGGACGTCACGCAACCACCATTATTGGATATTCCTTTATTGATGCATCTTTGCTCGGGACCCCTCCATGTCAAATTACACTCTTCAACACCTCAAAAGGGTCCCCACATTCTTCCCCTTTGAGGATCCCACACACCACTCCTTCAGATAGTCTGTGAGACCCATCAGAGTAGTTCTCCTGAAACATCCCCACAAAGGACCCCTTTGCACATACCTATCCAAAATTATTTCACAATGGAAGGTAACTTGGAGATCCCATTTTAGCTTCATTAAACCTAATGGATTTAAGCAAGCTAACCAATGACCCAACCACCCATGGCTAGAATTGGCTAGCTATTCCCACCAAGCTTCCCTCGGACATTCCAAAGTTCGAAGGGAAATAGGGCGAAGACCCAAGGCATTATTAGATTAAATTATGATGATACTAGTATCACTAAAAATACTAGTATCACCAACGATAATAGTATCACTGACTATACTATTAGATTACGACTATTTTAATGCACCCTGACTAGGCCTGTAGTGAAATGGTACATCGACCATCCTTCTACATCACACAAAAAATTTAGCTCATTAGCTACAACTTTCCTCACCTTCTTCTACCTCCCGATTTTCCATTATTTAGGTCCAGAACTCCTCACCCACTTCAAACAAACACCTGCTACCCACATATCGGCTCACATAAATGAATGACGAAAATGTCGTAGCCTATGAAAAACCTAGTTTGAAGATAAAGTCCTCTTCGACTTATTCTTAAGGTCACTCACATTGGAGATCTCCAAATACAAGGAAAATTCATTCCTGCGGATCGAGAAAGAAGGTATTAGTAACTCTCAACAGTTGGAGCTTATTTACACCCTTTCTAGGTACATTTATCATGTGCTTCCAGATGCTCCATGCCTACAAACTTATAGAGAGGTCTTAGGCACATTCAACACTATTGATGGATTGATTAGGTCCATCACCGAAAACCAACTTAGAAATAGCTACTAGTACCCTGGATATTCATTCAAGGGCCAAGAATTTGATGTTGTGCAAGATGCACCACCATTGCAATATACAGGATACTACCCTGATCAACCCACACCTATGCAAAATACGGTCAGCAGGGTTAACCAATATCATCCCCCTAATGGGGGACTCATATCCTCCCCTACAGGGAAACCAATACTCCTCTAAGCATACAGATGTAATGTCCTCTTCCCATAATCCATACATTAACCAGGGACAAGGAAACCAATATTCTCCTTTCCCCCCACAATAGTAAAATAACCCACTAATGCAAAATAATACAAGGGTGAATCTAGTGCAACCTTCTCTCACTTCACAGTAAAAATCAGAGGAGGAGCTGAATCCAACTAATAGTCCAAATGTTGTTAATAAAAATCCTAAAAGTAAGCTAAAGGGAGAACCAGACCAGGGGCTCAGTAACCAGCAACAAACCCCAAGGGCACTGGGAAGGGGAAAACCTAGCAGCAATCAAAACCAATGATCAACCAACAATAAATCACAGAAATAAAGCAAGAACAAAAGTCTACAGACTAATCATTCATGTGCTATTTGTGTGGAATATAGTCATTATACCCACCACTATCCTCAACTTCCTGCCTTAAAAAGGATACAAGACAATAGGGGGAAATGAGGTCAACAATATCCAATAATGCAATATCCCTTTCCCCATCAGGGAGTGGTTAACGCTCAACAACAAGCACCCTACTCTCATCTATCAAGAGGGAACCCCCATAAAAATCCTAATCATAAAATTTTCATGATAGGAGAAGATATCCTCCCGCAAACACGAAATCAAAGTTATGGATCTCCCCCAAATTCCAATCCATCCACCTTGACTCTAGTAATACCTACAGGGCCATTGGCCATTCCTATACCTTCTGTAAAATCTATGCCTAAAATGGTCAAAGAACTTTTACAATACGCGAGACATAACTCAAAATTTTCTCATAGCTACAACATAGTCGATGAATTAGCACAATAACCATCAACTATGTCAGCATTTGAGGTCCTTCAAACATGCCCAACCCAACGGAAAACCTTACTTTCTGCTCTAGGTGCGATTGACCCATCCAATTCTCACCTAATGGTCTTCGACTTAGATAAAGCTACTCCACAGCTACCATCAGCTGTTGCTTTCCAAATTCCAGTCTCAGTCTAAAAAATTAACATTCATTGTTGCATTGTCAACGAAGGGGCATCCACATGGATCATGTCCAAATCTGTTTGGTAGAAACTAGGATCCCCCGAATTCAGACCTTCAAACATTACACTTAGAGTGTATGACGGGTGCCCTTTTGCTCCTGTTTGCCTATTCCTTAGCATACTAGTTAAGTTGGTTCGAAAAAATGTGTTAATATACATTGAATTACTAGACGCTTAGTTGAATTACAAAATCCTACTAGGCCAAAGCTACATGTATGAGATTTTAGCAGTCACCTCATCGGTATTTAGAATAATGATTTCACCCACGATGGAAAAATCATTACTATCAATCAACTCACATACTATGAGAAGGAAACCTTGCCCACACTTGATGGTGTGTTACCCTTAGTCTCGTCTTCTAATGAGTTGATCACTACTTACACTGAGCTTAGCCCTGGCTAGTTTAAGCCATCAACACTCCTAGGGACATTCCCAGGAAACCCTCTAGTGATACAGGGAATTTCCCAAAACACCAAAGTACTAGTGTGCATGATGATCTTATCAAACACCAACAAAAACCATGAACCAGTTCTGGATGCTTACAATGAAGTTGTTACCAATACGACCTTCTTACCAGCAATAGGGGTCAATCCTATTCCTCCTCAGGAAAATGTGACACCCCAAACAATGCTTACTCAGTTAGTGCCCACACCATAAGAAGTGCCTAAACTGACACTAGTCAATGCAAAAACAAGGGATAAGAAAAAAGGTAAAAATGTGGAAGCTTCAAACACTCCCTCTTCTAGGGTCCGTCAACCTTGTGCATTATGTGAAACAGTAGGGAACCCCACCAACAGGTGCCCCAAGTTAAAAGAGCTAATAGCTCTTCTACATGCCCCAAAAGAGCCAGTGAACCCTCCTCCCCCTGTCGGAGAAAATAACACACCCACGCATCTTAAGGAATTGCGCACCAACCACACATGCACCATCTGCACAGAGTACGGGCATTATACTCATCATTGCCCCAAAATTCCTCAATATTAGGATGCATTAGGTGTGCTCACCCAATCTAATGCCACATTACTATCCACAGAGGATGGCTCCAAAAACATTTTTTTATGTTTTAAAGGAAGAAGATTCTTTCTCCTATCCCTCATCTGGTCCATCAACCTCCCACTATGATCAGAGGCAACCTAAACCAGAAACCACATTTCCAACACCCACTTGCACATTGTGCAACATACCAAATCATTTCATCAACCAATGCCCCAAATTAAGGGAATTTTATCGATTATATCTGGTACCCCAAGTCACTCAAAGCACAAGACCCAAGCATAGGCATCACACTTGTCACGTTTGTGTAGGAAATCATATTGTGTGTCACTGTCCCCATCTTTATTGATTATGTTCTTTATTAGGATTCATGCAGTGATTCATCATTGAGAATTACAATTTAGTTGGATCAGATACTGAACCATTAAATAATTCACCACCATCCGGGGATGAACCATCTAGGTCTGTTCTATGTGTGTTTGAGAAGAAACGGAAGCCAACAACAAGGAAAGGCCCCTGTCATTTCATCTCCCATCACCACCATCAATCTAGATCAAACAAAAAACAATCTAAATGCACCTGGAAAAGAAGGTCACCCATCACATGTGCCATATGTGATAAACCCAACCATTTGGTGAATGAATTCACAAACTGAGTAAGTAAAATGGAATCTTTCTCTTAGTGGTCCAAATTCCACACAAGAATCTCTCCAACCAAGATAAAATCACACGATGTTATTGTTGCATCTTCTCTCAATTCCACCACACAAGAAATTGTCAGTATCTTCCATGTTTTCGCGCAGCACAAGCAACGCTAAGGCCAACCCACACCAAATAGCCATGTCATGCCAATACCACGGCCCAGAGATGGATACCACCACATGATATTCCATATTGTTACAAGGCATAAAAATCCCATAGTATAAGTAGTACTGCCTCCCATACTATCTACTCAGTTAGTTTTCAACCTGTATGTGGAATCTGTAGCGATACCTCTCATAGCACTAAGGCATGCCCTATGTTACACACATTTCGACAGCTTAGGATTCAACATCAACATCCTATCGAGGAAGCTACTTTTTCCTCTTGTACACCAACTAGAGTGAAAGAACTTCTTCCCATACAGCCTCAACCCACCATAACCAAGATTCTGCCACCACCCAGTGCTGACGACACGCAACATCATATACGATTCATTTCCTCATCCATAGGAACCATGATTCATGTTGTTTGCTCATCATTTTTTGGTGTCAAGACCGAAAAATCCACCTCAACAGTGGTAACATCACTGATTGTGCAGAACCATCCAATCTACACTTTTTCATCCTCTCTTGGTTCTATGACATCAACCAACGAATCATATTCTTTCTTTTCGACCAACACAACCAGATCTAAACCTCAACTTCTATACTTGGTGCACACCACATCAACACTAGATAATATTTTTCACTTAGAAGAAGATATTCTATAAGTGATGATGGAGCTTGAATGTCCTTGGGAAACCATGTGCCATGGTTCATTTTTTATACTTGGAAAAACAATTGTTCCCGACAACGCACAAACTCGCAATATTTGCGCCATTGAATCAAAATATTTCCTTCCACCAAGGAAGATCGATTGGTTCAAAAATCCCATTCCAAAACCTGATTAATTTGAGGAATGGAACATATCCAGCATTTAGCCTACCATCAAGGTGAATATTTCAAACAAACTTGGAAAATTCGAAGAGATCTCCTTGGAGGTAGCATGCTCTCCAGAAGAAATAACCGCATATACATCCCTATTTCAAACATATAGGGATATTTTTGCATGGGATTACTTAGGAATTCTAGGTATCAGTCCCACCATAGTAGAACATCACATTAACACATGGCCTAATGTCCAGCGCATCTCACAGAAAAAACGTCAATTACATCCTTCTAAGGCAGCAACAATCAAACAAGAAATCGATAAACTTCAGAAAGTTGGGTTCATCTACTCAATTGATTACACGTCTTGGGTTTCAAACCTTATATGCGTCAGGAAAAAATAAGGCACCATTCACTTTTGTACTGATTCTAGGGATCTAAACAAACCATGCCATAAAGGTAATTATCCAATGCCATCCATCGACCAAGTCATCAATGCTTGCGCCAATCAGGAGGCCTTATCCTTCATGGATGGGTTCTCTGGGTACAACCAAATTCAGATTCACCATACGAATCAATATAAAACCACATTCACAACCCCTTGGGGTACATTCGCATACCAAGTTATGCCTTCTGGTCTTAAAAATGTTGGGGCCACCTTTCAGCGGGCCATGAACTACATCTTCCATCACTTCTCTTATCGCATCTTTGCATATCTGGATGACCTTATGGTATGTTCCAAAAAACGTTCCAACCATTTAGAGGAACTCTACCTAGTTTTTTAGAGATGCCAACAATATAACCTATGCTTGAACCCTCTCAAGTTTGTATTCTGTGTCAAAGCCAGAAGACTACTGGGTTTCATAGTTTCCCAGCAAGGTATCAGAGTCGACTATGTCAAATTCTAAGCCAATAAAGAGGTACCTCTCCTAAAGGCATTAAAATAGTTACAAATCTTGTAGGGTAAGGCCAATTTATTATGACGCTTTGTACCTGATGATGCTAATTTCATGAAAGGTTTCTTGTGCCTCCTTCATCAAGATATCCCCTTCTAGAGGGATCATCAAGCCCAAAAATCATTCAACGCTTTAAAAAAGCATTATCTCAAGCTCCTTTGATTAGCCCCCCTGACCACAAAAATACTATACCCTACACGTATCCACATCGAAGGTAGCCATCATCTGGGTATTAGTCCAAGATAGACAAAACAACAAGGAGCACGTAATTTATTACATTAGGAAGAACTTGATGAGCCCCAATTTTGGTACAATTCGGGCTCATTTTGGCCTATTCTCTCTGCTCAAACCATTCACTTTTTACTGCTTATGCATGCATTTCTTAGTTTATTCGTGTTGTTTGTAGGAGGAAGGGTAGACACTTTATCTATGTGACTAATGCATTATGATTTCAGGTTTTTGCATTAAAAGGGAGAAAAGACCACGTGAAAAGGAGGCAAGGAGACAATGAGGTGGCACTGCTGGTTTTTAGGAGAGGATGTCCACGGTCTTAGGGACATTCCTCGTGATTCCCACCAAGAACTCCGAGCTCCAATCCATCCTCCCTCCGAGCTTAGAAGCAGCCAGCTGTTCTACAGGAACAACAGTTATAAACTGCTCTACAGGAACAGTAGTTATGACTGTCCTACAGGATCTGTAGTTGAACTCTAGCTGGACAGCCGAGCTCCTAAAATCAAGGACACCTGTTGGATAGTCGTTTTGGCATAAATACTGAGGCCGTAGCCTTGTAGAGAAGCTTTTTGAACCTTGGCGTTACTCTCGTAATTGAAAAGTACGAGCTAGAGCTCAGTTTTTGTTCCTTTTTGTAAGCCAATTTGGCATGACATCAGATTATGAATAAAGAAGGCAGATTTTGATCTAGTTCTGAGTTTTCTCAAGGAGCTATAGCTCTCAGGTTAGGGCCCAACCTGAGAGCAATAGATCTCCTCAGTGTTGTAATGTGTTTGCATTTCGTTCCAGCACTTTGAGTTTGTTTATTTTCACATGCAATTCGGATTTCTAGCTTGTTAATTTAGCCGTTTTCATGAGCATAGATAGGACTAGTTTATGGTGATTTGCTTTCAGTGTTTAAGTTTGATAGGAGGATAGATATAATCTCTTGGAGCTCCAGCAAAACAGGTTGTAAAGGCTCACTGCCATCTCACTGTTAGGGATTGGGGTGTAGTCCATGACCAACCACCAAAAAGAACAGCAGTCTTCTCATCTCCATGCAAGCTGCAACATAAACGTTTTCATTGAAGATCTATTCAGGCATTTTTGACATCGATCCATACTGCACTTCCACGCATAGGTTTCATTTCTTGTTTTCCATTTCTGTTCATAGGTTTCATGGCACAATTATCATAGGTTAATGAATTTCTCGTTTTGATGCATAGGTCATTTGTTTCATTTACGCTGCTCCTTCTCAAACCATTTTCTTCTTCTTCTTCTTGATCTATCTGCAAGTTCTATTCAACCTCTGTCTCACTCATTTACCCTCCAACTCTCTCATTTCCCACATAGCTCCATCTCCTTCAACGTTCGTTGGTTCCATCCTTCCAATCATCAAACCATTGCATACACCCTTCCTTCATCTGATTTTCCAGCTCCTGAGCCATCATCAGGTCCATCTCCATCTCACTTAGCCTCCCACACCACTCCAACACTCCATCATCTCCCAAAACCTCCACGGCCAATCATCCTGTAGAATTGCACAGCCATCCTGTAGAAACCAGAGTATCCTGTAGGATCCCCTGCAGACTTCCTGTAGGAGGCCACTCACTTGGTTGCCGAGCTTCTGAATGTGAGGGACCTCTGTGGATGGATGCTAAGGATCCCTAGGGACCTCTCCTAGCCTCCCCAACCTGTCCCACGCTTTCCTTCCTTCTCTATCCCATCTGCACCACCAAACCCTAGTTAGCACAAAATCACAATCATTCCACACACTTAAAGGA
This sequence comes from Pinus tabuliformis, assembly GCA_031772625.1. Taxonomy (NCBI): domain Eukaryota; kingdom Viridiplantae; phylum Streptophyta; class Pinopsida; order Pinales; family Pinaceae; genus Pinus; species Pinus tabuliformis. Next base: position 361,779,889 of record CM062813.1, read on the forward strand.
AAAATACAAAAACATGTCTTTCATGATGCAAGTAGTTTAGATCCATGCATTTGCACATATTAGAGGTGATAGCAGCCTTGGTTGAAGTTTCATTCACACTCTTTGCATTGTAGAGGTTAGACTAGTTAAATTAGGGTTTCCTAGGTTTACATGCTTTGATTTGCTTTTAGTTCAGTTTGTCAAGTAGAGTAGCTTTCCTTTGAGCATAGCTTTCGTCCATCAGTTAGCAAGCTTCTTTTGAGAGCCTATAGAAGTTGGCTTGAGCCCTAGTGGACTTGTGCCAGCTGACCAAGTGACAGCTGCGACAAGAGCTAGTACTTGTGCATATAGCACCGTCGCTTCCAAGTTTGTACGAACTACCGGGTTGATAAAATGAGAGACAGGAAGCCCCAGGAGTTGTAGCATTATTGCTACAATACTGGAGCTCACCATATTTTTGGCGCCGTTGCCGGGGAAGCGTCAGAGTATTAGTAATTGTTGCTTTTCTTCTACTTTCGCACTCTTACTTCTGCTCAGTAGTTTATTTCATTTCCATTCTGCAAAAGTAGCTTAGCATTTCCTGCTTTCATAGATTAGCATTTCCTGCTTTCATAGATTAGCATTTCCTGCTTTCATAGATTAGCATTTCCTGCTTTCATAGATTAGCATTTCCTGCTTTCATAGATTAATATTTCTTGCTTTCCTAGATTAATATTCCAATTCCGCAATTTCATTTGAGTAATATAGTTAGTTGTAGATCACTTTGTTCCAGTTTTGCAGGTACCAAAGAAAAACGCAAAAGCACTCAAAAAAGAAAGGTCCTTTCCATTTCATGCCTCGTAGGAACCGAGATAAATCAGGCAAATTCCTACCCAACACCCCCACCACATCACTAAGTCACCCTTCTCTCTTCTTTGGTGACAGTGACCCAGAGGAACCTATAGGTGAGCATCCTGAGATATACCAAGACCCTATAGAAGAAGAAGAGTTAGAAACCACTCCATCTGAAGCCATGGCTGATAATAGGAGAGAAGATGAGAGAATAGAAGGAGCTTTCCCCATCCGAGAGACCAATGGAGATATGAAAATGAAAAACATTAGCCCCTCCGCCTTGCCTCACTTCCATGGACTGACCACTGAGGATCCTGATACCTTCTTGTTTGAGTTTGCTGTCCTTTGTAGAACTTATGACTATACTGAAGATGAGCAAAAGCTGAAGCTTTTCCCTTCCACTCTTAAGGATGCAGCACTATGCTGGTTCACGGGATTACCTGGGAATAGCATCGCTACTTGGGCTCAAATGCAGCAAGCCTTCAATACCAAGTATAGGGATTACTGTAGGTCCAAGGAAACCAAGGAAGAGATCTTTCGGATGACCATGGGAAATGATGAGTCTTTGGAGGATTATGAGGAGAGGTTCCAACTTAGCTATAAACGGGCCAGGTGCACACTTGACCCTGAATCCCTCAAGTTGGTTCTACTCCGAGGAGTCCCTGAAGATCTCTTAGACACCCTTCACATGTTAGCTGGGGGGGACATTTACCAACTTCCTTATGAGGACATCAAGACTGTGTTTAGAAATCATTCCAGGGCAGCTAGAAAACGAGGTAGAGGAAATCTCCTCTCCACTGGTGTCCCTTTCTCCAAACATGAGTTTACAAACCAATTAGAAGATCTTAAGAGTGAGGTGAGACAGACCATTGCCATGCAGCTGGACACATTCAGGATCCAGCAGAAGAAGGAAGAAGCTGAGAGAGCCTTGGCTGTCTTCTGTCCTAGGTGCACCAGAAGACACCCTAAGAACGAATGTCCATTGCATTCGGTTGAAGTGTGTTTCGTTTGTGAGGAGGACCACCCAACAAATCAGTGTCCAACCTTACCTGGATTTAAAGCCATGTACCAAGGAGCCGAAGCCCCCACTGAACCTCTCTACTTCATCAACCAAAGGAGGCCTCAAGGATCTAGACCTTATCAGCAGGGAATGCACGGGGAACCACAAGCTTATTATAACCCCAACCACTCGACTCCCATGCCTTCTTGGTGTCCCCCTGCTCATCCTTCTTGGTCCATGCCTCCTCCATGGTCTTATCCACCTCAGTACCCGACTCAACCTACTTCTCATTCATATCACTCACATGCCCAGTCGCAGCCTCAATGGAGTGCTCCTCAGTCGGGGTGGAGGCCCCAATACAACACTCCTCCTGCCATTTTGCCTCCACCACCAGCTCAACCTCAACCTTTACCTCCTGCTCCTCCAAGGCAACCTCAAATGCCTGCTCAACCGAACCCGAACCCCAACAATAGACAGGCCCAGCAGGTATACACTGGGGAAACCTCATGCCCTACCTATGCTGTGGAGATCCAGGAGATCAACCTTCGATCTGGAAAGACTCTACCAGATCGCCAACCTCCTCCCCCAGAGGATGAGGAAGATCTACAGGAAAGTGAACCAAAAGCTATTCCACCCTTTCCTGAGAGATTAACAGCCACCACACAACCTAACCCCGAAGAAGATGAGCTGTTGGGTGAGCTCAAGCAGTTGTGTGTAAAAATCCCACTTCTCCAAGCCATCAAGGATGTGCCAATATATAACAAGCTGGTTAAGGAGAAGTGTTTCAAACACCCAGGCAGACGGAAGAAAGATGCCTCAACTATCAATGTCATAGGACAACTGTCTGACCTTATGCTAGGACAAGTCATCTGCCCAAAGTACCTAGATCCTGGAAGTCCTGTAGTAGATGTTCACATCAATGGCACCATTATCCCCCACACCTTGATTGATCTGGGGGCGGCCATCAATGTGATGACCAGGGATACCATGCAAAAACTCAATCTTCAGGGTTCCTTGAGGAAGACCTCGACAGTACTACAATTAGAAGATCGCTCCACCGTGACTCCCGAAGGGATTGTGGAGGATGTCATGGTCTCCATTGATTCTTGGGAATACCCTGCAGACTTCCTGGTTCTACAACCAAAGGCAAAGCTTACTGGATATCCTCTCATTTTGGGAAGGCCTTGGTTAGCTACTGCAAATGCTTACATCAGTTGTAGGGTAGGAAATATGACCATCAAAAATGGTCCCATGTCCAAGCAGCTAGTCCTATACCCTCCTGCCCAACCCTCCTTAGAGCATGACTTACCACTTTGGCTAGAAGAAGGAGAGGAAGACGAGGTGTACTCAGCACCTCTGTGCACCCTAGATACCACTAGAAGAGACCCTCCTACCGAGGATGATTTGATTGAGACCCTGATCCAGAATCCACCTTCCAGTGCACTATCCTTAGAGAAGTTGGTGGAGGATGCCCAAGCTAGCACCTTAGTGGACCTTTGTACAACCAGCCCCGTCACTCCCAGAGTCAAAAGTGTGGAGTTCGGCCCTGAGAGAGCATTAAAGATCAGCTCCTCCCTATCTCCTTCCCAGGAGAAGGAGTTGTGTAGCCTATTGGCCAGCCACTTAGATGCTTTTGCTTGGAGCTATAAGGAGATGAAAGGAGTCCATCCCTCGGTCTATACCCATCATATATACATCAAAGAGGATTGTAAACCAGTTAGGTAACCCCAGGGGAGAATGAATCCAGCCCTTAAGGACATTGTCAAGGAAGAATTGCAGAAACTGTTGGATGCTGGATTCATCTACCCCATCTCAGATAGTGAATGGGTGTCCCCTCTGGTTTTGGTTCCCAAGAAAAATGGGAAATGGAGAATCTGTGTGGACTACCGAGAGATGAACAAAGCTACCAAGAAAGACCATTTCCCTCTGCCTTTCATAGATCAAGTGTTGGATGGACTGGCAGGAAAGAAGTTCTTCTCTTTCCTGGATGGGTTTAGCGGGTACAATCAAATCCAAATCAGCCCGGAAGACCAAGATAAGACCACCTTCACTTGTCCTTGGGGTACCTTTGCCTACCGTGTCCTTCCCTTTGGGCTATGTAATGCTCCTGCTACCTTCGAGAGAGCTGTCTTGAGCATCTTCTCGGAGTTGGTCCATGATGCAGTAGAAATCTATATGGATGACTTTACTCCTTACGGGGCTAACTTCCAGGAAGCATTGTCCAACTTGGGAAAGGTCCTAACCAAGTGCATCGAGATGAACTTGTCCCTTAGCCCTGAAAAATGTGAATTCCTAATGACTGAAGGGACTGTGCTAGGCCATACCATCTCTCGCCAAGGGTTACAGGTGGATCCTAACAAAATCACTCTAATCAAAAAGGTTCCACCTCCACAAAAGGTAAGGGATGTTAGGAGTTTCTTGGGATTAGCGGGGTATTACCGAAGATTCATTAAAGATTTCAGCAAGCTAGCCTCGCCATTGTTCGGTCTGTTGGAAAAAGATGTGGAGTTTAATTGGACTGACGATTGTCAGAAGAGTTTAAATGAATTAAAAGACAAGTTAGTGTCAGCTCCAATCCTGAGAGGTCCAAACTGGGCCCTACCTTTCCACATCCACACTGATGCCTCAAACAAAGCCATAGGTGCAGCCTTAGGACAAGTTGAGCAAAAACTTCCATATGCCATTTACTTCGTTAGCAAAAACTTGTCCAAAGCAGAGCTGAATTACACTGTAACCGAGAAAGAATTCTTAGCTGTGGTCCATGCATTGAAAAAGTTCCGACATTATATTACTGGTTACCAGACCTCTGTACATACTGACCATGCTGCTATCAGATATTTGATGAATAAACCAGATGTGAATGCTCATATTATTAGATGGTTACTTTTATTGCAGCAGTTTGATCTAACCATTGTTGATAAACCAGGTAGAGAAAATGTTGTTGCTGACTTCTTGTCTAGATTGGATTTGTCTGCAGATGAAGATGGGACGGTGGATGACCAGATGCCTGATGAGCATCTATTTGCTATCTCAGTACTCTCTCCATGGTTTGCTAATATAGCAAACTACCTTGTTTCAGCACAATTTCCTCCGCATCTCTCTTCGAGAGAAAAGAGCAAAATCATCAGGAAGAGTGCCTCATTTACATGGATCGGGGGCAATCTGTTCAAGCTTGGCCCCGATCAGATCTTAAGGCGTTGTGTAAGGGAAGAGGAAGTCTTTGACATCCTCCTCACCTGTCATGATGGGCCTTGTGGAGGACATTTTGCAGCAAAGAGAACTGCCTTCAAGATCCTGCAGGAAGGCTACTATTGGCCCACACTTCATCAAGATGTCAAAAGATATGTCAGCCAGTGTGACCAATGCCAAAGAATGGGGAAACCGACCCAAAGGGATGAGATGCCTCTCCAACCTCAAGTGACTCTTGAGCCATTTGAGAAGTGGGGCATGGACTTTGTGGGTCCAATCAATCCCTCTTCGAGGCAAAGATCCTACATCATTGTGTGTACTGACTATTTGACAAAGTGGGCAGAGACCAAAGCAATCAAAGCAGCAACAGAAGAAAAAGTGGCCGAGTTCCTAAGAGAGAACATCTTCTATAAGTTTGGCTATCCAAGAGAGCTGGTCACCGATCAAGGGAGCCAGTTCACCTCCAACCTGGTTGAAGATCTCCTAGCTCATCACAAGATCAAGCATAGGACTTCCACTCCCTATCATCCTCAAGCAAATGGGCAGGTGGAAGTCACCAATAGAGCATTAGAGGGGATCTTGACCAAAGTAGTGAGCAGCAGCAGAAAAGATTGGGCAGATCGTCTGGTTGAAGCCACATGGGCTTACAACACCACTTGGAAGACCACCACCGGTTTTACACCTTATGAGCTGGTCTATGGGAAGAAGGCTTTGCTGTCCATTGAGTTCGAATACAATACCTTGAGGATGGCAGCTCAGCTGGATCTAGATCTCAGCCATGCACAACAAGAAAGGCTATTGCAGCTGAATGGACTGGATGAGCACCACATGCAGGCCCTCCTTCACTCAGAAGTGGTTCAACTTCAGAGGAAGGTGTGGCATGACCAACATCTCCATGACAAGCAATTTCAGCCGGGAGATTGGGCTTTGTTGTATGATTCCAGATACAAAGATTTCAAGGGGAAGCTGAGAACCAGATGGCTAGGGCCATATTCAGTGGAAAAATGTCATGACAATGGATCTGTTCTTATCCGGACCATTGATGAGGAAGCCATCCCCATGCTTGTCAACGGGCATCGATTGAAGATCTACAGGAAGCCTCCCTCCAGACAAGAGTTCATCAAAACTATGGAGAAGGCAGTATTGGTCATAGAGAAGGGTCTTGCCCCTACTTTGGGCACACCCTGAAGAATCTAAAAAAAAAAAAAAAAAAAAAAAAAAAAAAAGGGAAAAAAATAATAAAGATCCTTGGGTGAAAACCTTTTTGAGGCGCCCAAGGCAGGTGGTAGGGGTGAAAACCTCATTGAGGCGCCCCTGCCATCTTTCAAAAAAAAAAAGAGAAAAAGGAAATAAAGATCCTTGAGTGAAAACCTCTCTGAGGCGCTTAAGGCAGGTGGTAAGGGTGAAAACCTCATTGAGGCGCCCCTGCTATCTTTCAAAAAAAGAGGAAGAAAAAAGAAAAAGAAAAAAACAAGATCAATAAGCTATTATGTGAAATTTGCATGCAGATTGCAGGTGTTCTATGGAGGAGAGGAAGCCTCTCAAGTCAAGGTCAAAGGTCCTTCTCATGCAGCCAGGACACCTCACAAGCTCCTCCTCCAAGAATACTTATGTTTTTCAAGGTATGTGCAATTTTATCATGGTTTGAATCTTCTACAGGAAACTGCTGTCTTTCTACAGGAAGGCACAGTTTTTCTACAGGAGAGCGCAGTCGTTCTACAGGAAGGCGCGGATTCTCTACAGGAAAGTGCAGACTCTCTACAGGAAGGCCGAACTTTCTACAGGAAGCTCTGTGTCTACAGGAAGCTTCCTGTAGGAGTTTTGGGCGGCCATAATTCGTCGTAAAAGGAGATTTCGCGACCATGGCTTGGTTTGGATGCATGTAAGCCTCTGTTAAGCATCCTTGCACATTGCTGTCACCATGCTCCACCACCTGTGTCGACATGCGGCCAAGTCCCTGCACAAACAAAGGAAATCAATGAGTTCTCGTGAGAAAGCCATTTCCAAAATAAAAAATGATGGGATCTCATACCACAGGCATCAAGAGCTCCGGGATCGTGATCAGAACCGCCATCGTGCAGCATGCACCCAAGGATAAAGGACTGTTACAAGACCCCTCGCGGGGATCCTGTAACAATTCAACCTGCTCGAGTGGATGCCATTCACAGCACCGTCATCCGAGATGAAACGCGGGCGCATGCAAGCCAATCCGTCCACTCCAGCGTTCGCATCTGGTTACCACGAGCTTCCGGGACTGTGTAAGCCGCATGCAGCAGGTAGATCCGCTCCCCGTCGTCCAAAAACCGAAAAATCGTGTGCAGCCGCGCACAGGTAAGTGTCTTCCCCTTCATTCCATCAAAACGCATGAATCTAACTTTGAATTTGTTTGCAAAGCGTAAAATTGAATGGTTGAGCGGCCGTATGGCCAGTCGGCTGGCCACGTCGGCTAGTTAAAGTGTAATTGGGTGATTGGATGGCGGACATGACAAGGAGAATGAACGGCATGCACGTGGGAGCACTCTCGTCAGAAGCATGAGTTTAACAGGAAAGGCGGCGGCAAATCTGAGGGAATGAATGTAGCAGTGAGTGAATACGCAGGCGGAGGATGGATGACGTCACCCAACGGTCCGGCGGGGACAGCTCATCCCCCGCGCCATGGATTGCGCCAGTTCAAAATCCAATCGGCTAAATCAACTGCACGCATTTATCATCCAACACTTCAACTCGGCTAGCCATTCTGATCTCCTCTGTATTTTGATATGCCGAGTTGTTGGCTACCAGAACGCTGGTCAAGCACACCGTGAGCGCGGCCAACTACAGTCCTCCCCGAGAATTGCGCGTGGCTTCTACAGGAACGTGGTTCTACAGGAGCACAGTTTACAGGATCGCAGTCATCTACAGGAAAGCGGGTGCCTCGCAAAGAAAGGTGGCCAATTAAGGAGGTAACCCTGAACTCTTAATGTAACTGGTTCTTAGAAGTGGCAAGACCATCGTCCACGGTCGGGTTATAAAAATATTGGTGGAATTGTGTTTGCTGTGCCATTGCTACTATTCTACAGGATGGTGGTATAAGTAGTCTGTGTTGAATTTTGTATGTGCATGCTCTGATCTCATAAACCAAACCTCTTTTACACCTGCCACCTTCAATTCAAACGACAGGGTCCATCATGCCGGGTGGGTTTATAAGATGAGAGCCCACTGATTCAAATACACTAAGGAGAAACCCGGCAGTAGTAGAGCTCTTCACCAGAGCACAGTGGATGCCATTTTGTGATAAGCTGCAGGGCTACGATGATGAAGTAGCCGAGGAATTCTTGTAGGCTCTACAGCCTAAATCCCAGACACTGGCCACAGTAACCTTCAGAGGTCTGAGCCTCAAACTCACCCCAGAACACATCAGTCGGATCACAGAACTTCCTATGGGTCTGCCGTGGGACAAAGACGAGAGAAAGCTGAGCCAGCAAGCCAAGAAGGACTTCTTCCCACCTGAAGAAGAATTCACAGAGGATAAAAACGGGGTGAGGAGAACCAGCCTGTCACCACCTTGGAACGAAGTCAGTTTGCACATTATGAAATATATCACTTGTGAGGGGCGTTACAACATCATATATGCATATCACTTCCGGCTGCTCAGTGAGCTAAGACATCGGCTTGATCTTCCCGCAGAGCAGAGACTGAGCATTCCTTACTTTTTACTACAGTCCTTAATGGAATGTGCTACAAAGCTAAGACAGGGCATCCCTGATCAGATAGCCCATCATGGGTTAATAAAACTGCTTGTGGAGGACGCATTGCACTCATATAAGGTACCCCTCTCATGGGAATCCTTTCGCAATTTGACCAAAGACGGGGATATTAAAATGCTGGTCGAAGAAACGGGTTCCTCTAGCAGTGAGGAACACGAAGCAGTGGCCGAAGAACAAAGGAAGGGGCATAAGGAAAAGAAAGGCCAAGAAAAAGGTGGCACACCTACCCCGACAGCAAGGGAAAAGAGGATGAAGAGCAGAATGGACAAAGCAGAGGTGGCCCACGTCAGCCCAAGCACCTCAACAGCACCTACACCCAAAGCAAAAAGCAAAGCTCAAGCAGGCAAGCAAGCGGAAGTGAAGACCCCTGTGTCTACAGGGAAGCAAAAACGGGCTTCTACAGGAAGCCCGAAAACACAAACTCAGGCTTCTACAGGAAGCCCAAAAATCATTGAAAAACAGGCTTCTACAGGAAGCCCGAAAGCAAAAACAAAGGCTTCTACAGGAAGCCCGAAGATCAGTGAGAAGCAGGCTTCTACAGGAAGCCCAAAAGCAAAGACCAAGGCTTCTACAGGAAGCCCGAAAATCGTTGGAGAAAAGGCTTCTACAGGAAGCCCGGAAGTGCAACCACAGGCTTCTACAGGAAGCCCGAAGACAAAGACAAGGGCTTCTACAGGAAGCCCGAAATTGGGAAAAGGGGCTTCTACAAGAGGCCCGGAAGTCATTGAGAAACAGCCTCCTACAGAGAGTCCGAAGACAGAGAAAGAATCTTCTACAGGAGGCCCGGAAGTGGGCAAAGCAGGGCCTTCCACAGGAAGCCCGAAATCTGAAAAGGAGGGACCCTCTACAAGGAGCTCTGAGAGAGCAAAACGCAAAAAAGAGAGGGCTGGCATTCTCGAAAAGAAGGCTGCAGTGGTGCTGGCTGCCCTCAGTACACCTCCGAAACCGAAGGAGAAAAGGGAGAGGGAGACCCCTCTACAATCTGAAGCCAGGAGAAGCAAGAGGATGACCACGGGCAAGCCACAGCCTCCACCCAGCAGCCAAACCACTTCAGGGGACGTCCCTACTTCACCCAGTGCAAGAACCCCTTCTAAAACATCAGCCACCCCCGAAAAGGGGAGCCCAAAAATAACTTCCTGGACACGAAAGATAGGCCAGTCGCCTTCTGAAGCCCGGCTCAAGGAAATAGGAAAGGGGAAGGAAGCATCACCTTCGTCACCACCAGGGGCAGCAAAGGCAGGGCCGCCAAAAACGGGAAAAGAAGAAGCGCCACCCTCGGCAGAGAAGGCAGCACCACCAAAATCAGGGAAGGAAAGGCATGCTCCGGACTCTAGTTCTCGGCCAAAGACGAGGAGCCAGGGCAAAGTTGCTCAAGGATGAGAAAATGGTTCAGTTGGGGGGTGATGATGAGCCCCAATTTTGGTACAATTCGGGCTCATTTTGGCCTATTCTCTCTCCTCAAACCATTCACTTTTTACTGCTTATGCATGCATTTCTTAGTTTATTCATGTTGTTTGTAGGAGGAAGGGTAAACACTTTATCTACGTGACTAATGCATTATGATTTCAGGTTTTTGCATTAAAAGGGAGAAAAGACCACGTGAAAAGGATGCAAGGAGACAATGAGGTGGCACTGTTGGTTTTTAGGAGAGGATGTCCACGGTCTTAGGGACATTCCTTGTGATTCCCACCAAGAACTCCGAGCTCCAATCCATCCTCCCTCCGAGCTTAGAAGCAGCCAGTTGTTCTACAGGAACAACAGTTATAAACTGCTCTACAGGAACAGTAGTTATGACTATCCTACAGGATCTGCAGTTGAACTATAGCTGGACAGCCGAGCTCCTAAAATCAAGGACACCTGTTGGATAGTCGTTTTGGCATAAATACTGAGGCCGTAGCCTTGTAGAGAAGCTTTTTGAACCTTGGCATTACTCTCGTAATTGAAAAGTACGAGCTAGAGCTCAGTTTTTGTTCCTTTTTGTAAGCCAATTTGGCATGACATCAGATTATGAATAAAGAAGGCAGATTTTGATCTAGTTCTGAGTTTTCTCAAGGAGCTATAGCTCTCAGGTTAGGGCCCAACCTGAGAGCAATAGATCTCCTCAGTGTTGTAATGTGTTTGCATTTCGTTCTAGCACTTTGAGTTTGTTTATTTTCACATGCAATTCGGATTTCCAGCTTGTTAATTTAGCCGTTTTCATGAGCATAGATAGGACTAGTTTATGGTGATTTGCTTTCAGTGTTTAAGTTTGATAGGAGGATAGATATAATCTCTTGGAGCTCCAGCAAAACAGTTTGTAAAGGCTCACTGCCATCTCACTGTTAGGGATTGGGGTGTAGTCCATGACCAACCACCAAAAAGAACAGCAGTCTTCTCATCTCCATGCAAGCTGCAACATAAACGTTTTCATTGAAGATCTATTCAGGCATTTTTGACATCGATCCATACTGCACTTCCACGCATAGGTTTCATTTCTTGTTTTCCATTTCTGTTCATAGGTTTCATGGCACAATTATCATAGGTTAATGAATTTCTCGTTTTGATGCATAGGTCATTTGTTTCATTTACGCTGCTCCTTCTCAAACCATTTTCTTCTTCTTATTCTTGATCTATCTGCAAGTTCTATTCAACCTCTGTCTCACTCATTTACCCTCCAACTCTCTCATTTCCCACATAGCTCCATCTCCTTCAACGTTCGTTGGTTCCATCCTTCCAATCATCAAACCATTGCATACACCCTTCCTTCATCTGATTTTCCAGCTCCTGAGCCATCATCAGGTCCATCTCCATCTCACTTAGCCTCCCACACCACTCCAACACTCCATCATCTCCCAAAACCTCCACGGCCAATCATCCTGTAGAATTGCACAGCCATCCTGTAGAAACCAGAGTATCCTGTAGGATCCCCTGCAGACTTCCTGTAGGAGGCCACTCACTTGGTTGCCGAGCTTCTGAATGTGAGGGACCTCTGTGGATGGATGCCAAGGATCCCTAGGGACCTCTCCTAGCCTCCCCAACCTGTCCCACGCTTTCCTTCCTTCTCTATCCCATCTGCACCACCAAACCCTAGTTAGCACAAAATCACAATCATTCCACACACTTAAAGGAAAAATACAAAAACATGTCTTTCATGATGCAAGTAGTTTAGATCCATGCATTTGCACATATTAGAGGTGACAGCAGCCTTGGTTGAAGTTTCATTCACACTCTTTGCATTGTAGAGGTTAGACTAGTTAAATTAGGGTTTCCTAGGTTTACATGCTTTGATTTGCTTTCAGTTCAGTTTGTCAAGTAGAGTAGCTTTCCTTTGAGCATAGCTTTCGTCCATCAGTTAGCAAGCTTCTTCTGAGAGCCTATAGAAGTTGGCTTGAGCCCTAGCGGACTTGTGCCAGCTGACCAAGTGACAGCTGCGACAAGAGCTAGTACTTGTGCATATAGCACCGTCGCTTCCAAGTTTGTACGAACTACCGGGTTGATAAAATGAGAGACATGAAGCCCCAGGAGTTGTAGCATTATTGCTACAATACTGGAGCTCACCAGAACTTATCCGGGCCTACATTGAATTATGAGCCAGAAGAAAAAACTTCCTTAGCCCTCATATATTCTATACACAAGCTTCAACATTATATCATCCTTCGAACCACTACTGTAATAGCATCCATCAACCCCATGAGGTAACTAATCATTCGTTGTATGATGAACCAAAAGTATGCTTGGTGGGTTGTTATTCTAAAAGAATTTGATCTACAATTTAACTCCCCTAAGAGAAAAAAATCACTTATCCTTGTTAAGTTTATCACAGACATCCCAACAAAGACCCAAGGCTCTCCCGTTAATGAGGCTCTTCCATATGAACATCTATTTTTAGTATCAACGAGCAACCCTTGGTATGGTGATATCCCCCTCTTTTTACGAACTCAAAATTTCAAACCCCATCTTACTCGTGATGATCAAAGGCGCATATGCCAACAGGACCCCCGCTACCTCCTTTTGGGGGATGTCCTCTATCGATAAGGAATCAACACCATCTTAGGTTGATGCCTTGATCACTAAAAAGTTGAGCAAGTCTTAAATGACTGCCATAGCAGGGCTTGTGGTAGCCACTTCTCAAGGATGGCCACTGCCCAAAAAATCCTTTGCGCCCATTATTTTGGCCCACTCTCTTCCATGATTTCATACAAGAAGTCAAATGATGTGAGTAATTCCAATGATACACTCATAAGGCATGAGAACCACCTTCTCCCTTACATCCAGTCATAGTGGTGGGCCCCTTTTGTAAGTGGGGCATCGACTTCAAGACCTATAACCCTGTCATTCGGAAACCACAAATACATTGTGGTCGTTGTAGACTATTTCACCAAATGGGTAGAAACAATGCCCACATATAATAACATTGCCGAAACTACCGCATGGTTTTTCTTCAACCATGTCATAACACGGTTTAGTGTTCCCAAGGAGTTGGTTTTAGACCATGACAAACATTTCAAAAATGAAATATTTCAAGAGTTATCCTAACACCTTGGTTTCTCTCACAAGTTTGCATCACCATACTACCCACAGTCCAATGGACAAGTAGAATTCGTTAACAAGGTCCTAAAAACAATGTCACAACATATGGTGAACACTCATAAAACCAATTGGAACCATATGGTGTTCTCCACCCTGTGGGCATATTTCACAACGGTCGAGGAATCCACAGGGTTTACACCCTTCCAACTAGTATATGGCATAGAAGCAATACTTCCCATTGAGTGTGAGATCCCCACCTTACACTCAACTATCAAAATTTTAACTAACACCAAACCTTTGGAACAAATGTTGGTACATCTGGAGCTTTTCGATGAGTGCCAATGGGAATCCATCCAGAGTAATGAAGCACAAAATAAAAGGGTCAAAGCCTCCTTTTATTGCAACATCACCCCTCGAACATTTACCGAGGGGGAGTTAGTCCTCTGCTCCAATATTTCCAGAGAAACCGTAGGACCTAGGAAGTTCCAAACCCTGTGGAGGGGCCCATACATCATCAAACATTGCCTCCTCAAGGGGGCATACATACTATCAAAGCCCGATGGGACTTGCCTAAAAAATCTTGTCAATGGTCTTTACCTCAAAAAATTTCACCCATAAAATTCTAGAATAGACATGTATGCACCATGACTTATTTTTATGATGATCACCTCATCATGGATTCACTCTAAATATCATTCTCTCATCATGTGTCAAAATATGGATCCTCCACTAGCTTATCATCGTGGGTTTGCTCACTACGCATCTTGATGGTTGTAGAACCTCGCCACTACAGCCTGGGCCATATACTCTCCGAACCAGACACCTCATCTCTTGAATGGACTTTGTATCAGGTTAGCCACAAATAATCAAGAAGAATACGATGTCGTCATAGGCCTTTTGGTCGATGCCCACCACCTAGGTATCCATCATTTCCATGTATTCCTTGATTTCCAACTATTTGTATCGCAGTTAAACAAGACCTTTCAAGTCCCAGATACACGCCTTTTCCAAAAGTATCTAAATGCACAAAGGTTAGCTCGACATTTCCAGCATACCACATTTACACATATACCAAGGGATCAAAATCACATAGTTGATGACGTAGCTAATCAAATCCTAGACTAGCATGCATCACATATATATAACCATCAAGATACATAAACCATCAACGTAATATACATCTCAAAATGCAGAAATACATCAACAAGTATAGATGCAAGTGACATATCATGAGAGTCACCAAAAAAATAATCTCGTATATACATCAAAAAATATGAGTACCAAAAATATCCACATAGTCCACTGACTCACGACCAGGATAAATACGTCACACACACATATTTATAGGGGAGCATCCTCATAATGGGTGCATTCCCTGGTACACACATAATCTATCTATCTATCTATATATATATATATATATATATATATATATATATATATATAAATATATATATATAAGGTAGCATCCTCATAATGGGTGCATTCCCTGGTACATACATAATCTCATCCAAAAGCAAGACCACCAAGTCTATCTAGGGCTCCCGCAGCCTAATCTCTATGCATGGAGCCAAAATCATACTGGTAGTAGCCATCGCCATGACTATACAACACACACACACACACAGATATATATATATATATATATATATATATATATATATATATATATATATATATATATATATATATATATATATATATATACAGGGGCATGCTCATAATGGGTGCATTCCTTGGTACATACATAATCTCATCCAAAAGCAAGACCTCCAAGTCTATCTAGGGCTCCTGCAGCCCAATCTTTATGTCTGGAACCAAAATCATACTAGTAGTAGCCATCACCATGGCTATACAGTGCAAAACAGGTCGGTGCACTTGCTCTAGTGACATCATCATCTCTACAAAGACCTCCGCTAGCGTGGCCCATCCATCAATGGGTAACCCTCTACTCAGGGCCTCTGCTCTGCCCCAAGTGTCTTGGTAACTCTGCGGCTTAGCCTCTATAGTTGTGAAACGCACCTTTGCAACCTTAGCATGCTCACGCCATCGCTCTGCATCCCTGCCTGCTGCTATGCTACTACCCTCACTAGAGGGTCCACCAATATCTAACTGGCATCCTTGTGCCAATCGCTCAGGCCCAGCCGGTGGCCTCACAACCCTCAGTCTCTATGGTAGGGGTTCATCCCATGTGGCACCCATATGTCTAGGATCGTGGCCTACCAAATAGGCTAATGGTCATCCCCGCGACCTCGCATCTACAAGTAAACAAATATGGTATCAACATCATCATAAATAAAAAATCATACTGATACTTGATTATAAACATATGTATACAAATGCAAAAAGAAAAATATACCTACTGGTCCCCAAGCATCACCCAAAGGAAGCCCCATGTCTGGATCTCCCTAGAAGTCCACGCCATGATAGGAATACTCCAGAATCGACTGAGGATTAGAGTTGAATGAATCCTATACATTGGCATTCCAATAATTCCCTCCCACACCACCCCCAGCTCATAACATCGCAGGTTCCCAACGACATATACGTGGGTCCATGGAAAGCCCTGCCGACACTACTAATATCGGACGTAGCATAACCACCCTCTCATACATAATACTACAAATGACACTCACGTAAAAAAAACTCTAGTGTACCATGCCGCACCTGTGTCAAATGAGACAGCATTCCCCTATGCAAAAAATGAGCCCAATAAAAAAGTGGCCCACCTACAGCTGTTGGAGGACCGCTATATGTGGCCTCGACACTTTGTTGGGGGATGATGATCCCACCAGCCTCACAATCATCGCCAACATCGCTCGCTCATCGAGATCCAACAAAACTGCAATTCTAATGAAACCCTCCTCATACAGTTTACGCCCACAGTGAGCATCACCCTCACCCTCTACCCACCTGTGGATATCCACATGCCCAACTGACAGTGGATAGGGCAAAGCCTCCCCATGAGGTAACAAACTAGTAACAAAATAAATATTGTTATGGGTCGATATCATCAGATTTATCAAATGAATAACCATAACCTGTCCGTCCACATCCCAACATTGAATCAAAAAGCGCAGGAACCTACCTTGCGACCTCAAAAGGGGGTTTTGAAGAAAATTCAGAAGGGGCCACTATGCTAGCAACTAGCTAGTAGCTGGATCCCCTACCACATTTTCATGGAGGTTCTCCTAGTAGCTCTCCCGCAAAATCATCCTGCCAGGCAGGATACCATGTATCAAATTTAAATAGCAACCTAGACTATAAAAAGAGAGAGAGAGAGACAAGAAAACCCCTTTTTTTCTCAATAAGCGTGTGCCTATGAGTTTGATAGATGTGATTTCACGTTCTTATTTCCCCAATAGAAGCACAAACACGCGTCTTCCATGCCCCTAAGCTGCGATATCCATGGTGCAGAAGATCGTGCAACTGTTTTTCAAATAGGTGCACAGTCTGCACTCAGATGCGCGACCATTGCCCACTCTGCCAGCAAAGCCACGGCGACCCCCAAAGCGTTTTGTTGTGGCATATCTTACCTCAAATGCATGGAATGCACATCTGAGGTTGAGTTTTGCATGGAGTTGCCATGCAAAACCCTCAATTTTGCACAGCGACCACGCGACTCCAAAGGAGTCACCCACGCAGCTAAGAAAAGTCAAACTTAAAAGGCCATACAAGGGACCCCTGTATGGTCTATCTACCGAAGACTACCAAAATGACAATGTGTAGGGTACAAAACATTACTTGGCTATTCCTGTGTGCATCCTTAGTGCTCTGGTTCAGCGCAACGGCAAGAAATGCTCCAAAACCTTGCTCTGGCCTCTACAACTCAGCAATGCAAATGAAGTGATATTTGGCCCCCCTTAGACCTATCTATCGCCCATTTCGCCATTTTTTGGAGTCCATTACATAAGCTTAGGACATCCACTGAAAAAACTGGATGAGACGCAAGGATTACTACCACATCATCTTCATCATCGAACTCTCCATTCCAGTAAATGCCAAAACTCATTTTTGGGCCCATCGCACACTCAAATATTCATGTCAGGTACTCCTCTAGTTTTTTAATTCATAGCATTCAATCAGTCAAAAATTATATGTATGCTTGAATAGATTCTTTCACTTGAGGTATCGATCATGTATATTATAGGTACATCACACACGATCCGCTTCAGCCAACACCTCAACAAAAAAATAACAGAGCAGGTATCATTAATCTCCACTTAGCATGATAGGCTTCCTCCTAAGATTTTCATATTTTGACATCATTTCTCCAAAATGAACCATAGTTTCCCTTATCATGACCATGTTTATCACCATTTCACCTTCACATTTGATAAACATCTACTTTAGTCGATAGAGCCCTCCCACTCATGACTCACTTCATGTTTGAAGACCCCTCTTCACTATCAGAGCCATGACCACTTACTCTGGCCCGAGAACCACTCCACTTACATGCCTTGAAGTTTAGCCTCATTATGGTACACTCATCACACATTCACCCCATTTCTTGGGCCATCCCTGGTACTTTACGGTAGATCAAGATGGATGCACCTCCATGTCTTACATTTGGCCTATCATTCACCACATTGCATAGCCCATCTATGTCACTTCATCCGCCTCACCAACGCAACACAAAGACCAACCAATGGCACCCCTACCCTCAACAAAAAGCACCACACTTCCATACAAGTCACCATCGTTATGGGGAATCCATCTCCATGGTTGTACATACAAATCATCCTCATATTCTTTTCACAAGTGTAAAAGGAATTTTTTTAGGAGAGAGGCTCCCACCCAAATTTTTTTTATTCATGTATTTTAATCGGCAACAGTTTCTAGTCACCCTTGGTTAGAGCTTGAACATCACCAACAATCACTTCCCATCTTCTCGCTAGTTAAAACATACTCACACCCACCCTGGAAATCCTACCGAATCTAGGGCCATCCCTATTAGTAAACATGTTTTGACCACTGCTATCTATACAAAATCTTTGACCTCGGACCAGTTGTCCATATCCTCTTATATAGTTAGCTCTCACTATCATGCTTTATCTGACCCACACTATTGTAGTCTGTTTACATCTCATATTGATTCCTCGACACAACATGTCGGGTGGTTAATTCTCCTTTCTTGTTGACCTCAACATTTGAATTCCAGGATAGGGACAGTATTTTCAATACTCCCACCTTGAAGGGATATCCTCTGGTGGCACAATGTGAATAACTATTTCCCACTGATGTCATTGGTCCCCTTGACATTCAACACCAACACAAGATTTTATGTCAAGGTGGTTCCATACTTAGCTATAGTTGCAGTTCTTTCATTTAGTCAAAGACCCCCGCATCACTAAGCACCTCATTCAACAATTGTTACACCATAATATGGGGGAGGTACCCAAATTTGAAGACCCATGCACACTATAACACCTATTTCAACAATGCTTCACCTTTGCTATGCATGGGGCAACCAAATTCAATCTATTTGACCAAGAAGCGCCCTAGAGGGTGTAAGTAATTATCATCATCAGCCATTAGCTTTTCAACCACCATAACGTTGATTGTACAAGACCATTCCTTATCTCATTGTAATAATTTAATATTAGTCTTCATAAAGATAATGGGACATGCCCGCCTCGTATAGACACATTTTTCACTCTTTAGATTTTCACCAGAGCATGGTTACCATTTATACTCAGTTAAGGGGTTGCCCTACTCATGTCCATAACAAGTTATACTTTCTCTAGAAAGTTGATCAGACTCTCCATTAGAAAATATAATGTGATGTATTCTGGCTATATGTTTTCTCCTAACCTCATACATCTGGGGGGAACTATTAACACCAGCAAATCGTACACATGTTTTCACAATCCAAAAGACACTAAAAGTTGTCCAGCAGAATGTACAGGCGAAGATTTTCTAGCTGAATACATCATGAAGTTTTAAAAATTAGAGTTATCTCCTAAGGTATAAAGTTTATAAAGGTAAAAAATTGATGTCACACAGCTATTTATTTGATAAACGTGCATGCATGGAATATCCTTGAAAAGTTGTGCAATTGCAGAAATGGATGACTCAACGATTTAGGACCACTCCATACACTTGGGGCCGATTTTCTGACATGAGCTCAGTCCAGTACAACTAAATTCGAGTCGCCCTGAATATATGCAGCCCTCAATGGAATCATCTTGTCCTACTCATGTGCCATTATCATGGATGAACCAAGAGGGGGAAGATGGATTCAAAAAATTCTATATAAACAAGCCATGGGAGAGCCAAAATATGAGACATTTTTATGCCAGCCAAATTACTATCAGAGCAAACCATGATTCCATTGTTGAAGCCAAATAAGGGAAGAGCACTAGCATGCTAGCCATATTACTTCTAGCCAATCCATCATCCTAGTGAGAAAAGAGGAATCCACCATTGGAGAGTCTTCGTACTTCTTTGAGAGAGAGGAGAAACTTGAAAAGAGATTGAGGAAAATAAACACCATTGCTGGGGATTTTTTAGCACCATAGCTCAAATAATTCTCTCCAGGTGTCTAAGATTCATCTATTTTATTCAACCTCTACTACTAGTAGTCAATAAAGGGAGATTTTTCCATTATTTTGTTAACTTGTTTGCTCCATTGAGCATTGTTTGTGTATTTACCTCTTTGTTTAGTTTATGTTTATGTATTCATTGTTTCCACTATTTACAATGTTGTGTTTATTTAAGTATGTCCACTAACAACACAAATTCTTCCTGTGATCCTTTGGAGGGAACAGTCAACTACTAAGGAGGAGTATTTTGGTACACAATTTCCACAAAAACACTACCACAAAAATAAAAATAAAAATGTCATACTAATCTCATTGAAAAAACTATCTTGTATAATATATTTTTTTAGACCTTGACATTTATGCCTATAATGAGAGTGTTGATGTGGAACAAATTTGGAACTATAATCACTATAGTAGCTAGATGTAGTGCATCGTCTAGAATTAGAATGGTCTAAAGGCCCTATTCCTAGTGATCCAACAACATAACACATCAACTCTTAACAATAAGTTTTCGTAAGCATGCTCTACTAAAATCGAATATATGACATGGATGATATTGCAATATTGGTGACAAAAATCCTATCTCCAAGTTCATATGGTTAATGTGGAGGTGGGGGCGATGAGGGAACATGAGTGGATCATAGGGTTAGGCCATAAATTATGAGAAAGTGTCCCTCTCAATGGTGTTGGGAGCATGATGTTGGAATTGATGCCATAAATTGAGGCAACTATATAGTGGCATTGATGTAAACAATTGTAGGTGTGCTTGTGCATCATCATGATGGATGCCTGACATGTTCTGGTGTTGAAAATAGTTGGCATGGTTCCCGAATATGTTGTGATTTAGGTGTGAATATATATGGAAGGTGACTTTTTTAGTTTTCCCCAACTTACGGAACAAGACATTGATTAGAAATTGTCATCCAACATTTTCAACCTCAATTGCTCATGTATAATATGCATCCATAACCCAAATTAAACATTGGTAATCTGGGTCTACATTCCCAAAATTGGAAAATGACTTGCCCTACCCTGTTCCCAAGTAACTTGGTCTTCACTATTATTTTTCTCCATCGGTATTCTCCCATGGTTTTGGTATTGACCTAATATTATCAAAATATACCATAGTAAATTTTTGTGGTAAATTGATGGGTTGGATAGATCTAGTCATCAAGAGAAGTGTATAAATGGGCACATCTTGCATCAAATGGGTACCCATCTAAGTGATTAAGATCTATTTTTCTATGGATCGATCTAGGCAATTATTCTTATATTCTGGTAAAATTTTGGAAGTAATGGTTACCCTTTCTCTGTTTTGAGAGACCGTATGGTTCCTAAATTCTCTTGGAATGATCAATCATTGAATGGTTTTGACTTTGTCTTGGCACAGTGTCAATTTTAGGGTAACATGATCATTATGGTGTTATATGGATCACATTTATCTCATAATAGTGAATGCTTGAAGATTGAATCTAGTGCACAATTACATGTAAAACTATTCTAAAGTGTGTATTAAGGTCTAAGACCTTGATTCTGTATGGTGGCCTAGCTTGTTCTTGAATTGTTATTTTCTCTTGAATTTGTATAGGAATATCTACCTAAATGATCTAACCATGTTCTAAACATCACATTTTGTCTGAGCATGAATGAATTTTGGTGATTCCAATCTGATGCGTATGATTTAATGCTTCCTCTGTCGTGGCACAATTGCATAATTGCGGATGAGTGGAAATGATTAATGCATATATCATCTAACCCAATTTGAAGTGATGAAAATCATTGATCTCACAAACTCGTAAGATTGTGACAAAGGGTGCTCTTCTTCCCATATTTATATCCTCTGATATGGTGCATAAGTCTGCAAACAAGAGCTTGACGAGTCTATAGATGTGGTGATCATGAACAATCAATATTGATGACTTTATCTGTGTTTTGCCATGGAATTAATTACTGGTGTGATTGTGCGAGTAACCTGATGTGATATATTGGCCCATATTCTTAATTAGTGAGCGAACAATAAGATGGTGTTGAGGTGTTATGCTACAAAATAATCTAAAGGAAATTGATTTGGGCATAAAGACAATGCAATATAAGAGGTTATGATCCAATGGACTTGAATGTATGGCTATAGGTTGAGAATGATGATCCAATTTGGGCAACACTTGTAGTCGATTGAGTTCCTAAAGTGTAAGGGGAGTAATTCCATCTTTGAATTGGTGTAGATCATTACGTTCACCATACCAATATTTTGTGGTTAAGGGAGAATATTTATGGAAAGCATAGTCAATAAATACAATCTACTAATTATGTGAAGGGTTTTTATGTCTTACGAAGGCTGATATTCAAACTCATGAATTCATCATTTGGTCGACATGAGTAATGATGTGACTACTTGGTAACCTTGGTTGTTGCTTGTATACCTTACTGACAGTGTGATAAGTGTTGCCTTGATTGATAATTATTATGTTTGCAACTTGAATGTTTGCTGATATTTAAAGTTATTCTTACATTGCTGATTACCAAATATGTTTGTTGTCATGAAAATAGTCAAAATAGTTGTTAAGAAAGATGATGAATAGGTCATAGATGTTTTTTGGTTTCCAAAATTAGATTTGTTTGTTGTATTTCACATCATATGATAGGGGATGATTCCTCTATATTATTTTCTACCCTGCTGCTTGTCTATCAGTGACTGTTGAGCTTGACGTTGTGGAAGCTACTTGGTTGATTTTTTCCATAAAATATTCAATGACATAATTTTTGTATGAATCATGTTGATTCTAGCTGACCTTTAAGTATTTTGAATATGGTTTTGCTACTTCGTGATTTGTTGAAGTGACGAGTTAGACATTTGACTGAGTACTCCATGATTAAAAAATTCTATTTAGATTTTATGCTAAAAGAACTATTAAGGTAGGCCAAAGTAGTTATTTGATGTTGCAAATTGGTACACTATTAACGACAATGTCTATGGAATAAATAAGATGCTTATATACTTTTTCTAAGCTATTAAAGTATGTTGGTGTTATTAGTTATGTTGATGTTTTGATTCAAGGTGTGTCTAGTTTGGGACAGCATGAGGAATGTTTGGGACAAAGTGGCTTCTTCATTCTTTGGCTTCTTCATTGTTATTAATGTCATCATAGGATCATAAAGTCATTATGTAGGAGTGCAACATCCATGTAGCATGACGCATGAACAATGTCATCATATACTAGTGCAGTCATAGTGTAGCATCATTAGGATAACTCCAAAATAATCTTCCAACCATCACATGATCTCCAACCATGTTATCAAGACCTCATCAAGTGCCATCATTAATTGTGGTCATTCATCAAGAATATGACATCATCAAATGTAGTCCTCCATATGTCATCAAGGGCTTCTAAATACTTGGCACTTGGCACTTCTTAAGACTTTGTTGTATTTCACATCATATGATAGGGGATGATTCCTCTATATTATTTTCTACCCTGCTGCTTGTCTATCAGTGACTGTTGAGCTTGACGTTGTGGAAGCTACTTGGTTGATTTTTTCCATAAAATATTCAATGACATAATTTTTGTATGAATCATGTTGATTCTAGCTGACCTTTAAGTATTTTGAATATGGTTTTGCTACTTCGTGATTTGTTGAAGTGACGAGTTAGACATTTGACTGAGTACTCCATGATTAAAAAATTCTATTTAGATTTTATGCTAAAAGAACTATTAAGGTAGGCCAAAGTAGTTATTTGATGTTGCAAATTGGTACACTATTAACGACAATGTCTATGGAATAAATAAGATGCTTATATACTTTTTCTAAGCTATTAAAGTATGTTGGTGTTATTAGTTATGTTGATGTTTTGATTCAAGGTGTGTCTAGCTAATAAAGGTTGTTGAGATGAGATTGAAAGTCGTTAAATGATGTTTCTACTGATGATAGAACTAGTGTGTGGTTGATGATAGTGTGTTTGAAATTCATAATTGTCTTTCCTATGATCCAGGGTTGGTGTTGCCAAGGCTAATTATAGAATTATTATCTGCTAATGAAGATGTTTGTTACCGCTGAAATTTGAGTATTAGTTTGAAGTTTTTTGTGGTATCTAATGCTTATGTAGGGGGGCTGTGGGCATGGCAGAAGATTGTGTAGTGCAATATTGACTAAATTATGTTAGTGAACTATAACTTTAGTGGATTTGCATGATATTGTTGATGTGAGTCCAAGCATTTAATAGAGTAGGTGTTGTTGATACCTAAGTATGTAGATTGTTGTTGCAACTGATAGAGTGAGCGTTGGTTGAGTTGGTATGTTACTGGTGTATTATTGAGTAAATGGTGAGGTGTTGATAATTGATTTCATTAGGGTTTGTGTGCTACTTAAGGTCTTATGTTAGCAAAAGCTACTAATTAAGTATATTTCTAATAAATGTTGGTGCTGCTACTTAGAATTTGATTGAAAAAATATTTATCATTGTAAAGATCTTCCTTGCAACATTGATGACTATGTGATCATGTCTACTGAGAAAGTATTTATATGTCATTGATAATAGAGATCGAAGATCAGAGTTCTAAGTATTCTTGTATTTCTAATAACTATGTCTTCTAAGATCCAGTTGATGTATTATTGAGCACTATATTGCTTATATTTGTTTCTAATGATGACAAGGGGTGATAGTTAAGTTGGTTGTTGATCACAAAGCTTTGTTATTGATGTATTGATGGTTGAAGCTACTAATAGGGTTTGTGAAATTGACAAAACAAGAGTGTGTTGATTTTTTTTGCTAAGAAAAGAATTTATATCATATTGTCCATTGATTGTTGAGTAAGATGCTACTAGGGTTTGGTGATACAATGACGAAATTATCTTGATGTTATTATTGGAGTGACCTTATTGCAGATTTGAAGAAGTATATTTTTATTTCTGAAGTTATTGTGGATCCAGTTTGAAAATGGATGGAAGGGTAGCACACATTGATTAAATGGGGTTGGTGCCTCCAACTACTGTGAGCCAAAAAATTAAATATGGGAGTGGGTTCTTCTTGCTGGTGGATTCTAGTGAAATAGTAGAAGGGAGTGGGTGTGTTTGTAGTCATTTGTGTGCCTAGACCATAAGGGGAGGTAATCCAGGTATGAATTGGTGCATATTATTACAATGGCCATACAAAGAGTCTAAGTTTAAGGTACCCTATGTATGGAAAGAATAGTCAACAAATGTGATCTGCTAATCGTGTAAAGGGTTTTTCTATCTTTTGAAGCTTGTTATACAAACTCATGAATTAATCATTTGGTTGATGAGAGTAATATTGTGACTACTTGGTAACATTGGTTGTCACTTGCCTACCTTACTAACAGTGTGATAAGTGCTTCCTTGATTGATAATGTTTCTGTTCAAAACTTGAATGCTAGTTCTTGTTTTAATTTATTCTTATCTTGGTGATTTTCAAATATGTCTGTTATCATTACAATAGTTAAAATAGTTTTTATTAAGAAAGATGATGAACATGCCATAGATGATGTTTGGTTTCCAAAATCAACATTTTTTGTTGTATTTCACATCATATGATAGGGGATGATTGGACTATATCATTTTCTACTATGCTTCTTTTCTATCATTGACTGTTGAGCTTGATGTTGTGGAAGCTACTTGATTGCTCAATCATTCCATAATACATTCAATGATAGAATTTGTGTATGAATCAAGCTGATGTTAGTTTAGCTTTAAGGATTTTGACTATGGTTTTGTTACTTCACAATTTGTTGAAGTCGTTCTTTCGACATTTGGTCGAGTACTCCATTATTAAAAACCTTTATTCAGAGTTTGTGCTAGAGGAAATATTGAGGTAGACCACGGTAGTTGTTTGACGTTGCAAATTTGTACACTACTAATGGCAATGTCTCTGGAATAACTAAGTTTCTTATATACCTTTTCTAAGCTCATAAAGCATGTTGGTGTTTCTATTTATGCTAGGGTTTTGATTCAGGGTGTGTCTAGCTAATAAAGGTTGTTGAGATGAGCTTGAAATTGATAACATGTTACTAGTACTGATGATAGAAAAATTGTGTGGTTGATGACAGTGTATGTTTGAAATTCAAAAATGGATTTCCTATCATCTAGGGTTATTGTTTCCAAGGATGATTAAAGAATTATTATTTTCTAATGAAGATGTTTGTTGTCGCTAAAATTTGAGTATTAGTATGAATTTTTGTGTGGTATCTAATGTTTATGTAGGAGCGATGTGGGCATGACAGGAGATTTTTTAGTGCAGTATTGACTCAAGTATGTAAGGGAACTGTAACTTTAGTGCATTTCCATGATTCTATTTTTGATGTGAGACCAAGTATTTGACAGATTATGTATCAATGATACCTGAGTAAGTAGATTGTTGTTGCGGATGGAAAGGAGAGTGTTGGATGAGTTGGTATGTTACTGGTGTATTGTTTAGTAAATGGTGAAGTGATGATAATTGATGCCATTAGGGTTTTAATGATACTTGAGGTATTATGTTAGAATAAGATATTGATTAAATATATTGATAATAAATCTTGATGTTTCTACTTAGGATTTGATTGAAAAATTATTTATCATTGCAAATATTTTCCTTGCAACATTGATGACTATGTGATTATGTCTGTTGAGATAGTGTTTATATCTTTTTGATCATAGAGATCAAAGATCAGAGTTATGAGTCTTCTTGTATTGCTAATAACTATGTCTTTTGAGAATGTATTGATGTATTTCTAAGTACTACATTGCTCAAATTTGTTGCTAATGATGATAGAGGGTGATAGCTAAGTTGGTTGATTACCAAAAAGTGTTATTATTGGTGTTTGCATGGTTGAAGTTGATGTTAGGTTTTGTGAGATTGAAAAATTAAGGGTGTGTTGATGGTTGTTTGTTGAGAAGAGGATTTATATCATATTGGTCATTCATTCTTGATGTAACTTTCTGCTAGGGTTTGGTGATACCATGACCATATTATCTTTATATTATTGTTGCATTGATCTTGTTGCATAGTTGAAGAATTCTATTTTTATTTTTGAATTTATTACGGATCCAGTTTGAAAATGGATGAAAGGGTGGTCCATGTTGATTAAAGGGAGTCCATGCTTCCAGCTGGTGGGTGCTAGAAAATCAAAGGAGGGAGTGGGTGCTTCCTGTTGGTGGGTTCAAGTGAAATAGTAGAAGGGAGTGGGTGTTATTGGTGCACTAAGATGACTTATTAAAAGTGATCTTAATACCTACATTAATCATCAACCCAGGGTAACTCTCTTTATTTCAAGAGTGTTCAACATTGTATATGGAAGCGAATTCAGAGGAAAATTCATAATGAAATGATTTATAACCATTGCAAATACTAATATCTAATTCTCAAAATTCAATCCAAACAATTCTGAAAGAAATATTTAAAACATTTTCAAATATACTTAATCCACTCTCCAAGAAATTGAATTGGAATGTAAGTAAAAGGAATCACTCTTAGCAATCTAACTGATATTGACACTAATTCATTTAGCATGAAGGAAAGCTACAGCAATTGAACAACAAATAACTATGCAAACATATCATGGAAAGCAATCAACTATAAGCTTGAGATCTCAAGTAACACTACTCTAGAATGAACAACAATCGAATACTTAAATCAACCTGATCAATTTTGTAAAGATTAGCACACAACTATAAACAACAGAAAGATCTAGAATCTAGTTTGAATAACAAAAGCAAATCATAATCATCAATACTCACTTCAATCGAAATAATGCTAATTTCACAAACTAACAT
This sequence comes from Pinus tabuliformis, assembly GCA_031772625.1. Classification (NCBI taxonomy): domain Eukaryota; kingdom Viridiplantae; phylum Streptophyta; class Pinopsida; order Pinales; family Pinaceae; genus Pinus; species Pinus tabuliformis. Next base: position 361,807,452 of record CM062813.1, read on the forward strand.
AATAAACAATTATCAGAATGAGCAGAAGTAAATATGACACAATTAAAGCATAATAGAGTTACAACGTCACAGTAATGAAAGTTCTATGTGTCCAAAATGAATGATTACAATCTTAAAATTCCTAACTAGATGTTCATTTCACCTAATGGCTTTATATAACTTTTGGAAAGGTAAATGGATAGAAGTGAATCCTTAGGATCAGGAGATCCTGAGGATTTTGCAACCATCAATCTGATTTCATTAAAGAATAGAATTGATCCTCCTCGTCTTCCGCTATCCTTCATAATTGAGACATTGTCCTTATTATTTCTTGGTCGTTGTTGTTCTGTCGTTTGAACAATAATCATTCAATTCACGTCCCTGCATATAAAGATAGTGAAAGTTAGTTTTTTGTACCCAGATTTACCTAATTTGTTAATAATCGATTTCATCCAGCTTCTGCTATTGTTCCTTCTATATTTATTCCTAAAACAAAAATAAATACATAAATACAAATGATTAATTAGGATAATATGAGGATAAAAAATACATTTTCCACAGCCCAACATACTCCCCTGCTTACCTTTTTGCATGTCCTCATGCAATCAGATGATTGAGGTGCAGTTGAGTCAAGGAATAAGCAGGATAAACCTCTTCCTTATACATCTTAAAACTATTTTTCTATTTGAGTACTACAAAAGCCTAGTTCACAATGTATTCTGGCAAATTATAATCACTGTAATACCCATCATGAGGGTACCGGATAATTGGATTTTTGTAACGGCACCCTATCCAGTCAGGGCCCATGCTTAGAACCATATTGTTGTATTTGTGTAGGCAAATAGAGGCAACTTTGAAATTTCTAAACCCAAATTGCTCCCTGTTCTTGACATTGTTACTGGAAGCTTCCAATATTTGTCTTACTGCTGACAAGGCTTCCTCCTTAATTTCCTGAAAGTATTCCTTCCCTACCTATATGATGTCTATATGGAGTGGTCCTAATTGAGCCACAATGCCTATTCATTTCATGAACTGTTTATGTTGGACAGAAAGATGTAGGGGTTTTGTGGGTTCTCCCCTGACCCATAAGTTTATACCATATTCCCTTTTTTGAAAAGTATTATGGGCTTTAGCCCATTTAATCTGATTGGTGGAAAAAGAAAGAAAATCTTGAAATTGAATATCCCCAATGAAGGGGCCAGGATTACTATCCAAGTCATCCTCTAAGAAAAAATTGTGCATGTAAAATTCACATTAAAGGCGTTGTACCTATTCATTTTTTTCTTTGAAACATTTGACAAAGTCTGCAGTGGTTTTTAATTCCATTGACTTACTAGCCTTGACGGCTTTAACCTTTAGTAAAAGGTATCTTTCTAACAAGAATAGTGCATACTTGGTGGCCAGTGCTTGACAAGATAAAGCATCCATGTAGAGAGAGAAAATAGTCTCAATTTTCTCTTTGGCCTTCTACAGCTTAGCTTGTGCTTTTTCTACTTTCTTCTGTTCGTCTTTTAAATTAGCGAAAGTCTCATCTTCTGTGACAGTAAGTGCCTCAAATTTCTTCCTCAATTCCCGGTGTACTTGTAACGACACTACTTCTTCCTTATGTCGAGCCAACTCCTACTGAGTCTTGGATAATTCATTTAGCAATTTTATGATAACAACTTCCCTTACTAGAGGAACATAGTCAAGTGTTTCCTCTATCTATGTTTCATCATCCTGTGTTATCATTGAGTTAGTTTGAACAACATCCTCAGCTGCTTCTTAGGTCATACAACAATCTACCTGGGGCTTTCCTTCAAAATCAGTTTGAACAACAACTTTAGTTTTTCCTTGGGACTTACAACAATCTTCCTGATTATTCTCTGTATAATTGTTTTGGACAGCAGCATCTGTAGTGGGAAAGTCCATTTGGGTTTCCATTCGAAAAATGCAAGGACCTTCTATCTGCATCTCACTACTCTTTGAAGGACATTTCTCTATTTCGGTTCCTTTTGAATAAACAAAAGGGCTCTAAGTCTGGGTTTCAATATCCTCCCAAAAACAAGGTTCTATTTGGGTCCCTATAGTCTCCAGTTCTACTTTCATTTTTCGAACCCTAAGTGCTTCCTTCAACCATCTCTTAGTTGCTTAATTGCTTTCTTCTACTTCCTGTACTTCTTAAGCAACTTCCTTAATCTATCCTTATATGTTTTCTTTGTCATGAGGTTGTTGATCGGCAGTAGCACAACTATGTTTATTTCTGGTTCAGGTGGAACTGTGATGATATCAAGATGAGGTTCTAATGGAACTGTGTCTCCCAAAGGATTCTCGTCTTCCAGGTCTTTTTCTTCATGAGCTTCCCTCTCAGGAGACTCCAATGGAATGGTGTCCCCTGAGCGATTATCATTTTCAGGGTCTTCTTCTGTATGGGCCTCATCCTTTGGGGACTTCATTAAGATAGTGTCCCCCGGTTGATTTTCATCCTCCAGGGTTTCTTCTGTAAGGTTTTCCTTTGTTGGAGATTCCACTGGGATAGTAACCTCAGTTTGATTCCCATCCCCGAGGGTTTCCTCTGCATGGGCCTCTTTTACAAGGGGCTCATCCATAGAAGGAACTGATTCCCTCTGACCCTCCAAATTATCAGTAAATGGAAAAGTTTCAGCATGGCCAGAACTGTCAGTAGGGGCAGCTGGTTAGGGGCATAATTTTTCCCTTTAGAATTTCCAGATAGCTCCCTTTATCCAGAATTTCCCCATATTCTCCAATACTTGGGCAACTTCTTCCTCATAGTTCTACAAAGAGTCATCTTGTGGACTTGGAGAGGGCATGTGGGATGACCCTGCTTGTTCCAATTGAATTGGGTTTTGCTACTACGATTTCATCCTCACAGAGCATCTACGCTTTACTGGGCCCAAGGGCAAAGAAGGATTCCTTATTTTTCTTATCCTGCTTGGACCTATTACTCTTGCCCCCTGTTGTTCAGTCTCTGGGTTTTCTTCAAGTGGGGTCAAGGTAGATTTTACAAGGTTATCCCAGGTCAATTATTGTTGGGCCATTTGATGAATGATGATTAATTTAATCATCCCATGATGGCTGATGACAAGATGTGGGTCTTTCGCCTCTCTGACCCGACTAGAAACGTCATCCAATAAGGAATTTAAATAAAATGGCAGATTAACTGTAATTTTCTGTTTCAAAATAGCTAACAGTTTAATTTGTCAAGGTTTTACAACATCCTAACGTCTGTCACAGATGATATAACTCTTTACAATGGTTTCCAATTCCTACCATGGTTTCATTAAAGCTGTAGGGTGAATCTCTTTTCCTTTGCGCACCAGTTGTTCATCTGGGTCTAGAAATACTGTGACTGCATCTTGGAGAAGAACATGCTTATCTGTCCATCTCATACCTTCTGCTAGAAGTCTAGAGACTTCCACTCTAACTAATTCAGAGACTGTTATGTTTATTCCTTTTACCGTCATGTGCCCATTCTGTAAATTCTGTAGAAATTCAAGTGTTATTTCCTCATGAAATCCCTGTAATCTAGTTAGATATTGAAGCCAGCCAGCATGCTGAAGAATTTCACGAGACTGTTCTAATACCCGAGGAATTGGTTCACTTACAAGTTTGCATGCACTCTTCTCACAATTTCATAGTTCGGAACAACAACATAGAACGTTAAAGCTATTGATAGAGCAGTGACGTTGTTTCAGACTTAATATGAAAGGAAATTATGTTATTTGTCTCATCAACAGTATTTGGAGCAACGTCACAATTAATTCGCATACTATCCATAACATAGACCATTCCCCCTCCAATCAGAAATCCATTTGATAATTATTACACACGTGCATTCATAATGCAGTCCTTCAACTAGAAAGTAGTTTAATAATCATCACACATGATATCCATAAATCATCACACATACTATCCATAACATAGACCATCCCCCATCCAATCATAAGCGAGAGTCCACACCCACAAAGCATGGGAAAAAGGGAGAGGCGTCTGGAACTCATAAATACAACTAGACAATCAATCAAAGAGGTGTAAAATACGACAAAAGCAATCAGAGCAGTACAAGTCAAAAGATTTGAAATGACTGTAAAAAGGAATAAAATAGAGATTAGATCATTATGTGAAGAGATATTTACCTTAGGTGGAAAAGGTGACGAACGCATGACCGACGATAAATATTAATGACTGTTGGTATCGGTTGATCGGACAATAATGATATAATGTATATAAAGATATAGTTTACCATGCATGTTAGTTAATTTAATTAGAAATGTTGTTCAAATGGTAAATTCTCCTTTAGAAATTAATCAATAGGGGGTAATAGGATAAAGAGTATTTGGAAATGTAACAGAGTACTTCAATACCATAAGAAGAGCCACTACTACCAGCAGGGATTCATAACCTTGACAAGGTTGCTTTTTAACCCGAAAATGAGCCAGAGTCCTCCTTTTTGTATTTAGATGATTTTCTTTTTCCTTACTATAAAGAGACCACTATGCTGGCATGGTGACCAAATACTCATAGTGCCATTCACCAGGATATAACAAAGTGATCAGGTTGGCTCGTGATGAGACCTCCTGTCCTTCTGACGATTTTAACTATCAAGAAGGTCATTACCCTGGTGTGGTGGCCATAATGGAATGTCACTTGTTACACCCTTATGATCATGGTAGGCTGGCTCGTGATGAGACCCCCTATCCTTTTTAAGAAGATGTATGTTGTATTTTCATATTTTTATTGTAAAGGGAGGGAGGCTCATTTACTCCTTAAGAAGTAAATAAAAATTCCAATGAAAGCTATGATTTTATCCCTATATCATCATACCAAATGGAATTATCAATTGAAAGAGTGAAAGATAAACCAACATGGTATTAAGATAGTAAATCATTTAATGATGTGTCCAAATAGAAGATATTCAACTAGTCATTATATAGATGAACCAGGTCAGTTTCGAAATAGATGACCATCAAAATTTTTACAAATCATAATGGTATTAATATTACTATTTTTTCTACTATCTTAGGTACAAATTCCAAATCCGAAAAGATGGTTTCACTAAAAACATGGAAGAGAAAGATAATGGAAAAAAGAATGACCGATGATGGAATAGCGAAAAGAAATCACAACTATTCCTTCTACTGAACAACGACTGTTCAATCGATTGAACAACAACTGTTCAATTGATTGAACAACAAACGCAAAAAAAGAAATCGGTGTTGTTCAATTTATTTAACAGGAAAACACACAAAAACAAATTGGTGTTGTTCAATTGACTGAACAACAATCATTCAAGCGATTGAACAACAAAAGACACAAAAATAAATTGGTGTTGTTCAATCGATTGAATAACAAAACACAAAAAGAAATTGGTGTTGTTTAATTGATTGAACAACAATCATTTAATCGATTGAACAACAAAACACACAAAAAAATCAGCGATGTTCAATTGATTGAATAGAAAAACACACAAAAAGAAATTGGTGTTGTTCAAATGATTGAACAACAATCATTCAATCGTTTGAACAACAAAACACACAAAAAGAAATTAGTGATGTTCAATCGATTGAACAACAAAACACACAAAAATAAATTGGTGTTGTTCAATTGATTGAACAACAATCGTTCAAACAATTGAACAACAAAACATACAAAAAGAAAAATTGGAGTTGTTCAATGGATTGAACAACAATTATTAAACACACCCAAAAACAAGAGAAATCCTCGTATTTACATAGTGATGCCTAACTAAATTGAAACTAACTATAAAAAGAATATATACATTATTTACAGCTGAAGAAAGATATATTTTTATGAAAGTAAAGTTGTCAAGTCATCACTGCTTGCAGCTAAAAATTTCATAGTGGGATCATCATGTACCTGTTGACAAAAAGACTCTTTGGTGAGTGGTTTGTGATAAAGATGCACCCGATGTCCATTCACCTTGAAAGAATGGTCAGACTCATTAATGGTAGTCAGAGTGAGAGTGTCATTGTTTTGTACCTCTTGAATTTCATAAGGGCGAAGTCACCTTGTTTGTGACTTGCTCGGAAAGTCTTGGAATCTAGAATCATAGAGGAGCACCCAGTCTCCTTTCTGAAACATCTTCTTTTTAATAAGAATGTTGTGCCACTTTTCCCTTTGTTGCCGAATAATTGCGGTGCGTTGTAGAGCAAGTAGTCGAGCCTCATCCAATTAATTTATTTGTTGAATTCGTTTAGTTTGGGCCTTCGTCAGATCTAATCCCACTTCTTGGGTTGTTATGAGAGTCTTTATTTCAAACTCAATAGAATATATATATATATATCAGTGCAATAAAATAGGTCGGGCAATGGGGTGTGGGCTGGGTCCAACGCCAATGGCCAGCCCACCCCGAATAATACAACAATATGTATGTATATATATATATATATATATATATATATAATATATATATATATATATATATATATATATATATATATATGGCATAAAATGTAGCGGAGGGTTTAGAGGGGCTTATGGCGACCGACCCTATATATATATATATATTGCGATTGCAATAAGGTTGTGTAAAGGGTTCAGTGGGGGTTGTGGCTACCGATCCCGAAACCATATATTTCATTGTTTGATTGTTTTATATAGTTATTTTAATAACTATATTAAAACGAATTTTGTTACATGGTTATTTCATAACCATATAAAAATGATTTTGTCCCTTATGTAGGTTTAGGAGGCCAATGAAAGAACGCCATGTGTTAATCGCTAATGGCTTCCATGCGGGTCCCACCTGCTTACTCGGATGCCATGTGGCACTCTGTGGGCACCTCTTTTCTCCTGTGATATCAACCTTTCAAGAGCTCTATCTTTCACATACAAGCTCAGTTTGATGAGCTGTTCGCACCTCCATGATCAGGACGACGAGGTATGCGATCTGGTCCTAGGTAGAAGTCATCCTGAGCACTTTTATTTTTGAGCCCTCTTTTGTCCTATGTGTCTCTCTAGAGCCACCTGGATCAATCCTCTCTACTAAGGAGCTTTTGGTCCTCCAAAAGCATGAAAAAATAATCTACACTTTCTCTGTACCCTATCTACATCACAAGCATCCTCAAAAGGCCTCGCTTCCATCTCCTTCACCTTTGTTCTTCAGAGAGTTAAGTGACGAACCGACACCTGCTACTTCTGCAACTTGCAGTACATATTTTTGCAAATTACAGGTTGGAATGACATGACCAACCAAAGACCCAAACATCCCACACTTGCCACGAGTTTATAGCACATACTCAGTGGTCAAGTTTACAACAAGATGGACGTAATACCTCAACTATGACAACAAGGCCAACCTATCATGGTTTCTTCAAAAAGTGATGGAAAACTCATCATCACTACAACACGTGATTTACATACATAAGGCCAGACATTATTGTAACATCACTTTCAGAGTGTAAAATACAACTTAAAACATGACTAGACATCATTGTTGCTAACCAAGTGATGGAAACACATCATAACTTTTACATTTTAAAATGAAAAAAATGATTTACAAAGGAATGACCATGAAATGGCAGCATGTGTCAAAAAAACCATTTTTCACTTGTCAATGTGAATGGGTCACCTCCTTGAGGTGGTATTGCTTGTCGAACAATTGGTCTTCTTGGTTCACACATCGACGCTTTCTCTTTAAGGAACTGCTCTAGATGGAGCCTCCAACAAATGGCTCTTTGATGGCAATTTCTATCGCAATGACTGCAGTAGGCTTTCTTCCTCCATATCTGCTTAACCTATTTCTTTTCATGCTGTTGAGAGGGTCTTTCATGCCTCATGAGTGCTGCCATTCTTTTCCAACACTTAGAAAAGGTATGGTTAGGTAAACCACAAAAGGTACATATTTTTCGATGCCTGGATCTTCGTTCATTATTAACAACATGATCATAATCAAAGTGAACATTCGAAGATCAAAAATGGTTATACCTTCCTTTTCTATTTCTGATGTCAATATGGCAATGAGAGCTTGCCTCAGCTCTCTCCCTGTAATGGAAACTGCCATGGGATGATGGGGATGTTTTCCCATCATTCTCTTTCCTCGACGATGTCTTGGATGAATCTAACACCTTCGAGCACTCTCCTTTAGTGTATCTCGAGCCTGCAAATGGATGTTCGTGCACAACCTCCAAAGGTGGAGTTATGCCTTGGTTATTAGCACCAAGTTCTTCTTTCTCCTCGTGCCTCATCCTTGTAAGGAGCCTCATGTTTGTCCCTGTAATTGGGATCTCCAAATCTCCAACAGACATCATACTATGAGAAGATGAAATCGAAAGGAAATCAACATCTTTTACCTTTTCTTTCGATTTGGAAATAACTAATGAGTGTTTCTCATCATAGGTTGTTGGTGGTTCGCTTGTTGTCTCAGTGCATTTCCCAACTTCTTTCCTAACATACCCAAGTCCTGCCTGATGGGGTAATTCCTCTACTTTGATGGGGTTGACAATGCCTTGGCCATTAACGCCCAAGCCTTTTCCTTCGTACCCCATTCTCTTTAACAGTTTGGAACCATTTCCTGATGATGATTTCACATGATTTCTATGTTCCTCTTCTTTTCCACATGTGGATGTATTCATTAATGTTCTTTTAAAATTCAATTTAACACATCACGAAATTAAAAGGTATTGGAAGGGTCCTTCATCACACCCAGACCTGGATCAAGTAGTATCAAAGCTGCTGCATTAAGTGCTATCAATAATGGTGATGTACACAGAGATGATGTCTCGATCATACAAGGAAAAATTCCCTCATGCAGGAGTGGCTCTAAGAGATGTTCCACTTGGAGCTCTCAATCAAAATACTCCTATCAGTATGACACAAAAACATGCAAGATGAGTATCCCGCCAACATGGCACAAAAGGGATCTCAATGCAAAACATGTATGACAACAACAAGAGTATCCCAAAAACATACAACAAGGGATCTCAAAACATAACATGATGAGTTATGACAGCGGGTACATCACATAGAAGATTCCGCATCAAATCAAGCAAGGAATCATGACAACATGTAATAAACAAGATCCTGCAACAACATTAATCAAGGATATGTGCAACATAATGAAGAAAGAAGAAGTACATGAACACATCATATACCTCATAACTGAGGGACATCTGAAGAAATGGATGTCACACTGTTGAAGCTGCTCGGTCCATCGATCTTAAGGCATTGATCGTATGAAGATGGTTGCTTGCACATGAATGTGGACATTTGCTCTGGCACTTAGAAAAGTGACTAGAAGAAGAAATGAGAGAATAAGAAATCTGAAGACACCATCAGATTTGTGGCATCGAGTAGTGCTGAATCGACTATCCAAAATCCGAATTCTGAGAAGTTGAGAATTCTAGGCTCAGGGAATCTTTTAGATTCCTCAAAGATTCTATTCCATGGATGGACTAAAAATCTGCAACTTAGATGGAAAATTTGATCTTTCCATTTCAATTCCTGCAGAAAACTATGAAAAACAAGTATAAACTTGACTATATTCTGAAATGTCAAAATTTTATCTCCTTGGTAAAATTTCATGGCTCATGGTTCCGCTCCCTGTTTTTGCTAAAATCATGGTTCCACGTGCATTCTGGAAATGACCGAAAAATGTAGACCTCTGATGAAGAAATGAATAAACCCATTGCGTTCGTGGCAATGAGAGGTGTAAAAACCATATAAAATTTGTCAAATTCTGACAAAGTGAGAATTTTTCCCTCCTGCGAAATTCATGGTCCCTGCATTAAAATATTAATTAATCTGCCTTCTACCTCAAAATTTGTGCCTGCAGTCTCACTACTCCTCAAACTATGTGTAGAGGTAAAAATACAAAGTTTAAATAAAAACTTATCAGCGGATTTAACAATGTAAAGTGGTTGGCGCATTGGTTAAAACAGGCAATATGGTTGAGGAGAGGTCGGGGGATCAAATCCCACCCCTCCATATATATATTTTATAAAACCGCATTGATATAACCCCGCACTAACATTAGGTACCCTTAACTGTTGTCAGTGCCTTAAATATCGGCGCTTTCCAAATATCGGCAATTCGCCTTTGAAATCAGCAATTATATCGATGATCGGCATTATTATTGGCGCATGTATCAGCGCGATGACCTGCAGTTGCACCAATATATATATATATATATATATATATATATATATATATATATATATATATATATATATATATATATATATATATATATATATATATATTGGCGATTGGCAGTTGCGGAAGTATTAGTGCCTTTATCGGGGTCTCACTGATTTATATATATCGGCAATATATATAGTATCGGGCGGCGATAAAATCGGTGTGTATTGACGAGTTGCGTCGATATATATATATATATATATATATATATATATATATATATATATATATATATATATATATATATATATATCGGCGCGATATAATAGGTTGGGGCGATGGGGTGCAGGCCAGGTCCACTGCCGGTGGCCCGCCCACCCCGAATAATAGAACAATATATATATATATGGCATAACATGCGGCGGAGGTTTTAGAGGGTTCCACGGGGGTTATGGCCGCCAACCCTATCTATATATATATATATATATATATATATATATATATATATATATATATATATATATATATATATATAGATTGCGATTGCGATAAGGTTGTTTAAAGGGTTCGGCGGGGGTTGTGGCCGCCGTTCCCGAAACCGTATATTTTATTGTTTGATTGTTTTATATAGTTATTTTAATAACTATATTAAAACGAATTTTGTTTCATGGTTATTTCATAACCATATAGAAATGATTTTGTCCCTTATGCAAGTTTAGGAGGCCAATGAAAGAACGCCCAGTGTCAATGGCTGATGGCTACCATGTGGGTCCCACCTGCTTACTAGGATGCCATGTGGCACTCTGTGGGCCCCTCTTTTCCCCTGTCATATGAAACTTTGAAGAACTCTATCTTTCACATACGAGCTCCGTTTGACGAGCCGTTCACACCTCCACGATCAGGATGATGATGTCTTTGATCTGGTCCTAGGTCAAACTCATTCTGGGCAATTTTATTTTTGAGTCCTCTTTTGTCCTGTGTGTCTCACTAGAGCCACTTGGATCAATCCTCCCTACTAAGGAGCTTTTGGTCCTCCAAAAGCATGAAAAAATAATCTGTACTTTCTCTGTACCCTGTCTGCATCACAAGCGTCCTGAAAAGGCCTCGCTTACATCTCCTTCACCTTTGTTCTTCGGAGCCTTAAGTGACAAGCCGACACTTGCTACTTCTGCAACCAGTAGTACATTGTTCTACAAATGACAAGATGGAATGACATGACCAACCAAAGACCTAAATGTCCCGCACTTGCAACAAGTTTATAACACATACTCAGTGGTCAAGTTTACAACAAGATGGACGTAATACCTCAGCTATGACAACAAGGCCAACCTATCATGGTTGCTTCAAAAAGCGATGGAAAATACATCATCACTGCAACACATGATTTACATACCTAAGGCCAGACACTATTGTAACATCACTTTCAGAGTGTAAAATATGACTTAAAACATGAGCATACATCATTGTTACTAACCAAGTGATGGAAACACATCATCACTTTTACATTTTAAAATGCAACAAATGATTTACAAAAGAATGACCATGAAATGACAGCATGTCAAAAAAACCATTTTTCACTTATCAATGTGAATGGGTCACCTCCTTGAGGTGCTTTTGCATGTCTAACAACTGGTCTTCCTGGTTCAAGCACCGATGCTTTGTCTTTAAGGCGCTACTCCGGATGGAGCCTCCAAAAAGTGGCTCTTTGATGGCCATTTATATCGCAATGACTGCAGCGGCATTGCTTCCTCCATATCTGCTTAATCTATTTCTTTTCATGTGGTTGAGAGGGTCTTTCACGCCTCATGAGTGCTGCCATTCTTTTCCAGCACTTAGAAAAGGTATGGTTAGGTAAACCACAAAAGGTACATATTTTTCGATGCATGGATCTTCATTCATTATTAACAACATGATCATATTCAAAGTGAACATTCAAAGATCGAAAATGGTTATACATTCCTTTACTATTTCTGATGTCAGTATGGCAATGAGAGCTTGCCTCAGCTCTCTCCCTGCAATGGAAGCTACCATGGGATAATGGGGATTTTTTCCCATCATTCTCTTTCCTCAATGATGTCTCAGACAAATCTAATGCCTTCGAGCACTCTCCTTTAGTGTATCTCGAGCCTACAAATGGATGTTCGTGCATGACCTCCAAAGGTGGAGTTATGCCTTGGTTATTAGCACCAAGGTCTTATTTCTCCTCGTGCCTCATCCTTGTAAGGAGCCTCATGTTTTCCCTGTAATTAGGATCTCCAAATCTCCAACAGACATCATATTATGAGAAGATGAAATCAAAAGGAAATCAACATCTTTTACCTTTTCTTTTGATTTGGAAAGAACTGATGAGTGTTTCTCATGATCTGTTGTTGGTGATTTGCTCGTTGTCTCAGCACATTTCCCAACTTCTTTCCTGACATACCCAAGTCCTGCCTAATGGGGTAATTCCTCTACTTTGATGGGGTTGACAATGCCTTGGCCATTAATTCCTAAGCCTTTTCCTTCATACCCAATTCTCTTTAACAGTTTGGATCCATTTCTTGATGATGATTTCACATGATTTTTATGTTCCTCTTCTTTTCCACATGCAGATGTATTCATTAATGTTCTTTCAAAATGAAATTTAACACATCATGAAACTAAAAGGTCTTGGAAGGGTCCTTCGTCACACCCAGCCCTGGATCAAGTGGTATCAAAGCCACTGCATTAAGTGCTGTCAATAATGGTGATGTACATAGAGATGATCTCTCGATCATACAAGGAAAAATGCCCTCACACAGGAGTGGCTCTAAGAGATGTTCCACCTAGAACTCTCAATCAAAAGACTCCTATTAGTATGACACAAAAACATGCATGATGAGTATCCCGCCAACATGGCACAAAAGGGATCTCAATGCAAAACATGCATGACGACAACAAGATTATCCCAACAACATACAACAACAGATCTCAAAACATAACATGATGAGTTATGATAGCAAGTACATCACATAGAAGATTCCACATCAAATCAAGCAAGGAATCATGACAACATGTAATAAACAAGATCTTGCATCAACATCAATCAAGGATTTGTGCAACATAATGCAGAAAGAAGAAGTACATGAACACATCATATACCTCACAACCAAGGGACATCTCAGAAAGTGGATGTCACACTGCTGAAGCCACTTGGACCATTGATCTCAAGGCATCGATCATACGAAGATGGTTTCTCGCACATGAATGTGGACATCTGCACTGGCACTTAGAAAAGTGACTAGAAGAATAAATGAGAGAATAAGATATCTGAAGACACCATCAGATTTGTGGCCTCGAGTAGTGCTGAATCGACTGTCCAAAATTCGAATTCTAAGAAGTTGAGAATTTTGGGCTCAAGGAATCTTTTAGATTCCCCCAAGATTCCTCAAAGATTCTATTCCATGGATGGACAGAAAATCTGCAACTCAGATGGCGAATTTGATCTCACCATTGCGATCCCTACAAAAAACCATGAAAAACAAGTATAAACTTGACTATATTCTGAAATGTCAAAATTTTACCTCCTTGGGAAAATTTCATGGCTCATGGTTTAGCTCTGTGTTTTCAATAAAATCATGGTTCCACATGCATTCTGGAAATGACTAAAAAATGCAGACCTCTGATGAAGAAACAAACAACCCCATTGCAGCCGCGACGACGAGAGGTGTAAAAACCATATAAAATTTCTCAAATTTTGATAAAGTGAAAATTTTGTCCTCCTACAAAATTCGTGGTTCCTGCATTAAAATATTAATTAATCTACCTTTTTCCTTGAAATCCATGCCTATAGTCTCGCTCCTCCCCTTAATTGCATTCTGCGCCTTAAATATTAGCGCTTTCCAAATATCAGCGATCAGCCTTTGAAATCGGAAATCGACATTATTGTTGGCGCATGTATTGGCGCGATGACTAGTGGTTGCGCCGATATATATATATATATATATATATATATATATATATATATATATATATATATATATATATATATATATATATATATATATATATATATATATATCTGTGATCGGCATGTATTGAGGACTTGCACCGATATATATATATCGACGCGATATAATAGGTCAGGGCGATGGGGTGTGTACCGGGTCCACCACCGGTGGCCTACCCACCCCAAATAATACAACAATATATATATATTTATATATGGCATAACATGCAGCAGAGGGTTTAGAGGGTTCGGCGCGGGTTATGGTCGATGACCCTATATATATATATATATATATATATATATATATAGTGATTGCGATAAGGTTGTTTAAAGGGTTCAGCGGGGGTTGTGGCTGTCGATCCCAAAATCGTATATTTTATTCTTTGATTGTTTTATATAGTTATTTTAATAACTATATTAAAACGAATTTTTTTCATGGTTATTTAATAACCATATAGAAATGATTTTATCTCTTATGTAGGTTTAGGAGGCCAATGAAAGAACACCAAGTGTCAATGGCTGATGGCTGCCATGTGGGTCCCACCTGCTTACTGGTATGCCATCTGGAACTATGTGGGCCCCTCTTTTCTCTTGTCATATCAAACTTTGAAGAGCTCTATCTTTCGCATACGAGCTCAGTTTGACGAGCCATTCGCACCTCCACGATCAGGATGACAAGGTCATCGATCTGGTCTTGGGTCGAAGTTGTTCTGAGCACTTTGATTTTTTATCCCTCTTTTGTCTTGTGTGTCTCGCTGGAGCCACCTGGATCATCACTATTGATTAATTAATGGCTACAGAAATTGACAAAGGCATTGGAAAAGGAAAAGAGGCATTAATTGACATTTTATTTATGAAATAAATAATAATATTAGAAAAGGGAGATGAAGGGTCACAAATTTGCAAGTGAGGAAAATTGAAGGAAAAATGAAGGAAAATGAAGAAAATAGAGACCTCAATGATAAAAAGGCTTTTGAGGATCAGTACATGGCTTTTGCTAGTTTATCTTTTGTTAATTTAGTTTTGGAGTTCTCTTTTACTCTCTCATTCTCTCATGCTTGAAGCACTTTATCATTCACTTGGATTTAGAGAAAGAAGGAAAAGGAAAGCATGAGATCACAAGGGAACAAGTGAATCAATGGCTATTGCTAGATTTCTTTGCAAGTAACAAGTTGCATGTGTGATTTCCTTGTTGATTTATGGACACATGGTATATGCATGTGTTCTTTTGGTTATGCGTTATCATTCGCATGGAAATTTTCCTGGATTGATAGTGTTTTTAACATTGCCTTGCCATTTCCTGGATAGCCATGGTTTTGTTGGTTTTTCCACTTGATTTTTTTATGATTGGTGCTGATGATTCCTTATGGTTGTGGGTTGGAACAAATTCTATGGGAGCCTTAGAACAACTTGGGTTGAGTTACTAGTCTTGAAGCCTAGTTTGGGGCAAATCCTATACATCCGTTAGTGGGTTGAGTTATTAGTCCCTGGAGAAAGGTTAGAAAAATGCTCTTGAAGTCATAGAAGGTTTCGGGTTGAGTTACTACTTCCTAGAGCCCTAGACAACTTGGGTAGAGGCCAATCTAGTTGGTGTTAGTGATCTGGGACCGTGAGGTGGAATCAACGATTGACGGTTATGGTGGTTTGGCCTTTGTAAGATTTGGTCTTGTTTTCTCTTGGTTTATTCCATGAGATCCCACATTCATGCTTGGAATATGGTGCAAGGGTGATTGGCTAAAAGAGAGATTTGGTTCAGTCCAATCTATGGTCAGGTGGTATGTGGAAGTCCCTCACTTGGTTGGTATTTTCCCATGTTAATATCAAACATTATACTATGGTGATCTATGATTATATGTGTTGATTAAGATGGTAATCTTATGGTTGTTCTGCCATGGTTTATATGATGGTTATTTATTGGTTATATGTTGGCTATATGATGTGTATCATTTATGGAACTTGTCATGAATTGTTTAGCTATTGATTGGTTGATGAATATATGGACTAATAAATGTTGTTGCAACTATGTGGGGATGGAATGGGGTCTTCTCAGTGATTCTCAAATAAATCTTAGAATTTTATGATCAGATATGCATTCATGACATGTAGCTTGCATGTCTTCCATCTATTTGATGAAATTCCTAATATGTTCTGCTCAATCTAGGTCCAGTTTTGATGCAAGTTTGAAGGTTTAGCCTTTTTTTCATGTCACTAATGACTCTAAGAAGTCTTAAGGAGTTTTAATTAGTGGTCTAGAGGTTGACCTAGAATTGTGGCTCATATTTTAGGACCGCACCCTCTTAATTGGACAATTTGGGTCTCAACCACATTCAGTTAGTGTTGTGCATGCAGTTGAAGGCCTATAACTACACGGAGGCCTTGTCATGCATGTGGCTGGGGGTTAAATTGTGAGAAATGAAACCCTAACATATGGCTTGGGCACCCAGGGTGGCCCTTTGGTCCCTGAGTGTCCTATAAGCTTTGAGGGATGCTGTAAGTTTTCATTTTTTGATAGGTTTATAGGCCCCACTTCCTTAATTGGAGTTGGGAGGTTGGGCAATGTCATAGTAACTCTTCATCTCATTTTTACCTTGACAAACCAATGAAATTGGGTAAATGTGGTAGGGGGTGGTTACAAGTTGGTATTAGAGCGAGGTCACAGCTCTGGACCTGGGGGTACAAGCGACTATCATACATGCATGTTAGTTTCTATGTGGTTGTTATGCATGCATCATCATGGTTATGGTTATCATGCATAAGGGCTTTGTATGGATCTAGTGTTATCATGCGTGATATCTATATATATATAGATATATATATATATATTCTATATATATATAGATATATATATATATATATATATATTAGCACGAGATATATATATATATATATATATATATATATATAGATATATATATATATATATATATCTATATATATATATATATATATATATATCTCGTGCTAATATGGATCAATTTTGTAGATGAGATATCCTCCCATGAACTTCACTGAGGTATGTTGATTATGTTTATATTTAGTTTATCTCACATGATATGTTTGCAGGAAGAAGAAGATCAAAGATGACTAGCAGAATGGTGGATTACAGTTCACGAGACTCATTAGAGAAATTTTGAGGTCTAAAATGGTCCTCCTAAGGAATACTATAAAATAACAGTGGAAATAATAAAATAAGATTAGATTACATCATAAAATTTTAGAGGGAAAAAACAAAAAACTATTTTTTTAACTCATATTTTCAACTTATCTCCCTATGGTTTTACTCAAATTCCGAGCGAGAGTAATCATTGGATGCATAATTTAATTCCTCATCCAAGGAGTACCATGTTTCATAATTTCAATGGCCCCCACTATATGAAAAATGAGAAAAACATGAAAAAATGTGATTTCAATCACATTTTTTATGTATTTCTCATTTTTCATGTGTCAGGGTCCATAGAAAGTATGTAACATGGGTACTCCTTCGATGAGGAATTAAATTCTGCATCCAATGAGTTCTCCCACTCAAAATTTGAGTGAATCCATAGGGAGATAAATTGAAAATACGAGTTGAAAATGTATTCCTTTTGTTTTATTAATATTTTTACTTTTTAACTCCAAAAATGGTGAACCACCCCCTACGGTTGACATTGTCATCTTGAATCCTATTGGTTCTTATAAAGTTGATTTTGGTTGTAAATTTTTGTTTTGAGGCCCATTTTAGGCCCAAAATTTCTCTAATGCTCCTTATAGATTAGATGAACAACAAAGAGATGAGTACTCTCCTAACATAGCAAACACTGAGAATTCCAAAGGAAAAAATCATAACTTGTAAGGCAGATAATGAAAAAATCATTCAGTCATAGTAAAGACTTTCTAGGGCACAAGAGAAACAAGAAGAGGTCAATGCAGTGATCCTTCAAAGTTTTTCAGATCTACTAGATACAACCACAGATCAGTTATGGAAAGGAGTACAAGACTAATGGGGCATATGGTAGCAGGTCTCATCGAGGGCACAAGTTGGATAGGTATGACATAGTCAAAGATGGTAGTTTCTTGGATACACCTGATAGGAAAGTTAGTGGCTATGAGTTCTATTCTAGCTTGGGTTTATGCAAGTATCACGTCATCATTGTTATGATCCTTACAAGAGGTGTGAGAGGGGATACTTGCCAGATGAGTTCAAGAAAGTGAAGCCACCTACATTTGATGGAGAGATGAAGAAGAAAAAAGATGAAAGCCAAGATATCTATTTTCAGTTTGAAAGGGAAAGAAGACATCTGGTGGGAAGATGTGAAGTGTGTTAGAGACATATGGAAAAAGGAGTTGATTGGCATGAATTCAAGGGAATTTTCTTAGAGAAGAAGTATTTGTAAGAGAGATATTATGAAGATAAGGATAAGTAATTCTAGGAGTTAAAGATGGGATCTATGACAAATGAGGAATACATAACTAAGTTCATGTAGATGTTGAGGTATGTGCCTTATCTTAAGG
The DNA here is from genome assembly GCA_031772625.1 of Pinus tabuliformis. NCBI lineage: Eukaryota > Viridiplantae > Streptophyta > Pinopsida > Pinales > Pinaceae > Pinus > Pinus tabuliformis. The sequence continues at coordinate 361,825,987 of CM062813.1, forward strand.
ATGAAAAGAGAAAGGTTCAAAGGTTCATCAATAGACTGCCATTAGCATTTAAGGATTGAAATGAGTATAATGATCCTCAATCATTGGAGGAAGTAATTAGAAAGATGAAACATTTTTATGAGTAGTCTAAGCATAAGTTGGCGCCTAAGCAGGGTTGGAAAGGTAATGAAAATACTATGGAAGAATGGGATAAGAAGCTAGGAAGACCATAGGATGTAGGTAATAAGGATAATGCAACACTATAAAATAAATTCAATACAATTGACAGAGGATAGGGATTTCAATTTGAGGAGTAGAATAAGTGTGATGGCATGAAGCCTTTGCAGTGTTGTATTTCTGGCAAGGATCATTGCAAGAGAGATTTTCCATAATATCAGGGTGGCTAACCTTAGATTTACAGTACACAAGAGGTACAGACAGTTGGGGATGTTGGATAGAGTATGCCTTAGATTTATGTTGCATTGTATAATAGGCAGGCTAATCAACATACATCTATTATCGAGATGGAAGGTAAGCTTTGTGATCAAGTTGTTTCTATTTTGATTAACCCTATATCTAACTATAGTTATATCAGTTCTGACCTAGTGGATAAGTGTGGTTTGAATAAAGTAGTACATGTAGAGTATTAGTTGGTTCCATTGGCAATAGGTACTAAGAAAATAGTTCTTCATGGGGTAAGATATTGCGCATTTGAGCTGAGCGGTATGTGTACATCAACATATATAAATGTGCTATGCTGGGATCATATACTATGTTGTTGGGTATGGATTCGTTGTACATTCACATGACCAAGGTAGATTCTTGTGTTAAGGCTATTGAGTGCTTGGATGATTATGGAGAGAAGAGAATATTGTAAGGTAAGAAGAAGCCTACATCAGTGAGAATGGTTACAACTATGCAAGAAAAGCACAATAGCAGGAAAGGGTGTGTATTGTTTGTAGTTCATATTTCTAGTGATAAAGGGAAGGATGTTGAGGATGCTGAAGTCTTGAAAAGGTATCCGATTTTGTAGTAGTTTCAGGATGTGTTTCCTGCAGAGATTTTAGATTTACTGCCTCACAGGGAAGTGAACTTTTCTATTGAGTTGATGCTCAAAGTAGAACCAACATCTAAGGCACCTTACAATATGAGCACTTCATAGTTGGTGGAATTGAAGTTGCATCTTAAGGAAATTCTTGACAAAGGATACATTAGGCCAAGTGTGTCGCCTTAGGGTGCACCAATATTGTTTGTGAATATGAAGGATGGTACTCTCATGTTATGCATTGACTACAAGCAGTTGAATAAGGTGATGATTAGGAAAAGGTACCCATTGTTGTAGACTGATGACTTGATTAATTAATTGAAGGGAGCAACAATGTTTTCAAAGATTGACTTGAGATCAGGATATCATCTGGTACATATCAAAGAAGAGGACATCTACAAAACCACATTATGGACAAGGTATGGGCATTATGAGTTCGTTGTGGTTCCTTTTGGTTTGACTAATGCTCCAACCACTTTCATGTGTTTGATGAATAGTGTGTTGCATCCTTATCTAGATAAGTTTGTGATAGTATTCATTGATTATATATTGATATATTCTAAGAATGAGGAAGAGCATGAAAAACACCTAGAAACAATGTTAATATTTCTGAGAGAGCATCAGTTTTATGCCAATATTAGTAAGTGTAGTTTCTTTCAGACATAAGTTCATTACTTGGGACATGTTGTTTCCAAGGAAGGTATATCAGTGGATCTAGAAACAATTAGAGCTATCATGGAATGGAAAACTCCTAATAATGTGGATGAGGTCAGTTCATTCATGGGATTAGAAGTTTATTACAGGAGGTTCATCAGGAACTGCTCATAGATTGCCTATCCTATTACATCTTTGTAGTAGAAAGGGAAGAAGTTTGAATGGATATAGGAATCAACAGTTAGTTTTAGGAAGTTGAAGCAGTTTCTTACAAATTCTCTAGTTCTAAAGATCACAAATCTAAATAATTAGTTTGTGGTATTCATAGATGCTTGCAAAAGAGAACTTGGTGGAGTTTTGATGTAGGAAGGACACGTGGTATGCTACAAGTCAAGGAAATTGAATGAGCATGATAAAAATTATGTGATTCATGATTTAGAGTTAGAGGCTATCATCTATGCCTTAAAGATGTGGATACATTATCTTCTAGGTAGGAGGTTCATTTAGATGAGTGATCATAGTGAGTTGAGATACTTGTTTTACCAACCTAATCTGAATGCTAATAAATCTAGTTGGTTAGCTACGCTTAGTGAGTTTGAATTTGAGATCATGTACATTAAGGGTAAGGAAAAAAGGGTTACTTCTTCTCTTAACATAAGAGTGCAGGTAAATCACATTACAATTATGATTTCATATGGGATAGACTTGTACGAGTGGATCTTGCAAGCCGCATAGTAGGATGGTAGTAATCAATAGTTAAGGAACAAGGTATAGAAGCCGAATATGGGTAATTAGGATGTGGATTATCATCTCATAGCAGATGGCTTGGTTAGATTTAGGGACAAGATCTATGTTCCTGACAATAGTGAGCTCAAGAATCTTATCTTGAGGGAATTCCATGTCAAGCCATATTTAGGTTACCCAGGATATCAGAAGACTTTGACAGATGTGAACAAGTTCTACTATTGGCTAAATCTAAAGAAAGAGGTGGATGAGTTCATCGTAAGGTGTTTGGATTGTCAATAGGTAAAGGCAGAGTGAAAGCATCAAGGAGGTTTATTGAGGCACATTCTGATTCTAGAGTGGAAATGGGAGGTCATGTACATGGATTTCATTACAGGTTTTCCAAGGACATCGAAGCAACATGATTCCATTATAATTGTGTTTGAGAAGTTGACAAAGGTAGATCACTTGATTCCAATGAAGTCTACTAATTCAGTTAGTGAGTTAACTTATGTCTTCATCAGGGAGATAGTGAGATTGCATGGTGTTCCTAAGAATATTGTATGTGACATAGATGCCAAGTTCGCTTCTAGTTTCTGGAAGGAGTTGTTTGTAGGTTTGGATGCAAATTTTTCTTTTAGTACAACCTATCATTTGCAGATAGATGGTTAGACAAAGAGGGTTAACAATATTCTTGAGGAAATATTGATAATGTATGTCATGCATCAACAACGAAAGTGGGAAGAGTATATTCCACTGGTTGAGTTTGCATATAATAATGGGTATCAGGAATCCTTGAAGATGAGTATATTTGAGGCACTTTATGGGTGGAGTTGTAGTACTCCCATTAGCTGGAGTGATCAAGTGAACAAGGTACTAATTGGACCGTATATGTTGGCAAAGATGGAACATGAAATGCAAGTTATCAAGAAGAATCTAATTGCAACACAAGACAAGTAATAGAGTTATGCATATCAACACAGAGTGTTTAAGGAGTTCGATGTTGGTGAACATGTGTACTTGCACATCGAGCCCAAGAAAATATCCTTGAGGATTGGATCATGTGCTAAGATGGCACCTCGGTATTGCGGGCCTTTTGAGATCCTTGAGAGGATCAGACCAATGGACTACAAACTCGCACTGCGTCTGACAGTGCAATTCTATGATTCTTTTCATGTTTCATTGCTTAAGAAGTATGTCCAGGATGTTGATCATGTGATTGATTGGTCTGTATTATAGGTGGAACTAGAAAGAGAATTTCAATCGGAACCTCAATGAATTTTGTAGAAAAATATGTTTATGCTTTGGAATAGAGCAATTGAGAAAGTTATAGTGTAATGGAAGCACTTTAGGATCGATAAAGATACATGGGATATGGTTGATCAGATGCGGGCTATGTATCCTTCTCTATTTGCTGGTTGATCAGATGCGGGCTATGTATCCTTCTCTATTTTCTGGTTGATCAGATGTATTCTAATATATGTATTTGAAGTTATGTTTTGGTTATGTCAATATATATGAATATGTATGTAAATACTACATCGAGCTATTTTATAAAGCTCTAATAAGTGTTATGGTTTTCATGTTATGATGGTCATGGTCTTAATAATATGATATGATGTAAATGTTGTATCAAGCTATGTTATAAAGCTCCATTAGAAACATGTGTTTTGTTGGTGTATAGGTGTCATTGAACACTGAGGAAGATGTTCCCCCAAGGGGAAGGGGTTTGTAAAAGATCCTAGTTAATTTTATATGTAAATAAAAAAAATAAGATCATGGTCATGGGACACATATTCCAAGCTGAATGTTGGGTAAAACATAGTGATGGGTATTACTGGTGATTAATTAATGTCTATGGAAATTGGCAAAGGAAAAGAGGCCTTAATTGGCATTTTATTTATAAAATAAATGAAAATAAGAGAAAAGGGAGATGAAGGGTCACAAAATTTCATGTGAGGAAAATTGAAGGGAAAATGAAGAAAATAAAAGCCTCAATGATAAAAAGGCTTCTGCGGATTAGTTCATGGCTTTTACTGGTTTAGCTTTTGTTAGTTCAATTTTAGATATCTCTTTTATTCTTCCATTCTCTCATACTCTTACACATATAGGGAAATATTGGAGAATTCTTGGAGCATTCTTGAAGCACTTTAACATTCACTTTGATTTGAAGAAAGAAGGCAAAGGAGAGTAGAAAAGCGCAAGGGAATAGGTGGATCGTTAGCTATAGCTAGATTTCTTTCCATGTAACAGGTTGCATGTGTGATTTCCTTACCGATTTATGGATGCATGATATATGCATGTGAATTTATGGCTATGTGTTGTCATTGACATGGAGATTTTCATAGATTGACAGTGGTTTTAGCCTTGCCTTTCCATTTGCTAGATACACATGGCGTTGTGGGTTTTCCCACTTGATTGTTTTCTAATTGGTGCTCATAATTCCTTATGGTTGCACATTGGAACAAACACTCTCGAAGCCCTAGAACAATTTGGGTTGAGCTACCAGTCCTGAAGCCCAGGTTGGGAGAAATGCTTTGGAGCCTTTAATGGGTTGAGTTACCAGTCCTTGAGTCTAGGTTGGGAAAAAATATCTAGAGCCCTTAGTGGTTTTAGTTACTAATCCCTGGAGTTAGGTTGTACAAATGCTTTGGAAGCCTGAGAAGGTTGTGGGTTGAGTTACTAGTTCCTGGAGCCCTGGACAACTTGGGTAGAGACTGATTTGGTTGGTGTTAATGACGTCCAACTGTAACATGGAATCACTGGTCGAGGTGGTTTAGCCTCTAGAATCCCTAGGTTGTTTTTGTCTTGGTTTATTCCATGAGATACAACATTCATGCTTGGAATATGGCGCGGGGATGATTAGCTAAAAGAGAGATTTGGTTCATCCCAATCTATGGTTAGGTGGTACGTGGAAGTCCCTGAATTGGTAGGTAATTTCCTATGTTAATATGAGATATTCTCCTACTGTGATCTTTAAGTATATTTATTGATTATGATGGTAATCTTATGGTTGTTCTACCATGCTTTATATGTTGGTTATTTTATGGGTATATGCTAGTTATATGATGTGTATCATTTATGGCTCATGCCATGAATTGTTTAGCTATTGATCAGTTGATGTATTTGTGGACAAATAAATTTTCTTATAGTTATGTGGATAGGGCATAGGGCCTTCTTGGTGATTATCAGATGAATCTCAGACTTTTATGATCAGATATACATTCATGACCTATATCTTACAAGTTTGTCATGTGTTTTCGAAATCCCTAGTATGTTATGGTCAATCTAGGACAATGTTTGATTTGAGTTTGAAGGTTTAGCCTTGTTGTCATGCCATTAATGATTTTGAGAAGTCTCAAGAAGTTCTGGGTAGTGGTCTGGAGGTTGACCTGAAATTGTGGCTAAGATTTCGAAACCGCACCCTCTGAACTAGACAATTTCGGTCACAACTGCACTAAGGCAGTCTTGTGCATGTGTTTGGAGGCTCATAACCGCATGGAGGCCTTATCATGCATGCAATTTGGGGTTAAATTGTGAGAAATCTAGCCCCAACTCCGAGATTTGTAACCTACAGTGGCCCTTTGTCCCCTGAGTGTCCAGTAAGCCCTAAGGGATGTTGTGGGTTGTCATTTTGTGTTAATTTTATAGGCCCCATTCCCTTAACTGGAGCTGGGAGGTAGGGACATGTCATAGTAACTCTTCGTCTCATTTTTACCCTAACAAACTGGTGAAATTAGGTAAATGTGGGAGGGGGTGGTTACATTATGTCACAATGAGCATCAACCCTCTGTATCATATCTTGTGTGTCACAACTTGCATCAACCTTTTGCATGATTTAATCTGTATCATATGTTGCATCAATCTTCTCTAGGAACTCCTCTGTGTCACAAACTACATTAACATTCTAGATAATTTCATATGTATCACACTTTGTATTGGCCTTTTGTATGTGATTCTCTATATAAAAATTTGAAACAACCTTAGTTGTAGATGTTGCATCAAACATGTCATCAATTTGATCTTTGTTTTCACTTAATATTATTTGAAGTACATCAATCGATGAATCCTTCATATCTAGTTCACTTTTAAGTTTATCTACTAATTGTAGTGTATTAACCATGAGATTGATTGTGTTTTTTTTTGTTAGTTAAGTTCCACTCATGTGTTGTAATTTGATTTTTGTAATTCACGGTTGTACTTTGTAATTCCTTTATTTCTTAAGAGGATTTTTGTAAATGTTTTCCTGCTTTACCCATTTTTCTTATTTTGATGCTCACTTATCAAGCTCACTTGTAGTTGCTTACTTGAACTTGCTTTTTTGTATCATGATGGCTTGATTTTAAGTTATCTTAGGGTGTCTGGTATTATTGATCATGCACCTTAAAGTTTGATTACAATGACTGAATTTGATCATTTACTTGACCCCTTATTTAGTTTCAAATGGGACAATTATTACATTTCTCTTTTGTCTTGAAGACACATTCTGACTTAAAGGGTTTTTGACAATTTTCTCTTTGATCAATGACGTAAACTCATGCTTCAATTTTAAGATGTAGAGAACATATGAATGAAATACCATAACTTATCTCCTATTGTAAAAATGCAAGAATGAATTGTTCTTAGACCCCCTAATTAAATTTCGAGTGGCCTAGGAGAGGAAGCACAACAATAAAATTTTATTATAGGATTTTTCTATTGAAATCACAATGATATTCAAAGAGAGAACTTCAACATACTCTATTGAAATCACAATGATATTCAAAGAGAGAACTTCAACATACTCTCTTTTACAATGCTTTGACAAGGCTTCAACCATTTTTTTGACCACCTTTTACTTGCACTGAATTGAAACAAGAGTATAACCCTCATATATGTGATAAGCCAAAGTAAAAACTCTTCATTTACAATCACACTCGCTTACAATCACCTTTAAAAAGGGCATACCAAATAATGTCACATTTAAATGGTATCTTTCTTAAGACATTGATATGTGCCAAAAAATCCTTCAACATTTTTTCACAAACAAGACTTCACCTTCACATTACTTAAACAAGGTTTTGAAATCATTGTTTAACAATAACTTAGCAATAATCTATGATTGTCTAGAGACTCATAGTCTAATAATTTATTTACTCTAACTAAACAATTTTATATGTAAATGAAATTTTATAATATATTTATTAACATTTATCCCTGCACTAAATTTATCAATTAATCTATAATATAATCTATTTGAATTTTTTATTTAAATTATTTATAAACATGAACATATAAAATTTTACTATATTTTTTTTTTTATCTTTTTCCTTAAATGCGTTACATGTGTTTATGTAAATTACATTATACACTCAAATTAAATCGATAAAGACCTTCTTAATATTTTAAACAACATAATCACTAGAATGCATGAAAAGATACAGTTATATTAATTTATTTTATGTAGTAATTAATTATGTATTTTTTTAAACATATAGTGAATCAATAATTGTTTAGACTAATTTAAGGGAGACCTAGGATCAACCTTCGTGGCTATCACTACAACACCAAGAGTATATCCAGCACCCTGCAAGCCAGATATACCAAATTTTATGATTTAGCAAGAGCTGAGACTCTTAACGGATAAGGGGAGTCTACTCCCTTAGCCGAGATCATCGCAAGACACTATACTCAATGATATTTAAACCATGGTCTCATGGGCTTCACCCAACAAGACTTATCTTTAAACCACACATCACTATATGTAGTAATTAATTATATTGATAAATACTCTCTCATTGAAAATTGGTACATAAACACTTTTTAATTATAAATCTTAAACATACTGCTTAAAATAATATTAAACATTTTTTAATTATAAATCCTAAACAAACTGTTTAAAATAAAAAATGTTGACCTATTCTCATCGCCCCTCTAAATTAACCAATAGACTTTTCAATAATCACTTCCTTACCTCTCTAAATCCATATTTAACATTAAAGTTTTACCAAATAATATCAGAAATTAATGAAACCTGCCTTGAAATGGTGCTTGTGAAACGTACATTGAACTAGGAAACGTATCCCCATTGACATTCTTCTCACTTCCGAATGTTTGTTTGTTATCCTAGAGAACCAGGGCATAGGTGTTGCTATTGTAAGGTTCTTCTATCATCAAAAGTCAACTCAACCACATTATAGTGTAAATTTATTGACTCGTCCCATCTCCAACATTGTTGCTACTAAATGTATGTGGCATTTTTTAATACTTATCATAATTAATATATGTATTTTATCATGGAATCTTATCAATAAGAGGTATAGGTTAAAACTAGTTTAACTATCAATAAAAATGAATAATAGTTTAATGGATAAGCTAATAAAATTATTATATTAGTGTTAAAATTTTTTAATGTTAATATTAAATTATTGTTTTAGTAATAATTTCAAGTTATGTTATTAATAAATATTTATATATTATTATTAATATTCATAATGATATTGTAAATAACATCATTTATAACATTAATGAGGTTGTATTAATAGCATTGATACATTTATTAATAACCGTACTAGTATTATTTAGATTATAAATATTAATGAAATAATTAGATATAATAGTATTATTAGAGATAATAATTAATTTTATGATAATGTAATGGTGTTATTATATTATAATTATTTTTTTAATAATATTATTGTGTTGAAAGACATTCTTTAATTCAGTTTGGAAGTGATATTGTGATATTGTTTTGTCTTTTTCTGTTATGTAAACCATTTTTCCTAATCAAATTATATAAAAATAAATAAATAAAATAAAAAACTAAAATATAATGAAAAATAGAACGGTGAAATCATTATATAATTAAAATTATTAAAATATAAAAAAATACTAATTATAATTATAATTTTTACTATATAGCTTTAAAGTTAAGTAAATTAAATTATTAGACTTTGAAATTTTCTAATGGTAGTCTTTTTTAATGTAGTCTATTTAATAATTATAATTATAATTATACAATCATAAAGTTAAATAAATTAAAATATAGAAATCAATTTTTCACAACCCATGGTTTCTCCCATGATTAATTTGAAAATTAGTTTCAAACATGATATTCTTCTTTCATTATCAGACTCCAAGTTTTGGTAAGACACTAATGGTTTTGATAACCCATAGCTTTTCTCATGGTATTCTTCTTCAATATAACATGCTCAAAGGCATAAAATTTCAATAAATTAAATTATGGGACTATGAGTTTTTCCCATGGTATTATTTTTAACTATATAATAAAAAAGTTGAATAAATTAAACTATAGAAATCCAAATTTTCACAACACATGGGTTTTCCCATGGCTTTGACAACCCATAGTTTCTCCCATTATATTCTTCTTTTTGTATAATTAAAATTATTAAAAAAAAAAATTATAATTTTAACTATATAATTATAAAGTTAAATAAATTAAATTATGGGACTCCGGGTTTTTCCCATGGTATTCTTCTTTAATGTAGCCTATTTAATAATTATAATTTTAACTATATAATCATAAAGTTAAATAAATTAAACTATAGAAATCCAACTTTTCACAACCAAGGGCTTTCTTTTACAATAGTTTTGACAGTGAATGGTATTCTTCTTTAACTATTGAACTCCAAGTTTTGACAACCCACTGATGGTTTTGATAACCCATAGTTTTCCCCATGGTATTCTTATTTAATGTAACCTATTTAAAGACATAAAATTTCAATGAATTTTACTTTTATTCAAAGAAATGAATTTGATTTTAAATATCAACTTTTTAATTAAAAAAATCAAACTAAACATTTGGGCAAAGTTTGGAGGTAGGTTATGTAGGGAACATGTTTGGTAACATAACTCATACATCAATTGCATATTTCAGAACTTGTACTTCAGCCCCATGTTTCAGGTAAAAAACACTATAATCTATATTTGTTTGGAGGTAGGTTATGGAGGGAACATGTTTGGTAACATAACTCATACATCAACTGCATATTTCAGAACTTGTACCTCAACCCCATGTTTCAGGTAAAAAACATTATAACCTATATGTGTTTGGAGGTAGGCTATGGAGGGAACATGTTTGGTAAAATAACTCATACATCAACTGCATATTTCGGAACTTGTACTTCAGCCCCATGTTTCAGGTAAAAAAAACTATAACCTATATGTGTTTGGAGGTAGGTTATGGAGGAAACATGTTTGGTAACATAACTCATACATCAACTGCATATTTTAGAACTTGTACTTCAGCCCCATGTTTCAGGTAAAAAACACTATAACCTATATGTGTATTAAGATTTTAAAACTTTTATATTAAATTATAATTTTAAGGCCATCATTGTGATACATGAATAATTCAACTAGGTGCATGTTTCACATAAAAACACTATAATCTATATGTGTATTGAGTTTTTAAAACCTATATATATATATATATATATATATATATATATATATATATATATATATATATATATATATATATAATTTTAAAGTAAAATTGTTATAACCTATATGTATATTGAGTTTTTAAATCCCTTATATTAAATTATAATTATAGAGTCAAAGTTGTGATCCATAAAGATTCAACCCACTACATGTTTCAGGTAAAAGGACTAACCTATATGTCTACTGAGTTTTTAAAACCCTTATATTAAATTATAATTTTAGGCTTAGGGTTGTGATCCACGCAAAAAATTCAACTATTGTTAGATCCACAGAAGTACAAAAATGTGTGTTGCTTTACATACTACTAAGTTTGTTTATAGGGTTTTATTAGATCACAACTCCATTAATAACATGTTAAAATATTAAATTATAACTTTATATTACACAACAACCCTAACAACATTTCAACTCTCTCAACGTTGTTACTACCTGGGCAAACAAATATGTGAATCCATTTTCATATTCAAAATAATATTTTTCCATATACATAATAAATGTCGATACAAACAAAGGCATAAACATAGTATAACCCATGTAGATCTATCTTAACCTCATATCTATCAAGCGCCAAGAGGGATCAAATATGTCGAGGTGCAAACTTTTCCTCAACTTTTGCACTCTAAAAAGACGTTTGAACCTTGAGAGATTTAATCCTTCTCAGCGCTTGATAAATCCAGAGTTAAGATGGATCTATGCTAGTTAATAACATATAAGTAATAAAGTTAATATTAACAATAATAATAATATTATTACTAGTAATATTAATAGTATTGATAACGATATTATTAATAGTAACATACTGTAAATAATATTCAAAATATAATATTAACATTCATAATAATATTAGAAGTATCATCATTAATGACATTAATAATGTTACATTAATAGCGATATATTAATTATAACATAAATGTACTATTAATATCATTATATAATAATATTATTATATGTAACAACTCATATTATTATAATATTATTATTGGTGTTATTATTTTAATTTTACTATTAATAACATTAATATTAACAATATGACAACACTAACCATAATAATACTACTACTATTTTTAATGTTAATATTATTAATACAAATTTTAATGTAAATAAAATTAAAATTAATCCAATATCATTAATATTAATAATATTATCTTTAGTAATACTATTAATATCATAAAAAATGTTGGTGGTTGTTTTTTTTCCCTCATGTGTAGTTTACATACTCTGTACAAAGCAAATCCACAAAAAGGGATCACTTCCTACCTACTCAAACACAGAGCCTAATCCTGAGAGTGACGAGAGAATTGAACTCATGACCTCTTAATAACAAAGGTGCTTTAATGACGGGAACTCGACTAATTGAGCTAACCCTCAGTGCTAATATAAACAAATATTATATTATTAACAATAGTAGATTAATTCTAGCATATATACATTATTAATATCATTAATATAATAATATTATTATATATAACAAATCATCTTCTTATAATATAATAATGTTATCATTAATGTCAATGTTATTATCAATATTAACGTCATTAATAACATTTATGTACTAATATTAACTTTAATATTAACAATAATACATAATAATTTAATATTACAGTGTGACAAATAAACTTCATGTATCAATGCAATGAACATCTCCCTACATCATTACCCTATATCACATTGTGATGAAAATATCCTCACATTACATTTGAACATAACCCTTCACCCTTCACCGACAACACATTTTAGTGCAATTCATGAAAACTTGACATTGGTATGTGAAAAACATTGCCCAACATTAAAATGTGATGGACATTACCTATCATCAAATACAAAACTCTTTATTGCAATGTATATACAGAACCTCAAGGTCATAATGTGACAAACATAACCCAATTTTCTTATGGAACCAACCTAATTGGGCATTACGAAATTGCAAACATATCCCAATATCACAATTTGATGAACATATGCCATCATTAGAATGTGCTAAACATAACCATATGTGAAAACATGGTCAGCCATGGTCTACTATAGTCATTATGGTAAACCATGTTCAATAATGAAACAACATAGTAAACCATGAGCAAACATGGCCAAACATGGTTATGTATGGACAACCATTGTCAGTATAATTAAATGCAGGCAACATGGTCGTGACATCCCGTGACTTGAGGTTTATATGTAAATAATTGTATATATATGTTTTCCTTTTTGAATGTTCAAGTTTCCAACATATATGAAGAATTTAATTATCAGTATTTTATTATTAATAACGTTATTGTAATTTTTTTATGATGAGGACTTTTGGAGAACTATGTGGCACAAATGCATTTTTTTCCCAATGTTTTGGGTGAACCATACACCCATCTTCAGGATATTGAAGCTTAATGTTGATGTGAAGGGTGTTAGACCCCTATATATAGAGGATGTTAAAATATAACCATTAGAGAATGTTAAAATATAATCGGAAGAGATGGAGAGGAGATTAAAAGAACAAGATAAGAAGGAGATGATGATTGAATTTAATTTTATTAAAGGGAATCAGAGAACAAAAATAAGTTTTTAAAAATTAAATAAATTTGACTGGAGTAATAATAAGAAAGAAAAATGTAAAATTATATGAAAAGGTTGATTAAGGGGGAATGTGAAAATATCCAAATAAAAACAAACAAATAAATTTTATTGGTAGGATAAATGATTATTAAATAATTAAATGTATCCAAAAATAAAAATAAATAAAATCTATTTTGTAAGATAACAAATTATTAAAGAATTAAATAAATTTGACTTGAATAAAAGGAGGAGAATTTTTAATATATTTGAAAAAGTCAATTCAAAGAGGAATATAAATTTTATTTTAAATTATTTTAGAAGATGATCAAAACTAATTAAAATGGATATGGGAAACAAATTATTAGTTTATATATATATATATATATATATATATATATATATATATATAGATATAGATATAGATATAGATATAGATATAGATAATTAAAAATATATATATTAAAAATGGCTATCTGAATTAAAGTATAAAACAATCCTTAAAACTTGGTCAAAAGGATATATCATTATTAAAAATAAGATAAGAATTGGAAACCAAGTAATTAAAAGAATTAATAGAATTGAATTAGGAATCAATAAATGCAAATATAAATTATATTTTATCATTTTGATATTGAATAAGAAATTAATTAGGAAAAGAGAGCTAAACTAAAAAGAAAAATAAAGAAAGAAAGAAAATTAATTTAACGTAATTTAAATTTAAATTAAATTAAATAATTCAATGGGAAGAAATAATTAAATTAAAAATAAATTAAATTGAATGATAATTAAATATTTTTTGGGATTCAACTGTGTTAAGTAAGTCATTCATCTATGACCATTTCCATGAGAGGTAGTCATAACTGACTAATTTCTTGTGATTTTCATCTATGACCATTTCCATGAGAGGTAGTCATAACTGACTAATTTCTTGTGATTTTTGAATAGTCCACTTAGCACTCATTGCATCGAGTGATGCTCACAAGGGTGAAGGAGTGGGATTGAAACTAGTAAAATGAATCACATAGCATAAATCATCACTTCTGGGGCTTGCACCCAATAACCAAGACTTCCCGAGAGGTCACCCATCCCAGATTGCCTCTAGCTCAAGCGCACTTAACTGTGGAGTTTTCCCCACAATCATGCCCACTAAGATTTCTACCCCATTTGCAAAACCTTAGCAAGTATTGTGCCTCATGAACCATTCAAGTAGAGTTCCCTTCACTCTTTTGAATTAAGTATTGGGGGTTTTCACAGTGCATTGTATTAGATATCATTTTTTGGGATTCAACTACGTTAAGTAAGTCATTCATCTATGACCATTTCCATGAGAGGTAGTTGTAACTGACTAATTTCTCATGATTTTTGAAGAGTCCACTTAGCACTTATTACATCGAGTGATGCTCACAGGGGTGAAGAAGTGGGATTGAAACTAGTGAAATAAATCACATAGCGTCAATCATCACTTCCAGGGCTTGCACCTGGTAACCAAGACTTCCCTCGAGGTCACCCATCCCAGATCGCCTCTGGCTCACGCTTAACCGTGGAGTTTTCTCCACAATCAAGCCCACTTAGCTTTCTACCCCATTTGCAAAACCTTAGCAAGTATTGTGCCTCATGAACCATTCAAGTAGAGTTCCCTTCACTCTTTTGAATTAAGTATTGGGGGTTTTTACAGTGCATTATATTAGATATTATTTTTTGGGATTCAACTGCGTTAAGTAAGCCATTCATCTATGACCATTTCCATGAGAGGTAGTCGTAACTGACTAATTTCTCATGATTTTCGAATAGTTCGCTTAGCGCACATTGCATCGAGTGATGCTCACAGGGGTGAAGAAGTGGGATTGAAACTAGTGAAATAAATCACATAGCGTCAATCATCACTTCTAGGGCTTGCACCCCAGTAACCAATACTTCCCGCGAGGTCACCCATCCCAAATCACCTCTAGCTCAAGCGCGCTTAACTGTGGAGTTTTCCCAACAATCAAGGCCACTTAGCATGCTACCCCTTTTGCAAAACCTTAGCAAGTATTGTGTCTCATGAACCATTCAAGTAGAGTTCCCTTCACTCTTTTGAATTAAGTATTGGGTGTTTTCGCAGTGCATTATATTAGATATCATTTTTTGGGATTCAACTGCGTTAAGTAAGTCATTCATCAATGACCATTTCCATGAGAGGTAGTCATAACTGACTAATTTCTTGTGATTTTTGAATAGTCCACCTAGCACTCATTGCTTCGGGTGATGCTCACAGGGGTGAAGAAGTGGGATTGAAACTAGTGAAATGAATCACATAGCATAAATCATCACTTCTGGGGCTTGCACCTAGTAACCAGGACTTCCTGAGAGGTCACCCATGCCAGATTTCCTCTGGTTCAAGCGCGCTTAACTGTGGAGTTTTCCCCACAATCAAGCCCACTTAGCTTGCTACCCCATTTGTAAAACCTTAGCAAGTATTGTGCCTCATGAACCATTCAAGTAGAGTTCCCTTCACTCTTTTGAATTAAGTATTAGGGTTTTTCGCAGTGCATTATATTAGATATCATTTTTTGGGATTCAATTGCGTTAAGTAAGTAATTCATCTATGACCATTTCCATGAGAAGTAGTCGTAACTGACTAATTTCTCATGATTTTTGAATAGTCCACTTAGCACTCATTGCATCGAGTGATGCTCACAAGGGTGAAGAAATGGGATTAAAACTAGTGAAATAAATCACATAATGTCAATCGGGATGACCAACCTCCCAGGAAGTCCTGGTTTCCAGATGCAAGCCCTGGAAGTGATGATTAATGCTATGTGATTTATTTAACTAGTTTCAATCCTACTTCTTCACCCCTGTGAGCATCACCGGATGAAATGAGTGCTAAGTGGACTATTCAAAAATCATGAGAAATTAGTCAGTTACGACTACCTCTCATGGATAGATGAATGACTTACTTAACACAGTTGAATCCCAAAAAATGATATCTAATATAATGCACTGCGAAAACCCCCAATACTTAATTCAAAAGTGTGAAGGGAACTCTACTTGAATGGTTGATGAGGCACAATACTTGCTAAGGCTTTTCAAATGCGGCAGCAAGTTAAGTGGGCTTGATTGTGGGGAAAACTCCAGAGTTAAACGCGCTTGAGCCAGAAGTGATCTGGGATGGGTGACCTCCTGGGAAGTCTTGCTTATGAGAGGCAAGCCCCGGAAGTGATGATTGATGCTAGATGATTTATTTCACTAGTTTCAATCCTACTCCTTCAACCCTGTGAGCATCACCCGACGCCATGAGTGCTAAGTGGACTATTCAAAAATCATGAGAAAGTAGTCAATTACGACTACCTCTCACAAAAATGGTCACAGATGCATGACTTACTTAACGCAGTTGAATCCCAAAAAATGATATCTAATATAATGCTCTACGAAAACCCCCAATACTTAATAATTAAATAAATTAAAATTAAATTAAATTGAATTGAATTCAAGTATAGGAGGATATAACAGAATATTCAAAGGGTGGAAAACAATAAATAGGGGAAAGGAAAAAAGAGGATGGGATGGAATAAAATAGGGAGGGGAAGGGGCTAAGAGGGGTTAGGAATTGAGTTAAGGGGTCAATGTTTAGAGGAAAGGAAATGAATAGTAGGTTCTGAGGATTGGCTTAAATGATATCCAACACTGCTATTAAAGTTGTTAGGGTGCTTTTGAATTTCAAGGACTTATCTAATGACTTGGTTGGAATATAAGGGTGTGGAGGCTAGGATTTTAGTTTTATCAAAACTAATAAGATACTTGGTCTTATGGGAATGTTCAACTAGCAATGCAGTGGTGGTAAGTGTTAGCCATATGTTCTTTGAGACAAGCTTCAGTGGATATACCATTTTTCCCTACGTAAGACATTACACAGGAGCAAGGAATTTCATAGATTCTGGAGTCTAACATAGGTTGGTTTTTGTCCTTAGTTGATCTAAAGAGCTGACTAAGGGTTTTTTGGGGTTTGAAAAAAGTTTATAATAAATAAATAATTGTAAATTTGTATTTAAGATGTTTATAATAAATAAATAGGTAGGGAAAATTAATGTTGGCATATATACTTGGCTAAAATAAATGAGGCTGCAAATTGATGATGATTATTAATTACCTAGAAATTGTTGGAAAATCAAAAAGGTAGTAAATATTTTCTTGAACTTGATAATTACTTGTGATTTTTCTTATTATGACGATTCTTTATAATTTTTTTCTTTAGTTCGTCAAGCAATTACCAAAAGCAGCAGTACATAAAACAAGGAACACATGGTGTAGGCACATGCCAGGGAAAAACCCCCTCGAGGGGAAAACCTAGTCAAAGTAATTCTTCCTTTAAATAGTATTATTTGAAAATGTTCACCCTAGACCAAGACCAGACCTTCCCTCCACACCATGTCAGCCTCCAGATGATTGACCTATTCCCATCAACTTCGCCTATGCAACAGCTAACAGCTTCTGGCAACAATCCAACTTGGAAGACTTCGATTTCCCAATCCAGGGCATGAAACAGAGACAGACCAGCACCAAAATTTTGATTTTCCTTGACTCCTTACACTCACCCAAACTTGAATTAACTTTGTCTTCCAGGCAACAGACTTTCCCAGCTAGCCACTTCCCACTTTTTCCTTGCAACACGATTTTCACACTTCTGCCTAGTAGAGAGAATTAAAACTTAATGAGAAGTGATGCTCCAAATGAATCTGATGTCCTTCCTTTTATAGGCTTCTTGTGGGGTCGAATGGGATCTTAGGCCGACTTTATCTTCCCTTAGGCTTACATGGTGTGGAGGTTCCATAATTCATATTTGACTCAATACTTAACCTTTTTACATGATTCAAAAGCCCAAGAAGCATATCTTTAAATGTAAAATAATTATATAGACCTAGAATAAATCCTAGAAGTTCTCAAAGGGGACTTTGACCTAAAACATGGTGACGCAAGCATGAAACCTATGCTTTAGTATGTCACAATAATAATAATAATAATAATAACAACAACAACAATAATAATGATAATAAATATTTTCTTTATTCTTTTGACAAGTACATTACATAATGACTCAAGTACATTATTGAAGACAGAACATAGTTACATTTTCCAACACTCCCTCTTAACTAGGGAGGTATTCATAATGTACATGTACAATGAAAGATCTCAAACTATATGAACCATGAAGAAATTTAGGCACTACAATGCCATGGACTAGATTCTTGACCAGGGAAATCTATCCAACTAGTCACTCAACAATTTAGGCACTGTAATGCCATGGACTAGATTCCCGACCAAGAAAATCTATCCAAGTGGGACTAAAGTGGACTCAAGATTTCATCCCCTCTAGGTACCATCAAGGTTACATTCTAACCACCAACCCAAACATACATGTGTGTATCCAAAACCAAGCTTAATAAACAACACCACCCTTTCCATTCCAGGATTATTCACATCAACATAGAGTGTCGACCTAATGTCTCCCCAAGAAATGCTTCACTCACAAAGCCTCAATATCCCTTGATCTAGTAGATCAATAATAACCCATCTCTCCCAATCAAACTGATTGGTAACCAACATGCCTTCAAATGCTTCGAGAGATTCACCTATACAAATGTAACCCCAATCAATAATATAATTTCACATGTACTTAATCAAATACAAACCTTTGGGATCTTTTAGACAACAGATGTTACTTCAAATTTCCATAGTAGGACTATCAACCGAACCTTTGATAGAAGATTCCTTAAGTATATCCTTTTCCTTTCCTAATTCTCATCCAAAAAGATATGCTTTGAAATACATTCTTCAATTACTACCAAGCTATGCCCTCCCTCTAAACCAGGAATCACCTCTTTATCCAGACTTGCTTTTAATCTTAGGGAGATCTCTTCTATTCATGCTTCCTCTAGGAGATCAACTTCATCTTTTGGACATTCGATAATCTATCATGGCTTCCAACCATTTCATTAGAGTTATCATAATCCCCATCATGATTATCATATCTTCACCAAGTTGAAGATTATGTACTTGCACAACTTAAATAGCAAGTACAACCAACTATATAGAAGCATGATGTTAGCCATATCAGAATCACGGAAGCATTTCATATAGATATATATATATATATATATATATATATATATATATATCTATATATATATATATATATATATATATATATATATATCAGATACTTAGAATTAATTATAAACAAGAGACATATACTCTCCAACATCTTGTTAAGTACTTTATATAACCTAGACTACTTCATAACAACATTCATTCCATATAGGGTTTCACTGTGTCTTCCAAAGGTATGACATACCTTATTACAACATATAGCAAATCCTAGATTTCATACAAATAAATCCATCAAAGTCAATCACATCTTAGTCATTAACTTGACCAACTTCCACTAGGGTTAGTTCCAACCCCTAGATTTTCATTCATCCATCAATTAGTCACTAACATGACCAAATACCACTAGGGTTAGTTGCAAACCCTATATTTCTAAGAAACCATCAATCTTAACCAAAAATTTAAATTTTAACAAATCTCTCACACATCTCAAGTTATCATATAGTTAACATTCATCAAAGATTTCTACTTCAACTAAGGTTAAACTCCAAAACCCTAGAATTCACAAATTCACCAAACTTTATACAAATCACAAATCATCATATTCCATAGATTTTAATTTAACTAAAGTTTAATTCCAAAACCTTAGAATTCCATTTTCACAATCTCAACAATCATTTCATATTTCACACTAGACAATGTCACTACTAGGATTTAACTGCTAAACCCTAGATTTTTCAATTTCAACAATCATCTAATATATTTTGGATTGTTATGTCACACATACTAGACAATTTTAACTTTACTTGGGTTTAGCTATAACACCCTAGATTTTCAAATATCATCATCCTAGAATTTCAGACAAGGACTTCCATTAAATCCTAAAAACTCATGACCATCAATGACTAGGTCAGCACACATATCTAGGAATTCATAACCATACATAAGCATATCATATGTCCAATAACATAAATACATTTGACCTAGACCAACCTAGGACTTTAACCAAGAGGACCTTTCTCTATATTCCTAGATTTCATCATCATGCAAATACATTTCATATCATGTGTTAGTCAAACCCAACTTCACAAATATCAATAAAAGTTAGAGTCACAATCATCTTGATTATACTAGGTTTTGATTAGTCAACACACACATACCAAGTAAATCAATTCTAAGACAACATAATGGTCTTGCTGACACATTCCACCAAGCCCCAATAAGCAAGGGTTCCAATATAGAATCACATATTCCACCAAACCCTAATGAGCTAGGGTTCCAATGTAGAAACATACCAAACCCTACATTATCAAAACTTCAAAGGTTTCGGGATTTTAGACCTTATCACCCAACGCTAACAAGTTAGGATTTCCTGATCATTACCAAAATCCCAAACATGAAATCATCAATAAAACTTCAACTATAATTTCACAATATTCCTAAGAAGTTTAGGGTTTCAGACATTCACACTAGCAAACACTTCGGTTAGGGTTTCGCAGAACCTGTCTAGGGTTCTATAAAATCATATAAGAGTGGGATGGGTAGATTTATCAAGAAATGAATCACCCAAACAATAATCACTAAGATTCAATATAGCTAGTCATAACAAAGTTAGTAATAGATCATCAAATGAATAATCCTTTCGATCAGTGTATTCAAAGCATACCTTTTGTTCTTGACTAACCTTGTCTGGGGAGATCCTCCTTCTTGCAAATGTTTTCCTAGTCAAGACAATAGAGAGAGAAAGGTTATTAGTATTTAATATAATCAAAACTAAATGAGTACATGAACCCAAAACTGAAAAGACATGATATACTTATCTTTGAGAGTTGTTGGGAGCTCCCTCCAAAGCTTGAGGGAAACCTACAAGCTTAAAAGCAATACAAAGTGTATTTGCTAAAATATGTTGAAAACCTATAAATTCTAAAACATGTAAAACAAGATTGGTAAAGCTACAAGAAAAGGAATTAATAGTGTAAATCCCTAATGTTGGGTTCTTCAGGCTTGACTTTATTTGAGTCTCCTTCTTCAACAAAGTTGGTTTGATCTCTTTTTAAGATGAGAAACATGAGAATTTGATACTCCTTCAGGATTGGCAACCAAAAAGATCCTTAATTCGTCTTGACTACATGCAGTCCATAATTCTTCAAAGGTGGGAGCTACCTTCCAACTGTTGAGACTTGAAGCAAATGCACCCCAAGAGGGTGGCAATCCTAATATAGTAGTGATCACCAATTCTTTGTCCAAAAAGATCTCATCGATGGCCAAAATATCATCCCTTAGTCTAGCTATCTTCACAAAGAAGCTTCCTATAGTATCTTCTTTAGTCATTTTCACATTCCTTAGCTCACTCTTCAAACTTGCTACTTGACCAATATTCTTAATAGTGAATAGCTTCGATAAGGCTTCGTACATCTCCTGCACATCATCGATGCTAGCTATGAATGGGACAAGATTTTATTTTATCCCTTCTACCATCACGGTCATAGCCACCAATTCTAAATCCCTGAACTTTACTTTGTCAGCATCATTGGCTTCCTCTGTAGGCATCTTTACATTTTCTCTTACTAAATCCAATACCTTTTTCTTCTCGAGGATTAGGTCAATCATCTTCTTCCAAGATCTGAAGTTAGATGTTTCTTCATGTTTTTTCTCACCCTTGATTGAGTTAGACATCCTCCTTGAATATAATAGACTCATTTCATGAGATAGTGTTGATGAATGGATCTACCTTTTTCTTTCTTCTTCACCAAAGCTTTGATCCCATGTTGGAAAATCAGAAAGGTAGTAAATTTTTTCTTAACCTTGATAATTACTTGTGATTTTTCTTATTATTACAACTCTTTATATATTCTTTCTTTAGTTCATCAAGCAATTACCAAAAGCAGCACGACATAAAAAAATGAACACACGATGTAGGCACATGCCAGGAAAAAACCCCCCTCGAGGGGAAAACCTAGTCAAATTAATTCTTCCTTTCAATAGTATTATTTGAGACTCTTCACCATATACCAAGACTAGACCTTCCCTTCACACCAAGTGAGCCTCCAGAAGATTGACCTCTTCACAACAACTTCAACTATGCAACAACTTGTAGAAGATAACAACTTTCGACAGCAGTCCAACTTGGAAAACTTCGATCTCCCAATCCAAAGCATGAAACTGAGAGAGACCACCACCAAAATTTTGATTTTTCTTGAATCGTTAGACTCACCCAAACTCACATTCACTTTGGCTTCCCCAAAGCATACTTTCCTAGCCACCCACTTCCCACTTCTGCCCAACAATAATATTTTCACACCTTTGTCGAATAGAGAGAATTCAAACATGATGAGAAGTGATGCTCGAAATGAATTCGATGTCCTTCCTTTTATAGCCTTCTTGTGGGGTCGAATGGGGTCTTAGGCCGACTTGATCTTCCCTTAGTCCGACATGGTGTGGAGGTTCCATAATTCATATTTGACTCAATAATTAACCTTTTTACATGATTCAAAAGCCCAAGAAGGGTCTCTTTAAATGTACAATAACTCTATAGACCCATAATAAATCCTAGAAGTCTTCAATGGGGACTTTTACCTAAAACATGGTGACCCAAGCATGAAACCCATGCATTAATAAGTCACGATAATAATAATAAAAAATTGTTTCTTTATTCTTTTGACAAGTACATTACATAATGACTCAAGTACATTATTGAAGACTGAACATAGTTACATTTTCCAACAGAAATAAGTCCTAGGCATCTAATCTGGATGATTAGATTTATTGTGAATTATGGAATTGGAAAAATTATTATTTCTCTAAAATACAAGATGTTGTCTTCAGGAGTGGGAAACAAAATCTCATTAATAAGCTAATACCTAACATCCACATGTTGGTGAGGTGGAGGTAGTTACCATCTACCAAATGAGTGGTGGATGGGAAATGGAGGATACTTTCTATTTCTTTTGTCTTCTTGCAAACAAGAGGCTCACGATGGCTTAGAGAGATTAAGGAGGAGCAAGTGATTAGGATAAAAAGAGAAAAATAATTTGCATACCTATTATGATCGGGGGTATACTTGTTGGATGCAGTATCATGGTTGAGGGGAGTTAAGTCCTATGATATTAATTTTCCAAACTTTTGTTAACAAGTTGTTATCCTAAACTTTTATCAAATGAACGCTAACTTGGATTGTTACATGCCTCTATGTTTTATTTCTAAGAAAGTATTTTTGCAGACCCAAAATATTTATACAAAAATTATAGTATGGTTAGTTAAGGAAATTATTCTTTATTTTGAATTTTATACGCATGCAAATAATCATGGTTAATGTGTGAAAGCATATGTACTTTGAAAGAAAAAACTCATATAATTTGAAATGAAAATGATTCCTTATGTTTATAATGATGGAAATCTTATACTAAACCACACTAGTAGTTTATTTAGCTATATTTATATATGCCTATATATTCTATATGAAAATAGTGTAAATAGTATTGTAATATTATAAGATTTAGAATTATATAATAATAATAGTATTGTGGTTTGTGTTATATATATATATATATATATATATATATATATAAAAAGTCATAAAAAGACTCATAGAAAATAGGTAGCATAAATATAAGAGGCATAGCACAATAGAACTGTTATAGGTCTTCAAGAAAAGTAAGAGCATGATTTGTTTTAAATAATTCAAGATTTCTAATTAGCAAAAAAAAAATAGATGTTGAGTACTGCAATAAGAAATTGAGCTTTTAAAATTATAAAGAAAACTGAAAACGTAAAAATATGACAAACAGTAACATAAATTGAAAATTTAGCATATAAACACTCGCTATAATTACTATTTTAAAAACAGAGAGATATCCCTAATAATAGTGAAGGTCAATATGTCCATATCACATTACAATTAATAGAAGTCCTGAGTTGATAGATACCATAGTTAATATAATAATGGGCTTGTAAGCCTATAGCATGAGAACCTTCCAAGAAGATAAACTAGTAACCACATCACGTGGATATAACTTAGAGGATAAGTAATCATGGTGAGAAATCTCATTGTCACAATCAGAACATGAAGATAAAAACCAGTCCAAGATTTTGAAATCCTCCTACCTGTAATGACGAGAATAAAAAACCTTATGAGCATAAATTAAGCTTCGTAATAGCCCCTTAATGAAAAAGAGTCAAAGATTCAATTAGGAGTACTACAATACCTGAAACAGTTGAGGAAACATACAATTATTATCTGAATTCCAAAATCTATAAATTTTTTAACTTAAATTTAATTGAAATAACTACAACAAAAATATTTTACATGGAAGGAGTCAGAGTATGAAAGACCAAGAAAATTCCCCTGTAGAACAATAGAATTAAAATTAGTAACACATATAATAAAAATATATGTCAAATTTTGCAACATAACTAGAAGTATATACAGTTGTGATTAGTACAGGATGAATACCCTGAAAAAACCTAAGGTGCAACGTATGAAATTGTAACTTTTAACTCCGACATAAAAGGATAGAGCTAAGGTCAGTATGTCGACACGGTAAGTCTAGAGTTAAAGGAAAACCCTTATCCAAAAACTCAACCTAATATAGTAAAATAACAAAGTAAAATCCTTGAAGTAAATAAGTTTTCCATATACATTTAGTCGTTACATAAAAGACCAGCAAACTTGTAATCGTAAAGCTAGAAGGGCCAAAAATAGGATAGGTAAAAATACTAGAAAGAGATGAAAGAAAAATGATAAGTATCAAGTATGGAACTCGAAATGTTATAATAAAAGATTTCAAATGAAATTATATGTATTTTACCTGAAAACCAAATATTCCATTCAACACAATGTTAAGGGCATGAAACCTTGAATTTGTAGTGGTTTATCCAATGAATGCACTACTCAGAGATACTATAAATGATTCCAATAAGTTAAAACCAAATACCCAAAAGTTTGTGTTGAAATGTAAAAATGAAACAAAGAATTTTTACAAGGGTTTGATCTTAGAATATTAACCTAGAATTGTTACAGGTTGGAAACTTGAAGAACTAGAGTATAGAGTGAGAAATTTCTTGTTATTACATTAACAAAACTCTGAAATGTCCTTCATGGTCTACTGTCAAGGGTTTATAGAACTCCTTAACAGAGAGATACCTTGAATGTATCTAAAAGAACCTAATTAAACCAGGACAGAGAGAATTAATACACAAAAGAATTTAAACTCTAGTCAAATGCAGAACATAAATAAAAAGGAGTAACTAGCAATGGTCTAATAATAGCGTTACCTCTAGTATAATCTTGGAAATTCAAGTTGTTAAGATTCTGATGGAAGAATTTACAATAGAGTCATTATGGATACAGAAGCGATATTCCCTTTCAGGACATTGCTTGAGAGAAAGGATGCTCGAAAAGGTAGATTCATAGTAGCGATGTTAGAGGGTGCAATCAACTGAATGGGTGAATGAATAAGAGACGACTGGGATAGTCATTAAACTAGAGGGAAAACCCTACCTTCCATCCACCATTGATTCAATAGAATTGCGTCACAATCGTTACTTTAGGAGATTGAAGGGATAAATATGTAAGGGAAAGGAAGGTGACACGTATACACATTAATAAAATTCATTCAAGGCATGGAAAGATATTAGAGACTCACATAAATATTATAAACAAGGCATGGAAAGATATTAGAGACTCACATAAATATTATAAATCATAATGAATTCGAGCATAGGAAAAAGGGATTATTTATATATATATGTATATAGATATTTATCCTACATTGAAACTGTAACAATTCGGTTTAAAAGTTCATGTAATAAAAGTTAATAAAGGAAAAATAAAACCAAGGTCATAGGACATATATTCCAAGTTAAATGTTGAGCAAAGAACTATATTGGGCATCACATAATGTTTATTTATGGCTAAGGAAATTGACAAAGGAATTGGTAAAGGAAAGGAGGCATTAATTGGTATCTATTTATGAAAATAAAGGAAAATAGGAGAAAAGAAAAGTGAAGAGACATATTTGAATGAAAGGAAAATTAGAAGGAAAATTAAGCAAACTGAAGAAAATAAAGACATCAATGATAAAAAAGGATTTAGAGAATTAGTTCACACCAAGAGGAGAAAGAAAGAAAGCAAAGGAAGGAAAAAGACAAGCAAGAAAAGCAAGGAAAATGTTGGATAAGGAGCTTCAGCATAAGGATTTTGCAAGTGACAGGTTGCATGTGTGATTTCCTAGCTAAGTCTTGAACGCATAGTACATGCATTTGTTTATTTCATTCATTTTCTATCATTAGCATGGGTTTTGTCAAGTTTGGCAGTGGTTTCATCCTTGCCTTTCCATTTCCTTGATAGCTATGGTGTGATGGGATTAATTTATGGTTGAGTTATGCATTTCTGGAAGGTTTTGGATCTAGGTGAGGTGGTCTCAGGAAAATTCCCAACGGTTGGTGGTGGAGATTGTTTTCTTCGAGAAGCCCTTGATAGGTGGGTGGAGATAGGAAAATTCCTCAACGGACAGTGAAGGAATTCTGAGGCATCCAATCTTGTTTTGGTTTTGTGATCTCTTGACTGGTTTTGGCAAGATCGCGGTAATTTGAGGGTGGAGGTGGTTTAACCTCTAGATTCCCTCGGTTTTTTATGTATTGGTTCATCCTATGAGATTCCATATTCATGCTTGGAATATGGCATGTAGGTTCTTGGCTAGAAGAAATATTTTGTTCACCTCAATCTATGGTCAGGTGGTATGCGGAAGTTGTTGACTTTCCATGATCTTGGGTCTAGGTTAGAATCTTAGAATCATTGGCGCTACTAAACCAAGAATCTCAACAAGAACTAATTTGCATAGCAGAAAATATAAATAAGTAAATCACATATGCACAAGTATACACACTTTTTTACAAAATGTTGTACAATAATGTACAACCAGATATTTGTTATATTAATCCAATCTGAATAATACAACATTCTATGGAATACAAGATAAAATGACAATCAGTTTGTGTAGATTCTATGTTATATCTTTTCTTGTTAGTCCTTTGCTTCCATACTACTCTCTAGCTACCCCTTAGTCTTTCAAAGGGAAACTCATAGAGACTCCAAGAGGGATGCCACCTAACACTGCTACAAGTCGCTTTTGCTGCAATGAACACGAGCTGATCCAATATGCTCTCTAGGCTTACCAATACCTAAGCTCCAATCCATAAATCTAGTAGTCACTTTTGTCCATCAAAGTGTTGCACATTAGGCTCCAAAATTCACCTTCACTTCAGTTGTCACACCTCCTTCAGGACTACAAGTCACGAGCTACATTGGGTAGCCAACGCATTGCCCTCCACTAGTCCAATGGCACCAAAAACTCCATTATAGGATTTTCTCCTAGAAACGCTTTCAATCACCAAATCGAGCCTTCAAATTGGCTCCCATAGGCCTCTAAACTAGCCTCTCCATGGAAACCATCCACTAACATCAATTCAACCTTAACACATCACATTTGTTCCCTCACACATTCATGCACTCGTGTTACTGCACTCGCACATTCCTACACTCGTGCCTTCTTGCACTCACACGTTCCTGCACTCACGTTCATGAACTCGAGCTTTGTGCACTTGCACTGCCTTTATTAATGTGTAGACTATGAAATTTGTTTCTTGTATGTGTGTAAAACACTCTCATAACATTATATTTATACCAAATACAAGGTCTACTCGAATTAGTGAAGAGTCATGTCTATTGGAAGAATTCTCCTTAAGCCTACATGACTTGATTGTCGAAAAATTAATTAACAACTTCAAAAATTCATATCTCAAGTTCTACAGCTCTGATTTGAATGATTTTTGAAGCGTTGTATTCGCCACACCATCCTCTATCACATAAAATTTTCTCATGCTCAAATTCTTCATGATTTTTGTGCAAATATCAATGGGTTAAAAACCCCAACCTTGGGTTCCAAGCCCACAAGTGACTCTTCTGGCTTTTCCCTCCAAATCCTAAACCCTAGGACTTGGAGTACCTCCAACCTACTAAAAAATAAACACTCCCTCTTAGCGAGGGAGGTACTTCCAAGACTAGGAAGTAACTCATCATCATCATCACTACTCGCAACAATCGCCCAACTCTTGGCGATCACCATTGCAGCAATTCCTAAAGCATGAACTATGCCTCTCTCGGAAGTGTCACTATCACTGGAAGCATACTACATCTTCTCCTTCTCCTGTATCACTTTTCAATCACTCCATGATTACTTCTTTCCAAATTTGGAAGCACCCTTACTTCCCATTGACCACACACTCTTCTTGGGCTTAAAAGTCTCCCTCTGAACTTGCAAGCTCCTGCTAGAATTCGACTCCCTATGAGCCTCTGGAACCTGGACCTTCTTCTCGGGAACCTATAACTACTCCTCTGAAGCCTACATCTACAACTGCTTCTCTAGAACCTAGACCTACTCCACCTTCTTCTTCCCATGATCCATAGGCTTTCCCGTCAGCCTGTATAAACCATGCACTCTAACTCCAAGCACAATTCCGTCGGAGATAGAGCCTCTAGGCCTAAGTATTTCCATCCCATCATGGAACAAGACCTCAAACCCTTTCTTCTCGATCATCAAGACATATATCACACTATATCTAAGTCCTGGTACAAACAATACATCCTCGACCCTCATCACATGTCCTGTCTTCAGAATGGCACAACTCCCAATCCTCAGATCTCCTTCTTACTCTTGTCACCCAAAACCATGTGCAACGTCGAGTCCCATTCATTTAGAGCCTCAAAAACATCCTGTGACCCTATCATATGTTTCGATGCATCACTGTCCACGTACCATCCATCCCCATCGATAATAAGCTACGAGAAATGAGAGATCATGGAAAATTCCTCCTCCTCCAATATCTTGGTGAAAGAATCTATCCTAGTAGAGGTGGCAACATGGTGACCTGCTTCCCTTTGTTCTTCTCATCATCTCCCTTCTTCTTTATTAGACATCTCGAAGAAAAATGACCCATTTGACCATAGTTAAAAAACTTGACTTTACTCAAGTTTTTCTCCTTACCCTTCATTCGTGCTACAAGTACCATGTCATCCTCTGAATCCCTCTTCTTTGCATGAAGATCCTCATATTGCAAGTCTTCCTGAATGAAGTAGTCGCACAGCCTATTCCAATCTGGAAACTTCTCTCTCGAAACGATCCCTTTGATGAAGGGCTTCCATTCCTCGGTGAACCCTTTCTAGGCGACCCTCACCATATCATTCTTTGAAATAGTCACACCGATGGCAGCAACCTCATATTTGACTTGAGACAATCTTGTCAAATACGAAGTCACTCATTCACCATGTATCATCTTGGTGGACTTCAACTTATCCTCCAATACTAGTACCTAGTTCTCTTTCTTATTCTGGAACAAGTTCCGATGATCCATCCACATCTCATGTTCATTGCTCGTCTAGGAAAAATGAGTTAGTAGGGGATTCTTCACACCATATAAGATGATCAATCTTGCCCTCTTATTCAAACCCTCGTATAGTTCTAGCTCCTTTGGGTGTTGGCTTCTTGATGGCTTTCTCGGTGAACTCCCAAATCTTGTTGATCTGTAAGACCAACTTGATCCTTTCTTTCTATGGACTATAGTTGGACAACCCCTCCAATCTATCCTCATACCAGATAGCGGCATGCAACTTTGACATTGTCACCTACAATGTGAACAATTTCCTCTTAAGTTGTACTTCGTTGTGAACAACTCTGATTCACTGACTTTCAAAGTAGCTCAGAAATGCTTTGATACCATGTTGAATTTCCACGATCTTGGGTCTACTTTAGAATATTAGAATCTATGACGCTACAAAACCAAGAATCTCAACAGGAATTACTTTTCACATTGGAAAATATAAAGCAGTAAATCACATATGCATAGGTGTACACAATTTTTAACAAAATATTGTATAGTAATGTACAACCCAATCTTTGTAATATTAAACCAATTTGAATAATATAAAATTCTATGGAATACAATATATAATGAAAATCACATTGTGCATAATCTATGTCGTATCTTGTCCTTCCGGTGCTCTACCTTCGTACTTCTCTCTAGCTTCCCTTAGTCATTTAAAAGACAACTCATAGAGAATCTAGGAGGGCTTCCACCTAACACTGTTGCAAGTCACTTCTCCGGCAATGAACACGGGTT
The DNA here is from genome assembly GCA_031772625.1 of Pinus tabuliformis. Classification (NCBI taxonomy): domain Eukaryota; kingdom Viridiplantae; phylum Streptophyta; class Pinopsida; order Pinales; family Pinaceae; genus Pinus; species Pinus tabuliformis. The sequence goes on from CM062813.1 coordinate 361,856,636, forward strand.
GACCCAATCTGCTCTCTAGGATGGCTAGTATTTGAGCTCCAATACACCAATCTAGCAGTAAATTTTGTCCATCAAAGTGCTGCACATTAGGCTCCAAACTTCACCCTCACTTCAGTTATCACACCTCCTTTAGGACTTCTAGTCACAGGTTACTTTGAGTATCCAACCCACTACCCTCCACCAGTCCAATGGCACCCAAAACTCCACTATAGGATCTGCTCCTAGAAAGGTTTCTGATCACCAAATCAAGCCTGCAAATTAGCTCCCATAGGCTTCGAAACTATCCTCTCCAAGGACAACATCCACTAGCACCAATTCAACCTTAACACATCACATTCTTGCTCTCGCGCATTCATGCACTTGTGTGTTCTTACACTTGTGCTCCTGCATTCACATGTTCCTGCACTCGCACATTCCTACACTCACAAATTCCTGAACTCACACGTTCCTACTCTTTCATTCTTTGACTCATGTGTTCTTGCACTTGCCTGTTCCTGCACTCGCACGTTCCTGCACTCGATCTTCCTACACTCGGTGTTGCCTTTCTTGATGTGTAGACTATGAAAGATGTTTCTTAGATGTTGTAATAACACTCTAATCACCTTATATTTATACCAAATACAAGGGTTGAAAAATTATTGAAGATTCATGTCTATTGGACGAATTATCCTCAAGCCTACATGACTTGACTATCCAAAAATTAATTGACAAATTCAAAAATTCATCTCAAGTTCTAGAGCTCTCATTTGAGTGATTTTTGAAGCATTGGATTCGTCATTCCATCCTCTATCACCTAAACTTTTCTCATGCTCAAATTCTTCATGGTTTTGGCCCAAATCCCTATGGGTTCAAAACCCCAACCTTGGGTTTCAATTCCACAAGTGACTCTTGTAGTGATTTTCCCTCCAAACCCTAAACCATAGGGCTTGGAGTACCTCCCAAGCTACCCAAAAATCAACAGAAGTCCCTGACTTGGTTGGATTTTTCATAAGCTAATAAGAGCTATTTTCCGATTGTGATTTATGAGCATTTTTACTTGTTATTATGTTGCTTTGATGGTTTCACTATCATGGTTAATAGTCTAGTTATATGCTAGTTATAGGCATGGTTTCATAACATGTTCTAGATATGGCTCTTTTTATGCTTTGATAAGTTGATGAATGGTTGATGAAGACATGGGATAACAAGTGTTGTTGTAGATACTTGAGAGGGTATTGGACCTTCTCGGTGATTTTTAGATAAAGTATAGAGATCTACACTTAGATATGCATTGACTACTAGTAGCTTAAATGTTTATCATATGTTTGATGAAATGTCTAGCATGTTCTAGTAAATCTAGGTCAAGTTATGGCTTCAATTTTGAATGCTTATCATTGTCATTATGAGAAATATGATTCTAAAAAGTTACATGAAGTTTTTGGAAGTGGTCTAGAGGCTATCCTAGAAAATTGGCTTAGATCCTGGGACTACATGCTCTGATCTGGAGATTTCGGGTCATAATTGCGTGGAGTAAGGCTTGTGAGTGTAGTTGGAGGCTCACAACCACATATAGGCAGTGTCAAGGGTGTGGTTATAGATCTAGGTGGCTAAGAAGGGTTACAGCTCAGGGATTGGTCACTTGGGTTGGTGTTTCTAGCCTTTGAGTGATCTGTAGTCCATGTAGGACGTTAGCTTGTGGTAAGTTTGTAGGCCCCACTTCCTTAACTAGAGTTAGGAAGTCAGGTCATGTCATAGTGGAAATCTGCTTCACATTTACCCAGAGGGCTTGTCAAAGTAGGTAAATGTTGGGTGGCATTTTTACATATTGGTATTTGAGCTTCTAGGTTCAACCACTTGGACTGGATGGGAGGGATGTGATTTTTATGCATGCACGTCAGTTCATATGCATGTAGTGTAGTGGATATGGTTTTCATGTGTGTAGTCGATGTTACAGTTTGAGTTACCATGCATAATGATTGAGATGATGTCAGTAGGTTGATATGTTGGTGTGATTATATACATATATATATATATATATATATATATATATATATATATATATATATATATATATATATATAGTGATAATCTGGAAAGATTTGTGCAGACGAGATAACCTCCCCTGAACTTCACTAAGGTATGTTTGATTATGTTTTATTTGGTTATCTGGCATAGTATGTTTGTAGGAAGATTCAGATTTTCAAAGATGACAAGTAGAATGGTGGGTTACAGTTCACATGACTCTCCTTATAGATTAGCTGAGAAACACGGGGAAGAGTATTCTCTTGACATAGTAGATACCTTGAGAATTCTAAAGGCATAAATTAGAAGTTGCAAGGAAGATAATGAGAGGATAATTTAGTCACAAGAAAGGCTTGTTAGGGCTTAGGAAAAGCAAGCCAAGGTCAGTGCAATGATACATCAAAGCTTATCATATTTGTAGAGACAGGGATAACCAAGGATCAATTAGGGATAGTAGGAAAGGACAAATGGGGCATATGGTAGCAGGTCTCATGGAGGACACAAGTTGGATAGGGATGACATGGTTAGAGGTGGCAGGTGGATGGATACAACTAATAGGAGAGGTAGTGGTTATGGGTTCTATTCTAGTTATGGCTCATATATGCATCATGGTCATCATTGTTATCATCCTTACAGGAGGTGTGAGAGGGGATACTTTCCATATGATTTCAAGAAATACAAACCTCCCACATTTGATGGAGAGTTGAAGAAACCAGAAGATGCAGAAGCATGAATTCTTGGGATGAAGAAGTTCTTCGAGTTTCATGATTATTCAGAGAACATGAAGGCTAGGATAGTTATCTTTATTCTCAAGGGAAAAGCAGACATTTGTGGGAAGATGTGAAGCATGTCAGAGGTATCAAGATAGAGGAGTTGAGTTGGCATGAATTCAAGAGACATTTCAAAAAGAAGTATTTGTCAGAGAGGTACTATGATGGTAAGGACAAGGAGTTCTATGGGTTGAATATGGGATCTATGACAAATGAAGAGTAAATGACTAAGTTTTTGGAATTGTTGAGGTATGTTCCTTACCTCAAGGATGAGAAGATCAAGGTTCAAAGGTTCATGAGTGGTCTACCATTAGCATTCAAGGATTGGATTGAGTATAATGAGCCTTGGTCATTGGAGGATGTCATTAGGAAGTTGAAACATTGTTATCAGCAGTCGAAGTGCAAGAATGAGCCTAAGTGTGACTAAAAATGCAACGACAAGACTAAAGGAACATGGCCTTTGAAGCGGGAAAGACCTCAGGATGCAGGTGAGAAAGAAAATGTGGCTCCTTACAAGAATTTCAATAAAACAGAGAAGGCACATATATCTCAACTTGGAGAGAAACAGAATAAGGGTAGTGGCGGAGAACCGTTGCAATGTTGGATATGTGGCAAAGATCGTCGAATAAGGATTGTTTGTTATCAAGGTATCAAACCTCATATCTACAATTCTCAGGAGGCTCATAGAGTTGAGTGCTCCTTAGATTTATGCAGCTTTTGATAACAAGCAGGTGGATCACCAGGCATCCATTATTGAGATGGAAGGTAAGATTTTTGATTGAGTTGTTTCCATTTTGATTGATCCTGTATTTAATTATAGTTATGTTAATCCTGATGTGGTGGATAAGTGTGGCCTAAGTAAATAAGTGCATGCAGAGTCTTGGTTGGTGCAGTTGGCTACAAGGACCAAGAAAAGAGTTCGGCATTGGCTAAAATCTTGTGCATTTGAGCTGAATGGTATGCCTACATTGGCACACCTAAATGTGCTTCCTTTGGGTTCATATGGTATTCTTTTCAGTATTGATTTGTCGTACCTTCACAAGACTAAAAGATTGTTACGAGAAGGATATTGAGTGCTTAGATGATGATGGAGAAAAGGGGATCTTGTAGGGTAAGAAGAAGCTTACATCAATGAGAATAGTTAGAGTTATGTAGGCTAAGCGCAATTGCAGGAAATGATGTGTCTTGTTTACATCTAGTATTTCTAGTGACAAAGGGAAGGATGTTGAGGATGTTGAAGACGCATCTTGTTTTGTGGTGATTTTAGGATTTTTTTTCCAACAGATATTTTAGAGTTACCACCTCATAGGGAAGTGGACTTCTCTATTGAGTTGGTACTAGGAGTAGCACAAGCATCAAAGACACCTTATATGATGAGCACTCCAGAGTTAGTGGAACTAAAGTTGTAACTTAAGGAAATTCTTGATAAGGGATACATTAGGTCAAGTGTATCACCTTGGGGTGCACTAGTGTTGTTTGTGAAGAAGAAGAATGGTACACTCAGGTTGTGAATTGATTACAAGTAGTTGAACAAGGTGGTGATCAAGAACAGTTGCCCATTGCCGAGGATTGATGACATGTTTGATCAGTTGAAGGGAGCAACAATATTCTCTAAGATTGATTTGAGATCAAGATATCATTAGGTATGCATCAAACAAGAGGACATTTACAAGACTGCATTTCATATCAAGCAAGGGAATTATTAGTTTGTCATGGTTATTCTTGGTATTACTAATTCTCCAACTACTTTCACATTTTTGATGAATAATCTATTGCATCCTTATCTGGACAAGTTTATGAGAGTATTCATTGATGACATATTCATATATTCTAAGAATGAGGAAGAGCATGCAGAACACTTGGAAACAGTATTAAAATTCCTGAGAGAACATTAGTTATATGCCAAGCTTATTAAGTGTAGGTTCTTTCATATAGAATTTCATTACTTTGGACATGTTGTTTCCAAGGAAGGTATAGAAGTGGACCCCGGAAATATTAGAGCTATCATGGAGTGGGAAACTACTAGGAATGTGGATGAGGTCAGATCATTCATGGGACTAGTAGGTTACTACAGGTGGTTCATCAGGAACTTCTCATGGATTTCCTATCCCATTATATATTTGCAGTGAAAAGGAAATAAGTTTGAATGGAATGATGAGTATGCAACTAGTTTGAGCAGTTGAAGCAATTTCTTACAAATGCTCCAGTTTTGAATATTGCAGATCTTGACAAAGAGTTTGTGGTATGTACAGATGCTTTCAAGAGAGGACTTGGTGGACTCGTAATGTAGGAAGGACATGTAGTATGCTATGAGTCAAGGAAGTTGAATGAGAACAAGAAGAACTTTATGACTCACGATCTCGAGTTGGAAGCTATCATTCATGCCTTGAAGATGTGGGGACATTATCTTCTTGGCAAGAGGTTTATCTTGATGAATGATCACAGTGAGTTGAGGTACTTGTTTGACCAACCTAATATGCATGTTAGGCAAGCTATATGGTTAGATACTCTCAATGAGTTTTACTTCAAGATTAGGTACATCAAGGGAAAGGAGAATAAGCTCACAGATGCTCTTAGTAGAAGAGTGCAGGTGAATCACACTACAGCAATAAGTTATTATGGGATATATTTGGAGGAGTAGATCTTACAGGTAGCACAACATGATGACAGGTATCAACAGTCGAGGAACAAGTTACAACAGTAGGGTTAAGGTGATAAGGATGAGGAGCATCATCTCACAGAAGATGGCTTGGTCAGATTCATGAACATGATTTATGTACTAGATCACAGTGAGCTCAAGAAGCTGATATTAAGGGAGTTTCATGTCAAGAAGTATGATAAGTCACCTGAGATATCAGAAGACATTGACAATAGTCAAGAAGTACTATCATTGGCTAAACTTGAAGAAATAGGTGGTTGATTTTGTTATCAGACGTTTGGATTATCAGTAGGTAAAAGCAAGGTGTAAGAATCCATGTGGTTTATTGCATCCAATTCCGATTCCTAAGTGGAAATGGAAGGTCATTTCCATGGAATTCATTACAAGTTTTATGAGGACATCGAGACAACATGATTCCATCATGGTTGTGGTTGAAAAGCTATGTAAGGTAGCTTACTTCATTGCAATTAAGTATACTAATTTAGCTAGTGAGGTAGCTCAGATTTTCATAAGGGAGATAGTGAGATTGCATGGTGTTCCCAATAATATCATATCAGACAGAGATGCCATGTTCACTTCCAGGTTTTGGAAATAATTGTTTGTAGGTATGGGGATAGATTTGGCTTTTAGTACAAATTATCAACCATAGATAGATGGGCAGACACACAGGCTTAATAGGATTCTTGAGGACATGCCAAGGATGTATGTCATGCATCAAAAACGGAAGTGGGAAGAGTATCTTCCATTGGTATAGTTTGCATATAATAATGGGTATCAAGATTCCTTGAATATGAGTCCATTTGAGGTTCTTTACGGATGAAGTTGTAATACTCCTATCAGCTGGAGTGATCTAGTGAACAGGGTATTGATTGGACCAATTATGTTGGCAGATATGGGATAGGAAATGTAGGTCATTAAAAGGACTTTGAAGGTAGCACAAGATAACACAAAGAGTTATGTAGATAAACACAAGGTATTTAAAGAGTTTTAGTTTGGGGAACATGTGTACTTGTGCATCAATTCCAAGAGGAGATCCTTGACGATTGGGTCATGTGCCAAGTTGGCACCTTGGTCTTGCAGGCCTTTTCGAGAGCCTTGAGAGGATTGGACCAATGGCCTACAAACTTGCGTTGGCTCTGACAACGAAATTCCATGATGTTTTCCATGTCTCATTGCTTAAGAAGTATGTTCAGGATGTTGATCATGTGATTGACTATTCTGTATTGCAAGTGGAGCTAGAGGGATAATTCCATATAAATCCTTAATGCATATTATAGTGGAAATAGCTCATGCTCTAGAACCAAGGAATAGAGCAATTTAAAGTGTAGTGGAAGCAATTTGGGCCCGATGAAGCTACATGGGAGATAGTGGATCAGATGTAGCCTTTATATCCTTCATTATTTGTTGGTTCAAGAAAATGAGTTTTGGTATATGTATATGTATATATGGATGTCTATGTAGATACCACAATGGGTTTTGTTATAAAGCTCCAATAAGCAGTATGATTGTCATGTTTTTCATGTCGGTCATGGTTTGCAGTAGTTGCTCATTATAAATAATGCATCAAGCTATCTTATAAAGCACCATAGGTAATATGTCTTGTTTCAACAGTTTTTTAGTCATAGGTGTCATAGAACACCAAGGATGGTTTTCCCCTAAGGGGGAGGGGTTCATAATAACCCAGGTTAAAAGTTCATGTAATAAAGGTTACTAAAGGAAAATTAAGACCAAGGTCATAGGACACGTATTCCAAGATTAATGTTGGGAAAAACACTATAGCAGGCATCAGTTTCAGTTTATTTATGGCTAAGGAAATTTACAAAGGAATTGGCAAAGGAAAATAGGCATTTATTAGCATTTACTTATGAAAATAAAGGAAAATAGGAGAAAAGGAAGGCGAAGAGGCACATATTTTCATGAGAGGGAAATTAGAAGGAAAATGAAGAAAATAGAGACGTCAATGATAAAAGGGCTTCAGAGAATTAGTTCACAAATTTTGGCTTAGATTTTTGCCATTTTTTATTTGGAATTAGTTTGAGAGAGAGATAGAGAGCACTAAGAGGAGAAAGCTAGCAAGAAAATGAAGGAAAAGGACAAGCAAGGAAAACAAGGAGAAAGTTGGATCAGTAGCTTCAATAGGAGGATTTTTTAGGTAACAGGTTTCGCGTGTGATTTCTTGGCTGAGGTGTGAATGCATGGTACATGCATTTGTTTATTTGGTTTGTTTGTTGTAATTTTCATGGGTTTCTTCGATTTTGATGGTGGTTTTAGCATTTCCTTGCCACTTCTTGGGCAGCCATGGTGTGATGGGACTCATTTCTAGTTGAGATTTGGATTGCCATAGGGTTTTGGATCAGAGTGAGGTGGTCTCTAGAAAATTCCCAAGGGTTGGGGGTGGATATGGTTTTCTCTGAGAAGCTCTCGATAGGTAGGTGGAGACAAGAAAATTCCTATAGGGATGGTGAAGGAATTTTGTAGCATCCAGGCTTATTTTGGTTTTGTGATCTCTTGACTGGTTTTGGTGAGATCGCAGTAGTTTGAGGGTATAGGTGGTTTAACCTTTGGTTTCCTTGGGATTTTATGTCTTGGTTCATCCCATGAGATACCACATTCATGCTTGGAATATGGCACAAGGGTGATTGGCTGAAATAAATATTTGTTTTGGCTCAATCTATGGTCAGGTGGTAAGTGGAAGTCCCTGAATTGGTTGTCTTTTGAATAAGTTAATAAGAGTTATTTTCCTATTGTGATTTATGAGAATTTGTACTTTTTATTCTGTTTCTTTGATGATTGTACTTTCATGGTTAATATTATAGCTATATGTTAGTTATAAGCATGGTTCTATAACATGTTCTAGCTATGTCTCTTGTTATGCTTTGATAATTTGATGAATGATTGATGAATGCATGGGATAACAAGTGTTTTTGCATCTATTTGAGATTTAATTATACCTTCTTGTGATTTTCATATGAAGTATAGATATTTACACTCAGATATTGATTCATCACATATATCTTACATGTTTACCATATGTTCGACGAAATATCTAGCATGATCTAGTTAGTCTAGGTCAAGTTCTGGCTTCAAGTTTGAATGATTAACATTGTCGTTATGAGAAATATGATTCTAGAAAGTTACAGGAAGTTCTGGGAAGTGGTCTAGAGGCTAGCCTAAAAACATGGCTCATATCCTCGGACCACGTGCTATGAGCTAGAGATTTCGGTCATAACCACATGGAACAAGGCTTGTGAGTGCAGTTGGAGGCTCATAACTGCAAGCAGGTTGTGTCAAGGGTGCAGTTATAGGTCTAGGTCACAGAGAAGGGTTCCAACTGAGGGATAAGTGATACAAGGTGGTTTTCTTAGCCTCTGAGTGATTTGTAGTCCCTATAGGATGTGATTTTGTGGTCAGTTTGTAAGCCCCACTTCCTTAACTAGAATTAGGAGGTAGGGTCATGTAATAGTGGCACTATGCTTCACATTTACCTAGAGGGCTTGTAAAAGCAGGTAAATGTGGGGTGGAATTGTTACAAAAACACAGACTTGGGAGGTATAAAACATTACTATGTTGGTGAATATCATACATTCCAAACCTTACACATACAACAAGGATGGGGTTTGAGGTTACAACATTTATCTTTCACGTTATTAAAAGACCCAACCATATGACTAAGGTCAGAGGTCGAGGATCAATATTAAAACACTTATTAGAAATTTTTTCCAATGATTTGGCCACCCGACTAAGGTCAAAGGTTTGGATTATAATTCTTATCATTAAAACATGTCAAGTGGAAACTCTGCGACTATGGTCATGTTTGTTTTCAAGTTCATAGATTAGTCACATCATTGATCTTTATGGAAAAAGTGGATATATATATATATAGATATATATGTATATATATATATATATATATATATATATATATATATATATATATATATATATATATATATATATATATAGATATATATATATATATATATATATATATATATAGATATATATATATATATATATATATATATATATATATATATATATATATATATATATATATATAGATATAGATATAGATATATATAAACCCTTGAAGGCATAATACATTTGACATTAATGGATGTAAAAATATATTCATGTGAATATTAGAAGATCAAGTACACAATAATATTTTGATTTATAAAGGTATATAGTTTGCATTATAAATAGCAAAAGAAATGATAGTTAAGTATTAAAGCCACAATGAAGTTTGACAATCAATTACATTTAATTCAAGATATAAGACAAAAAGAATATGTCAACTTGTAAGGAAATAATAAATTGTTAAAGATGTCATCGAAAGGATTATGAACACGTATGAGTGCTATTGCACATGATTTACTAAATTAAAAAAAAAAAAAAAAATTGTATTTGGAGGTATGTTACAAGTGTAATTAGAGTTGTAGGTTACAACATTGGGCCTTTCATGTGTCCTAAACTGAAACAATTATTCTTATTTATATCATGATCATATAATCAAAGGACTGTTAGACAAGTTTGAAGTATGGTTGAATAACACAATGAGAATACTTCTATAAGATCACCTAGAGGTGGTGATGAACCTTATACTAAGATTAGAATGATGGGTGGAGGAACTCGTAATACAGAAAAATAAGAATCTGAAATATTGCAAGTAATGTGTAGCTTGAAGGCATATTTAGATAATATAAAGGCCATTCAAGAAGGATTGTCCAAATCTAATGAAGAAAAAGAGGATATTAATGGCTATTTGTTGAGAAACCTAGAAGAATATAGATTTAATAAGAAAATAACATAAACTCATAAAAATAGCAGTAGGAGTGAATCAACTGATACAAATGATTCCATAAGTTTTAGTCAAAGCAAGGTCCATGAATTTGAGGGAGAAGAGAAAAAATCTCAAAGTGGTACTCATGTGTCTAGGAAGAGGAGGACTACGTCTCAATTGCAAAGTGAATTCGAAAAGATTAGGCCTCCAAATTTTGATGGTGAATCTAAGAAGGAGCAGAACCATGGCTTCTTAATATGTCAAAGTATTTTGAGGTCTATAATTATCCAAGCAATTTGAAGGCTAGGTTGGCAACATACCAGCTGAATGGTAAAGAAACCTTATGATGCGAGGAGAAAAAATCCATAAAAGGAATTAGAAGTAAAAATATAACATGGAAACACTTTAAAAAAGGAATTTAAAAATAAATATCTTACTAAAATGTATTTTGATGAGAAGGCTAGATAATTTCATGAGCTAATATTGGGATAGCCCACCATGGATGTATTTGTTAATAAGTTTACGAGTCTATTGATATATATACCATACCTGAAGGAGGAAAAATTGAAAATACAAATATTCATTAGTTGTTTTCCTTTTTCATAGAGGGAGAGGATTGAGTTTGATAATCCAAAGTCCATGGATGAGACTATAAGAAAGGAAAAACCCTTCTTTAATCAAAGCCAAAATAAAAGTGACAACTTTGAAGGTTGGATGGCCAAGAAGCATGAGAAGTTCAAAACTAAGAAAAATGGTTTTAAGAAGAATTCCTTTTCAAACACTTTTAAAATACTTAAGGAAGAATTATAGTAGATGTGTGAACGAACCAAGATATTTAGGACATAAAAGTGGACAAGGGGTTGGAATAGGAAATAAAAATGTTGCAAAAGAAACCAGACCACCAATTAAATGTTGGGTTGAAATTAAATAATTTGTGGAGACAATGTCCACAACATCTAGTAAATAAAATGGGAATAGTAAATAACCTACAAGAAACCTCCACATTCAATGATGTTGCCTGAAATATTCGAAGGATTGATGCAACATTGGATGGAAGACAAGCAAACCACCAGCCCGCTATGGTGGAAGTTCAAGGTATAATTTTTAAGAAATATGTTTCAATATTAATAGACCGTAGATCGACTTTAAGTTACATTTCCCTTACTATAATTGAAAAGTGTGAACCTAAAAAGGAAAACCAAGATAGACCCTGGTAAGTACAACGAACCAAAAGAACAAAAAGGAAAGTTATAGAAATAAGCAAAGGTTGTTTATTAAACTTGAATGGAATGAACAACCAATTAAGTTTGAATGTTTTACCTTTAGGGTTTGATATGATGTGTTCATTGGGATGAATTGGTTTGAATATCACAAAGTAATTCTAAATTGTTTGGAAAAGTTTTTCACTTGTATTAATGATGAGGGAGAGTATTGTCTAATTAAATGAGTGTCAAGAGTTGTTTATGTGAGGCATATTTATGCCTTAGAATTAAACAAATGTTCTCATAAATGATTCCAAATGTCTTCAGTTCAAGTTGAAGATCTATCTAATCACAAAAATAAGTTACCTTTAGAAGACTATCTTGCTTTGAAGTAGTATAAAGTTGTCTTTGCTGAAGAGATACAAGGACTTCCTCCAAGGAGAAATATATATCTTTCTATTGATATCATTCCTAGAGTAGTTATGGTATCCAAATCTCTATATAGATTGATTATTCCTGAGCTAATGGAGTTGAAGATTCAGTTGCAACAATTATTAGATAAGAAATGCATAAGATCTAGTGTATCTCCTTGGGGTGCACTAGTTTTATTTGTCAAGAAGAAATATGGGACTCTTAGGCTTTGTATTGACTATAGGTAGTTAAACAAAATGACTATTAAAAATAAATATCCTTTATGTTGGATTGATGACTTGTTTGACCAAGTCCAAGGAGCATCAATCTTTTCCAAAATTGATCTAAGGTCTAGATATCATCGTATTACGATCAAAGATGAAGATATACATAAAACAACATTTAGAAAAAGATATAAATACTATGATTTTGTTGTGTTTCCATTTGAACTCACTAATGCACCAACAAATTTCATGTGCTTCATGAATAGTGTGTTGAATCCTTTTCTTAACAAAATTGTTATTGTATTCATAGATGATATTTTGGTTTACTCAAAATGTAAATAAGAACATTATCAACACTTTCATAGTGTTCTTCAAACACTTAGAGAGAATGAGATATACGTTAAGTTTAGAAAATTCTTATTTTACCACGAACAGATTCAATGTTTGGGACATGTAGTGTCTAAGGAAGGGATTGTTGTGCATCCATGAAAGATTGGAGATATTACTGGGTGGCCAGTACCTAAAGATGAGTTTATGTAAGATAATTTTTGGGAATTACAGGTTATTACAAAATATTTATAAAGGGCTTCTCTAACTTGGCATATCCTATCACTTATTTACAAAAGATGGCGATAAAATTTTGGAGTCAAGTTCTAGGATAGTTTTGAGAAACTAAAACAACTATTAACCACTGCTCCAATCCTGAAACTAGTTGATCCTAATAAGGATTTTTTTGTATGCACAGACTCTTGTAAAGAAGGATTGGGAGGTGTTTTAATGCAATAGGGTCACATAATCAACTATGAGTCTAGGAAATTAAAGGATGATGAAAAGAATTATGCCACACATGACCTAGAATTAGCAACTACCATCCATGCTTTAAAAATGTGGATACATTATCTAATAGGAGGGAAATCTTAGCTAAATATAGAAAATTTTAGCCTCAAATATATCTTTTACTAGCCAAACCTAAATGTTAAGCAATCTAGATGGCTAACATTCCTTAGTGAGTACAATTTTGAAAACGTACACATTAAGGGGAAATAAAACAAAATTGTTGATGCTTTAAGATGAAAATTAAGTCATATCTGCATAATTTTAACAACCTGTTGGCATATAGATATGATGGAAATGATAAAAAAAACAACGTAATTTGATGAAGAATACATAAAAATAAAAATAAAAATGCAGAAAATTGAATTCTTAGGTGAAGAAGAAACTTATTTTTCACTAAATAATCAAGATTTATTGTTGTTTAAGGGCATACTTTTCTTTTTGATTAGAAATGAAAACATTATTTTTAGATGAGTTGTATAAAAATCCAACATTTGGTCATCTTGGGTATCAAATACTGATAACGTGTTGAGGAAGGATTATTATTTCCCTAAAACATAAACAATAGAATATGTGGCTAGGTATTTAGAGTGCAAACAAGTGAACGTTTCTGATTAACACCCAACAGGGTTGTTGTAACCCTTTCTTATTCCAGAATGGAAATGGGAAACCATATCCATGGATGTTATTAATAGATTGCCAAGGAATAGAAGGAAAAATGACTCTATTATGGTAGTGGTGGATAAACTCAGTGAAGATACACATTTTATTCCTGCTAAATCTACATTTAAGGCTAATTATTAGAATAAATATTCATGGAGATATTTAGACTTCATGACATGCCCAAAACTATGATTTCAAACCATGAGGCCAAGTTTACTTCAAAATTTTGGAAAGGATTATTTGAAGGTATGGAGACAAAGTTAAACTTTAGCATAGATTATCATCCTTAAATTGATGGTCAAACAGAAAAAACTAATCAAATATTAAAATATATGTTAATGTTGTATGTTATGGATAAAAAAACTAATTAAGAAGATTATCTTCACTTAGTTGAGGTTGCCTATAATAATGGGTATCATAATTCTTTTAAGGAGGTACTATATGGCATAAGATGCAAAGTACCTCTAATTTGGGATCATCCTGAAGATCGATTATTATGGGTACCAGATATGTTAAAGGATATGGAAGAAATCTTTAAACGGGTCAGACATAATTTGGAAATATCCCAAGATCGACAAAAGATTTATGCAGATTTGAAAAGAGTTCAGAAGGAATTCAATGTGGGAGATCATTTATACTTAAAACTGAAACCAAATAAAATCAAACTTAGAGTTGGAAATTGTGCCAAATTATCAGCTAGATACTGTGGACCTTTTGAAGTTTTAGCTGGAATTGGACTAGTTTCTTATTAGCTCACCCTTCTAGAAAACATAAAAGTTCATAATGTATTTCATGTATCCTTGTTAAAAAAATATATTCATGACAAAACTCAGATAATGGATTGGACTGTTGTACAGGTGGAACCATAGGGAGATCTTCCAGTAGAACTGCTACGTATTCTAGATTAGAGGGTAGCTACATTGTAGAATAGATACCTAGCTCAATTAAAGGTTCAATGGAAGCATTTTAGTCTGGAAGAGGCAACTTGGGAGTTGGACAATGATTTTAAAGAAGAATATCCCTCTCTCTTTTAACAAGTTGGAATGAATTCCATAGATTATGATCAGACATTGGGATTATGTCAAATTGAAGCAAGGGAGGATGTGACATCCCCTAACTTGAGGTTTATATGTAAACAATTGTATATATATGTTTTTTTTAATGTTTAAGTTTGAAAGTATTATGAATACTTTAATTATTAGTATTTTATTACTGGTAATGAACGATTAAAAATTTTGGATTTATGATATTTATAATAACTAAAGAGGTATGGAAAATTAATGTTGGAGTACACTTGGCTCAAAGAGATGATGCTGAAAATTGATGATGAATATTAATTACCCAGAAATAAGTCCTAGCCATCTAATCTGGATGATTACATTTATTTTGAATTATGTTATTGGCCAATTTATTGTTTCCCTAAAATATAGGATGTTGCCTTCGAGAGTGGGAAACAAAATCTCATTAATGAGCTAGTAACTACCTACCACCTATTGGTGAGGTGGAGGTAGTTACAACCTACCAAATGAGTGGTAGATATGTAGTGAAGGATATTTTTTATTTTTATATCTTCTTGCAAAAAAGAGACTCACACTGTCTTCGAGAGACTAAGGAGTGGAAAATGAATAGGAAAAAAATAGAAAAAATAAAAATAAAAAATAGACGTCTTATGCTTAGGGGGGATACATGTTGGATGCAGCGTCATGGATGGGGGGAGTTTATTCCTGTAATATTAATTTTCCAAATTGTTGTTAACAAGTTAGTATCCTAAACTTTTATCAGATAAATCCTAACTTGGATTATAATTACATGCATCTATGTTTTATTTCTAGGAAAGTAGTTTTGCAGGCCCGAAATATTTATACAAAAATTACATTATGGTTAATTAGAGGAAATTATTCTTTATTTTGTATTTTACATGCATGCAAATAACCATGGTTAATTCATGAGAGTAGATGTACTTTGAAGGAAAGAATTGATGTAGTTCGAAATGAAAATTAATCCTTATATTTATAATGATAGGAAACTAATATTAAACCATGCTAGTAGTTTATTTAACTATATTTATATATGTATGTGTATTTTGTATGAAAACAATGTAAATAGTACTGTATTAGTACAATACTTAGTAATAATATATTGTGGTTTGAAATATAAAGGTATATATATATATATATATATATATATATAGATATAGATATAAAGACTGATAGAAAATAAGTAGCATAAATAGAAGAGACATAGTGACATAGAACCATTATAGGTCTACTAGAAAAGTAAGAGCACGATTTGTTCAAAAGACCTCAAGTTTTCAAATTAACAAAAAAAAATCAGACACTGAGTATTGCATAAGAAATTGAGCATTTAAATTTAAAATTAAATTGAGAATACATAAATATGTTAGGTAGTAATATAAAATAAAAAGTTGGCATATAGACTCTAGCTTCAATTGCTATATATATATGTATGTATATGTATATCCCTAATAATAGTAAAGGTCAAGATGACCATATTAAATTACAATTAATTGAAGTCTTAAGTCGATAGAACCCATAATTAAATATGACAATAGGCCTATAAGACTATAGCATGAGAACCTTCCAAGAAGGAAGATAAATTATAAAAACCACATCATATGCATACAACTCAAAGGATAAGTAATCCTCGTGACAAATATTATAAGAAAAATATTGAGGAGGTTGCAGGGGGGGTGAATCAATATTTCCAATTCACTTTAACTTTCAATCTCACATTCAAAATTTTGTACGCTACTGTTATTCAGACAACTCATGTGTGTACATGCATTCAGTGAATTAAAACCACATATATCCATATTACTTAATTTTCATAACATCCATCAAATGTTTAACTTAGTTATTACTTTATTATTTCATTAACCATTCAGTATGCAGTAAAGAACAAATAAATCATAGCACATAAGAAACACATCAACACATATGGACACTAAGATTTTAGGGGGAAACCCAATGTGGGAGAAAACCACTGTTGTTGTCGTCTCTGTCTTCTTCTCTTATTATAATGAGAGATTATTCATTACATCATGGTATTGTATTGGCACAGACTCTTTCCAATACAAAAGTACCCACATGCAAGAAGCTACAACCTCCACTCTTTCTCCAACACCCACTGGAAGGGAGCTACAACCCCCTCATCTCGTTCACCGACTCCTACTAGAAGGAAGCTCCTACCCCCTCACTTAAGGCTATAAGCCTCAAAACATCGTGGACCACATTTCAAAACATTTCACACTAGACCCACCTCTCTCAAAACGTTAAAACATTCAGGCCACCTTTCATCATATCTTCAAACTAGACTCACACCCACCAATATGCTCAATACCAAGATACTAATCAATCAATAAATAATACTAATTAACCAACCACATTGTCATCGATACAAAACTAATCTGCGTCATTAAAAACACTAATCAAATTTATCTCAGAATATATATGTGACTATGTTGAAGCATATCTACGTATATATGCGCTTCCTTTGCATAAAGCCTTTGTACATATCTCAAATCATTGAATATTGAAATATTGTCAAACTGAATCTTTGTATCAAACACTAGATCACTCAAATACTAAGTCACAACAATAACTAATCATAGATATAGAAATATTGAATCACTCAATACCCAATCATAATTATGCAGCATCATTACTAATCAATATACCAACCCACAACCAAATCAATCTAATCCACACTGTTAAATACAAACCATTCGGATCAAGACATCGTTGACGAAGAACAATAAATAATACATATTTCATCAATTGTCATTGCCTAGCTGCAATTACAAACCCTAGAACACATATGTGACTTCTATTAAATAGATTTGTGTATATATGTGTTTATCGTGTATAAAACCTGTGTAAAAATTTCAATATACTAAACATATTATCACTAAATGTATAAGCCACAAATATGAAGAATATCTACGTATGTATGCAGCATTTCAGAAGAATACCTGTGTACATATCTTAAATCACCGAATCAAATCATTGTTGCAAACACAACCCATGTCAAATATAGATCTTTCACACATATTGTTAGAAAATCAATGATAGATCTTAGTAAACATATTCAGATCATAGCACCATTATAATCATGAATCCTACCTAACCATAAATACATCAATCAATTATATCCATAAACTTTCATATATTTCAAATATGAACCTTCTCCTTTCTCCCTGTGTTGGCATTATGGCTAATGTATTTTCCTTGATGCTAACCTACTTGACAAATATCTACTTGATGTCAACATTGTAATAATATGATGATTGTGGAACTCATGCAGATTGGTATAGATGTTATGGATAGAGAAATGATAGTTGAGTGACAGATGGATGAAAAAAGTGAAGTTTGAGAAAGTATATGCGGTTATTGTGAAGAAGGGTCACCTACATATGCAAGTCCTGTGAGAAAAATTCATGTATATAATCTGAACCATGGAAATCTATATACCAAGGGTCATTACCATGGTATTTTCCCATAGTAATTGAAGCAACAACATTTATTTGATCTCATCAAAGAATATTAATGACATTACCAAGGGATTTACCTGAGGTATTGGCTAAGGGAAAAAATGAACAAGGAGATGGAGATCAAGGTGTTGAGTGTGCAATTAAATGGTTTATTCATGTTTGATCTAATCCAAAATAAGTGTGCACCAGGTAGAATGGAGGAGGCTCAGATCTGAGACATTTGAAAGTTATTTGAGTACTAATGGCTATACTTGACTGACTTGTCTATGTTTAAGTATCTAATGATCCAAGATCTATTTGAATGATTCTGAAGTGATTTTTGATTTGACAGTAAGGTATGTGGAATGATATTTTTGTTTATAGTGAAGGTATGATTCAGTAATTTAAGATTTGTACATTGGTTTGTTTATAGATAATCGCGTACATGTGTGGATCTATTTCTGGTGAGTCATGTATATATTTTGAGATTTGGTTTTCAATATCTTGAGATTTGTACACTGGTTTTATACATTATAAGAGTGTATATACGCAAGTCTAACGAAAAACAGTCATGTAAATATTCTGAGATATATCTGGTTAGGGTTTGCAGTTCTATTTGATGATGACTTCTGCTATATTTGTTGTTGTCTTTCAATGATGTCTAGATCTGGATGGTTTATATTTACTATGGTTTTCTTATACTTTTATCTAATCTAGTTGCAGTGGTTGATTCAATATTTAGTGGGATGATGTTACAGTGATTTAATTGGTTTAGTCATTTTATTTCAGATTCAATATTTAGTTTGGTCTAGTCTTATTGTGGTTGTGGGTCCAAATTGAAAATATGATGAAAGGTGGCCTACATTTTGTTTGATGATTGTTTTACATGTGGATCTAGTGTGAAACATTCTGAAACATGGTCCACAAAGTGTTGAGGGTTGCAGCTTTAAGTGAGGGGGTAGGAGCTCCCTTCCAGTAGGAGCCGATAAATGGGATTAGGGGGTTGTAACTTCCTTCTAGTGGGTGTTGGATAACGAGTGAAGGTTGTAGCTTCTTGTAGGTGGGTGTCTCTATGTTGGTAAGAGTCTGCACTAGTACAAGATGTAATGAATATTTTCTTTATATAATAATCAAGAATACAAAGATGAAGATAACAATGGTTTTCTCTCACATTTGGTTTCCACCTCAAATCCTAGTGTTCTATGTTTGTTACATATGTGCTATGATTTATCTATTCTTCACTTCTTTTTGGATGGTGAATGAATTAATAATGCAATGGTTAAGTTAACTCACTCATGAAAAATTAAGTAAACTGGATATACAATGTTTGCATTCACTAAAGTTGCATACACTTGCAGGTTACTTGAAGAATAGTAGTGTACAGAACTCTGAATAGCAAATTGAAAGTTAAAATGAATTAAAATATTGATTCACCCCCACTCCCCCTCTCAGTATTTTTCCTAACACCTTAGTGCACACCTGTTCCAGATCAGATCACATAATAATGCTTCATTACATTCCACACTGAACCCCTTGATCTACATCTCCTTATATAGCGTTTTACTTTTCTAATACCAAAGGAAAATCCTTTGGTAATGTTGTTGGTATTTTCCAATGGGATCAAATAGACATTGTCGTCTCAATACTATGGGAAATTACCATGGTAATCACTCCTGGTTTTTATTTTCCATGGTTCAGATTATGTACGCAACTTTTGTTCACAGAATCTTCGTATGTACACGACTCTTCTTCACAGGGATCACATATACTTTTCAAACTTCATATTTTTCATGCATCCTGTGACTGAGCTATCAATTCTCTTCCATATCCTCTATAACATTTTTACCATCAATCATGTCATTTGTAGCAGTTATATAATCATCATATTATAACTAGGTTGACATCAAGGACATATTTGACAAGCAAGTTTCTATCAAGGAAGACACATTAGCCATAATGTCAACAAAATCTTGATGTCAAAATAAAGAACATGCAGAGAAAAACCAATCAAGGGTTTCAAAATCCTCCGACCTAGAATGACGAGTTACCAAAACTTATGAGCAAAAATGAAGTCTCGTAATAGCCCCTTAAAGGAAAAAAGAATCAAATTTTCAATTAGGAGTACTATAACACCTGAAAACATTGAGAAAACATACAATCATTATTTTACATTACAAAATATATAAATGTATTAATTGATAATAACTACGGAAAAAATATTTTACATGGAAGTAGTCAAAGTATGAAAGACCAAGCAAATTCCCTTGTAGAACAACAAAATTAAAATTAGTAAAACATACAAATATATATATGTCAAAATATGTACAACATAACTAGAAGTATATACAGTGGTAATTAGTACAAGAAAAATACCTTGAAAAACCCTAATGGTTAGGGTATGAAATTGTAACTTTTAAGTCTAGTATAAAAGGATAGAGACCATGCCAACATGTCGACAAGGAAATTCTAGAGTTAAAGGAAAACCCTAATCCAAAAACTCAACCTAATTGCACCGAGAGGTACTCTACAACCCTATATAGGGCAGATGTGTAGGTGTTAGATGTTAGATGTTAGACATTAGATGTAAAAAAAAATTAAATTCATTTTTTTTATATTGTAATTTTGTTTTTATTGATAAAATGGCAAAGAATTTTTTAAATAAAATAAAATCATAATATACATATTACATGTTATAAATTATCATTCATTTTACCATACATGCTAAAATAATGATTCCATAACATTTTTAAATTTAATGAATAAGCACATAAAAATTTAATATTTATAATAACCCTCATTTTACCATGGATGTTATTAACTTCTAAATAGGCCTTGTTACAATACCATAGGCTAATACCATGGCTCATTAATGTCACATGCCCAAAACCAAAACTCATTTCAAAATACAATTTTGTTATAAATATTTTATTTTAATTTAATTTTATAACATTTTTAAATTAAAGCTTAATACTTACAATAAACTTCCAATATAACAATATTACTGAATATGGATATTCACCCTCATTTTACCATGAATATTATTAACTTATAAATAGGATTTATTACAATACCATGGGAGAGCACCATGGAATATGGCTTATCAATACCACTTGCCCAAAAACCATAATTTGTTTCAAAATGGAAATATTTTACAAATAATTTATTTTTATTTTATTTTATAACATTTTTAAAATTAATTTTAAATGCAAAAAAGCCAGGGGAGAGGGTGTAGTGGGGTAAATGTTTGTAAACATCTACATATGGGTTCAATTAAGTAATAAAAGGTTAAAATTAATTGCATGTTGTGTAGCTGAGTCTGTAAAGATGTTGTCTTGTAAACATTTTGACCTAGTCAAAATAAAATTAAAATTAAAATTAAATAATTAATAATCATGATTATCAATAAAATATTTTGACCTAGTCAAATTACATAAAACTAAAAATAGAAATTAAATTAAATATAAAATTAATAATTATAATTACTTATAATAAATAATAAAGCCAGCCTAGATTCATCTTAACTCGAGATCTACCAAGCACCAAGAGTGATCAAATCTCTTAAGATACAAACCTCTTTTAGAGTAAAATGAGATTTGATCCCTCTTGGCACTTGGTAGATCCATAGTTAAGATGGATCTATGCTAGTATAATAAAAGAATAAAGAATAATCCTTGAAGTAAATAATTTTTCCTTATACATTCAGTTGTTACATAAGAGACCAACAAACTTGTTATTGTAAAGGTCCAAAAACAAGATGGGTAAAAATCCCCAAAAGATATCATGAAAAAAAATGATAAGTGTCAAATATAAGACTTGAAATGTTATAATAAAAGAGTTCAAAAGAAATTGTATGTATTTTACCTTAAAACCAAATCCATTGAACGAGATGTTAAGAACATGAAACCCTAAAGTTGTAGTGGTTTCTCTAATGAATTCACTACTCATATATACTGTAAATGATTCCAATTATAAGTTAAAACCAAATACCCAAAATTCTATGTGTTGAAATTTAGAAAAGAAACAAAGAATTTTTACGAGGTTTTCATCTCAGAAAATTACCATAGAATTATTGCTGGTTGGAAACTTGAAGAACTAGAGTACATAGTGGGAAATTTCTCGTTATTATATAAAAAAATCTCAAGAATGTCCTTCATGACCATTGATTAAGGGTTTATAGAACTCCTTGATAGAGATATGCCTTGAATGTAACTACAAGAGCCTGATAAAACCAAGACAAAGAAAATTAATACACAAAAGAATTTAAGCTCTAGTCAAATGCAGAACAGAAAGAACAAAGAGTAATTAGTGACGATCTAACAATAAGATTACCTATAGTATAATCTATTTATGCATTCAAGAGTGTATTTTAAATTAAAAATAAAAATCACAATCTTGTTTGAAATTGTATTACTTACAAAAAAAAATTCCTCTATTAATTAGACTATTTTATATTTATTATCAAAATAATCATCAATAAAAATATAAATGCATTTATATTACTTTCTTTTATATGATGATTAACCATTTGTATTCCTTATCAAGTACAAGGGAAGAAAAACCACATTGATGCCTTTAGTGAACACAACATTTTAAGTGTATGATAATTTAGCATTGGAGCAAGATTGTTGACATGTGTGAGTACAAGAATAAATTTGTGTTATGATAACAAGATGAATTTTTTTAATATGTCATGGAGTTTATTGTTTGTCACATTGCAATGGTGTTTGTTTTTCATTACATTGCAATGGAATTTGTTGTTCCTCGCATTGCAATGAAGTTTATTATTCATCACATTGCATTATCATTTGTTGTTTGATACATTTTACTTCACTTGATATTCATCAAAAATGTCATCGCAATGTGATGAATAAAAAATGATTTTGCAATGTGACAAACAAAAATCATGGTCAACAATGTGTTCATTGTTCATCAAAATGAACATATTGTTGACATTGTTGCAAAACGCACAATGTCTTCAACAAAAAATTAGCACATTTTTGTACATGATCATCCAAATTAACTATGTCAAATTTTGACAATGTTTCATCATGGTTGATGGATTTTCCATGGTTGAGCATGGTTGATGTCTTGATCATGGTTTAGCATGTTTTCTAAAGTTAAGTATTTTTTACAATGGTCATCGATACATAACCATGTTTTCTTATGATGAGCTATGTTATTTTGTTGTTGAACATGGTTGACATCATTTGCTATTGTTGATGCATAATCTTTGGGATTAGGTAAACCATGTAAATATTGTAAATATAAAATAAGGAGAATTAGAATATGAAGAGACACGAGGAGATAAAACCCAAGAGTCTCTCCCTCTATGTATATATCTATGATCAATCTTAATGGAAAAATCACAAATTTGCTTTGAGGACTTACCTCTTGGCCTGACATGGTATCAAAGCACAGGTCCCAACCTCTATTTTTGGCTTCCTTTCTGCCCTTGTAATTCCCTCCTTCCTCATATTTTTGCATAAC
Source organism: Pinus tabuliformis (assembly GCA_031772625.1). NCBI lineage: Eukaryota > Viridiplantae > Streptophyta > Pinopsida > Pinales > Pinaceae > Pinus > Pinus tabuliformis. The sequence goes on from CM062813.1 coordinate 361,880,159, forward strand.
TATCACCTCTAGCTTTCAATAGTTCCCATGCTCCCATGTTGTCCCAAGAAAGCAATCAAAGGGAATGTCTGCTTCATGCTTCCTGTTCCAATGATTCTAATTCCAATGATGCCCTCTCAACTCGCTTATACATGCCCAATTATCTTTGATATTTTTTCCTCATCTCGCTCACATGTAGGCTCATCTTCATCCTTTGCTCAAGGTTGAACGCCTCCCTCCACTCCACCAATGTGCTCTGCAAATTTAGCCTAGCCCATGTACCGTTAGTGCCTTGCATTCTTCTTAATCCTTCTTAGAGAAAGATCACCTAGCAAGGGCTTTCAGTTAAATAAATCCATTCATGTAATGGCTTCACATTAGTTCCAAGAAAAAGGTCCACGGTTTCAGAGTTAGACTCTTCCCCTCCAAAATTGTTCTCCTTACTAGCATGGTGTATATAATTATTATTTTTTGGATGGACGTCGAGTATCATTACTGATGTAGGCCAGGGGAACCAAGGTGTCGATGAAGACCCTAATGTTGACAGACATATTTCTATCGAGAGGTCCCTTTTGTGAGTCTTCCTACGTCGTCAGTTTCTATGTGCTAGAAAAAATCCATGAGAAACCACCTATTGGGTTGTTGGCCTAACATAGTGACGCAGGGTTACCCCTGCTTACCCACAGTTTGCATGAATTATGCACATATCCTATCTCTCCCCGGAATTTTAACTCTTTGCCGAGTTAAATCTTCAATATTAGGGTTAAGGCCCCATTAATCAATTCCTATGCAGAATGATTTACCAATGCCAAACATAGGCTAACCCTTAAGCAATATACACTTATCGGGTCTTAATCACCCCTCAAGCCTTCATATATGACTTTTATTTAACCTTCCATTATAATCCATCCGATCGGGACTCATTCACCCTTCATTAACCCTTATTAAACCTTGGACGCATATATATAAGCTTTCCCCTCTTTAACATTGGTTATATATATGTTAACGCATAAACCCTTATCCTTTGATAATGTTCGGCTTACATATAGTTTAACACATAAACCCCTTATCTGCGCTTAATTCCATTATAAACCATTTACAAAGGAAGTACCCACAAAACATACCTTTTCCGCCTTTATACGACCTCTGCACATTTACCGAGGTTTACCTTTATCGCTAATCGCAATCGCTCCTCCGCGGGTTTCATTAACACAAGCTTTTATTACATCCGATATGCGATTAATGCAATATCAGATTTCAAATATCATTCAACTGCACTTATAATGATATTGGGTCTTCCTATTTCACCCGTCACATTACTCCTCTAATCTTTGAAGCCCCGAAGCCCGATCCCCGATACTTATGATCGCCGATCAACTCTTTATTATTATCGACATATCGGCCCCATCACTATCGTAACACCCATTGTCACTGCCCTTTGACCTTGCGATCTCCGATTTGCGATTAGATCGCGACCATTGATCTGGTTCCGATCCAACAGTCCATGATCAATCGACAGTCGCTCATCGCAACTCTCCAAAGCCTGATTCCAATCTATCCATAAGGATTTCGCCAATGTGATTTAATCCTGACCGTTGATCTTCCAGATCCAACGGTTACTATGCATCGATACTTCACTTCTCCGCTCTTCTTCTTTACTTAGATTTTACGCCACTTCTTCAACGTTTATGTGGTTTTCCGGGTTTTCCAAATGTTTCACCTTTCGCTCTTTTTCTGCTCAATTCATTCCCGCTTGAGCTTATCTCTGTGATTTCTATATCACAATCCTTCCATAGCATCACTTGGTCTTCCAATTGGGTCCTACGGCCCTTTATGGTACTCTAGGTATTCACCTCGACCTGCCTGCATATATTTATATTATGCAAACTCTGATAATACCTAATTCATCACTCAACACTCGAAATACACACTTATATAGATTCTAATAAATCTCTATATATATAAATACAAACAAATAATTACATATTGAGACTCTGTCTCTCGGCCTGATGTTCTAATATCAGTGGCCTCTATTAAACTCTGCTTATAGGCTTAAATCCCGCACACTAGCTTAGCCAACTAATTATCTAACTTTCTAACCCTTGTCTTTGCCTTTTTGGCTTACATTTATACAAAGGATTCTAAAACCAATTTCTCGTTTAGATCCATAAATCCCTTAACAAAATTCCTAAATCTCTTCCTTGTTCCTAAAACTCCTCTCTAATCCCTAAATTCATGAACTAATTCCTAATCTAAGATTTACAATCAATTCTCAAATCCTTCAATCTCTCAACTATCATAAATCCCTCATGTTCTCCTATATTCGAGAACATTTACAAATATGCCTCACAATATTCAATTAACTCCCTATTCTAGCTTCTCTCATTAAAATCACTCAAAACATTAATAATTACATTTAATTCACTTTTAGGAAACCAACTTCCTTGAACACAATACCCCTATGTCTACTAAAATACAATGGTTTTTCTTGGGATGAATGCTCCTGCATCAAACTCCCAAAGTAGAAAATTTTCATGATCTCCTGATCATGTGTCTTCATAAGTTGATATAAAACCTCCAGGGTCCCAAACTTTAGTCTGTAGCTTCCCAAAAGATTTGCTCCTTTGTTGTTGTTGTATGTCTGTTGTCTTCTGTTTCAGCTTCCTCTCCTTGTCAATCAGGTTCATACTCTGACTGATCATGCTTCATACTACTGTTAATCTCCTCCATGTGGCATGTTTCATCATTAACTGCCACATTTCTTCAATTTTTGTCTCCAGCACATCCTTGGATTGGTCTATACTTTGCCACTTACATATTCTTCTTTCTCTCTGTTTTAGGTTGTTGTTGTTGTCTGCTAACTCTTCAAACTGCTATAGGTTACTTTCAATTTGTAGTTGCTGGTTCCTTACTTTTTCTTCTACTTTTGCTCTTGCTCTTACTTTGACTCCTACACTTACTGCCTCCCTTTCATCCTTACCCTCTGTCAATATCATCTCTGTCTACACTGAATCCTGGCTTTCCAGCATTCTCTCTAACAATTGAACATCTCTGTTCCATGGATTAAATTCTTCCATAGAATCTTCTTCTTCCATCTTTTTTTGGCTGTCCATCTGTGCCAAATTTCCTCCAACATCTACAACTAAACATGCACTCACAAAACAATTGTTAAAATAAAAAACATAAGAATTCTACGCCTTTTCTTCCTTTGGCAACACATCAATATGTTGCTCTATTTTTTTCTCCTCTTATATCAGCACATCAATATGTTGATTTGAATTCTCAAAAGAATTCATGAGACTGTCAACTAGTCTCTCCTCCACACCATCTATTCTAATGATGTCTTTCTGTCCCTGTTCACTGTAGTGAACTTCTTCATTCTCTTTCAATTCTGATTTTAGAGCCTGAACACTTACTTTTTGGTCTTCTAGCCTTTTCTACAAAAGACTTAACTCCTACCACAAATTTGTCATCTCGCTTGGAATTTCTTCCAAAAGTTTTGTACAATCCTCACTATCTTCTTCTTTGTCACAAGCATAACTTATTGACACTATCTATTCATTCTCGATTAGAGTAAAATTTTGATCCTCAATATCTTTGATAGTTTTAGACATCTGTTCATCACTCTCCCTTTGATCATTTAAGAAAATCAATTCCTCGTTATCCTCTTTAACAACAAATTTCTTATCATAGGACACAACTTTCTCATCTCTACTGAAGATATTTCCTCCATTAAAGCATGGAATTTATGAACTCCTTTTGCTGTAATAACTCAACTTGATCTTTATTTGAAAGGAATTCATCATCATACTTTACCTGGAAATTTTCAGCTTCATTCAAGACATTTCCATAAAATGGTTTATCTTCTGCAATACCTGCATTTATACACAACCTATCAGTCGTAAAACCACGAGACCTCAACATCTCATCGAATGATTCAATCACCAATTCCTCTAGCTGTTCCAAGTCCTTTACATGACTTAGAAATATTTCGATGGTCTTCTCCTCAATCTCATCAAGTCCTTTACTTGATTGCTTGATATCCTTCCCTACTTCCTCTTTTAAAACAGAATTTAGATTCTGCCTGTTTTCTTCCCTTTTTATGACAATATCAGCAAATTGTCCTTCTTTACATGTTTCACCTGCAAACATACACAAATTATCATATTTAAAATCTTTATCTACCTTTTTCCCTCACTTGAAGTCTCAGTCTTCAAGTCTTCATCTTCACCCAGAACTTCACCTTGCTCTGGTTCACAAATGGACACTTCCATTACCAACTCAGCTTCTCTGAGTTTTTCCATCAACCACCTTACTTTCCTCTATTGTAGCCTTCTCTACAACTTTTGCCACTTCACTGGCTTCTTCTCTTACTTTCCTCTAGTATCCTCATCAATACATCGAGTTGTCCTTTCAACTCTGCAATCTCTTTGTCAATTTCCTCTTGACTCATCCTCTTGCCATTTGTCTTGGCATTTTCTTTCTTCATATTTCTTCTACTGTGGTCTTCCTTAGAAGCTCTGCTATGACTATCAGTAGCCATCTTCCTCTTTCTATGAGTTCCTCACTCATTCACTATGAGCTGCACTAAAGCCTCTGCAACAACAAGTCCTCGTTGTTGCCACTTACCTCACCAAGATTTCCTCTGTACTTGGTCTTTTGGCAAGAAATTGGTTCTCTATCTCTGGAACCTCCTTTGAGCAATTCTCTCTACTTCTTCTAGGCTTCAACTCATCTGCACCTTCTCAAGAACACAATTGTCCTCTTGTATTTCAATCACCATGAAATACTTGGTTTTGACCACTTCTTCTTTCAATTAGAAAGTCTTATCAGCTTCCTTCATTACTTAACAATTCTACCCACATCCTTTTGTGGAATTGCTTTTTTGATATGCAACAATACCTCTGCAATAACAAGTCTCCTTCTTGCTACATATGCTTTACTAAGCTTCTCTCCTCTGAGATCAATCTTTTAGCATCTCTCTAGTTCTTTCCTCTAGAACCATTTGAGCACTTCTTGCTCTTAGGCTATTGCTGCAACCTTCTCACCTCCTTATGTTGTCACATGTGTATCAATGTTATTCAAGCCAAAGATCATTCCCAAGCTTTCAAAAGCTTGCTTCTCAGTTTCCTTTTGAGAATACTCTTATCCTCTTTGTCCAACCTTCAATTGGATTCTTCAAGTTCACATCAAATTAAAACAAACATGTCATCTCTCCTTCAAGATCTCTACATCTTGTTCCACCATTTACCTATACTTTGAATGGATTTTCCTCTTTTTCTTGCATCTGCAAGTTCTGCTACACTTTGTCTCTGTGTGCCTACTATTTATCATATTAAAATTTGATTTCCTCTTGCCCACATAAACATCTTAAAACACAACTCTGTTCTAAGTCCTTTTCTAGAGAATTCCCTTATTCTGTTTTGCTATCAATTGTTTCAATCACAATTATGCTCTGATACCAAATGACACAGGGTTACCCCTGCTTACCCATAGTTTGCATGAATTATGCACATATCATGTCTGTCCCAAAAATTTTAACTCTCTACCGAATTAAATCTTCAATATTAAGGTTAAGGCCCCATTAATCAATTCCTATGCGGAATGATTTACCAATTCCCAACATAGGCTAACCCTTAAGCAATATACACTTATCGGGTCTTAATCACCCCTCAAGTCTTCATATATCACTTTTATTTAGCCTTCCATTATAATCCATCCTATTAGGACTCATTCACCCTTCATTAACCCTTATTAAACCTTGGCTGCATATATATAAGCTTTCCCCTCTTTAACATTGGTTATATATATGTTAACGCATAAACCCTTTATCCTTTGATAATGTTGGACTTACATATAGTTTAACACATAAACCCCTTATCTGTGCTTAATTCCATTATAAACCATTTACAAAGGAAATACCCACAAAACATACCTTTTCCGCCTTTATACGACCTCTGCACATTTACCGAGGTTTACCTTTATCGCTAATTACAATCACTCCTCCACGGGTTTTGTTAACAAAGGCTTTTATCACATCTGATATGCAATTAACGCAATATCGGATTTCAACTATCATTCAAATGCACTTATAACGATATCGTGTCTACCTATTTCACCTGTCGCATTACTCCTCCGATCTTAGAAGCCCCGAAGCCCGATCACCGATACTTCCAATCACCGATTAGTGCTTTATCACTATCGGCGTATCGGCCCCATTGCTATCGCAACATCCATTGTCTCTGTCCTTTGACCTTGCAATCTCTGATTCGAAATTAGGTCGTAACCGTTGATTTGGTTGCAATCCAATAGTCCATGATCAATCAACAATCGCTCATCACAACTCTCAAAAGCCCGATTCTAATCTATCCATAAGGATTTTTCCCATGCGATTTAATCCTAACCATTGATCTTCCAGATCCAATGGTTACTATGCATCGATACTTCACTTCTCTACTCTTCTTCTTTACTTAGATTTTACGCCACTTCTTCAAGGTTCTTGTGGTTTCCGGGTTTTCCAAAGGTTTCACCTTTCACTCTTATGTTTCTCAATTCATTCCCGCTTGAGCTTATCTCTGTGATTTTTGTATCACAATCATTTTATAGCATCATTTGGTCTTCCAGTTGGGTCCTACGACCATTTACGCTACTCTGTGTATTCGCCTCGACCTGCCTACATATATTTATATTATGCAAACTCTAATAATACCTAATTCATCACTCAACACTCGAAATACACACTTATACAGATTCTAATCAATATTTGTATATATAAATACAAACAAATAATCACATATTGAGACTCTGTCTCTCGGCCTGATGTTCTAATATCAATGGCCTCTGTTACACTTTTCTCTTAGGCTTAAATCCCACACTCTAGCTTAAGCAGCTAATTATCTAACTTTCTAACCCCTGTCTTTGCCTTTTTGGCTTACATTTATACAAAGGATTCTAAAACCAATTTCTGGTTTAGATCCATAAATCCCTTAACAAAATTCCTAAATCTCTTCCTTGTTCCTAAAACTCCTCTCTAATCCCTAAATTCATGAACTGATTCCTAATCTAAGATTTACAATCAATTCTCAAATCCTTCAATCTCTCAACTATCGTAAATCCCTCATGTTCTCCTACATTCGATAACATTTACAAATATGCTTCACAATATTCAATTAACTTCCTATTCTAGCTTCTCTCATTAAAATCACTCAAAACATTAATAATTACATTTAATTCACTCTTAGGAAACCAACTTCCTTGAATACACAATACCCCTATGTCTAGTAAAATACAATGGTTTTTCTTGGTCTGAATGCTCCTGCATCACATAGTCAAGTCTCTGTAAAAAGGATTGAGTTCTCCTCCTTTGTTGGCTAATTTGTGGCCACATTAGTGGCTAGTCTAATATGCTGAAGAGGTTCAAGGCTTCCTTTTATTGCTGGTCATAGTTATTACTTAGAAGGAAGGGCGAGTTTACCTTTGAGAGTTGGATGAGTTACTGAAGCCTGCCATCCAAAATATAGTAAGTTTATTCTTGTGTACAACACAAATTTCCTTGCTTTCTGATTGAATGATTTGGTATATATTTACACAATATTTGGTGGCAGTTGACTGCTTATTGAGGAGGTTGAATGGATGCTAGAAATGAGACATTAATTTTTTATTTTTATTTTTTGATATATATTATATGGTTCATATGTTGGAACCATCATATCTGTGAGTGGAGGAATATATGCTACATTAAAAATATTAATATAGTGAAATTTTTTTCCACCTAAGCAGAATATATCAAGAAACATTGTGTTTGTTTTGGACATCATAAGGAGCTTATTTTTTTTATGATGCATTCACTAATTTATATTGTGGCAGTAGTTCTCTATGGCAAAGAGAAGTATCCTGAGAGGTCCCAGAAGATAAAACACACCCTCATTTTCAATGATTTGTGGAAAGGGGTTTATGAGGGAGAAGGAAATAATGCACCTGCAAAGACCACTTCAGATAAGGAGCTTGTCATTTGGGAAAACAAGAACAGCAAGGCCTATGCCTTGATTGCAATATCAGTGAATGGAGAGTTGAGTTGCCATATTTCTCCATTTTCAAATGCATTTGAAGCTTTAACTATATTGAAGGAATTATATGAATCACACTCTCAACTTGAAGTTTCTCAATTGATGATTAAGTTTTTTCAGTTTTGAGTTGAAAAATGATGACCCTCTTGCCTTAGCATCAAAAGTAAGATCTATTATGCATGATATAAAATCCATTGGTGTTGAGATATATATTCCTCTCATAGATTATGTCAAGTAACTATATCCCACATATTCACGCTATCTTGATTCATTGCAAGCAAGTGGAAACCTTAAGGAGATTACCTTTGACTCCCTTGAAAAGAATTTTGTTGAGAGAGAGAAGGATTTTGGGAAGAATACAACCCCTCAGTCTACTAAAGAAGTTGTATGCCTTGCACAAAAGGAGAAGAATCATGCACAAGATCTTCTAGAGGAAGAGGTGGCCGAAGAGGAAGAGGAAGGAGGAATTGTAGAGGCAGGAGGGGCCGACAGTTCCAAGGAGAAAAGTATGATATTCATTGCATAAGTTGCAATAGAGATGGACGTTACGCATCCACATGCAAGTTTCCTTGGGATAGAATTGAGTAGGAAGAAATTAAGGGAAAGGTAAAACCAATGACAAAGGGAAAGGTAAAGCACCCAAATCCACTCATTATGTTGTGGCACATTGTAATAATGTAGTAACTGAAGAATTGTTTAATGCTTCACTTTCGTCATGGAAATATGATTGATTACTTGATTTAAGATCAACTTGCCACATGACCTTTACGAGAGATTTTTTTGAATAATTCACTGACAATGTTCATGGAGTAGTATATTTTGTAGACAAATCAGAACTCAAGCCATTAGGGCTTGGCACCATTAGACTCAAACTACCCCTTCTTCCATAATTTCTTCTACATGATGTTCTATACCTCTCAAATCTAAGGAGAAACTTGTTGTCTTTGGCCCACATCTGCTAGCAAGGACACTCCATTCATATATTTGATGGCAAGGTTGAGGTCAAAAAAGCATCAAATCACTTACTTATCACGATAAGGAAAGGTACCTCTACTCATGCACAAAAAATTTCACATATTTCTCACTATGATGAAGGAACATTTCCATCAATTATTTTATGGCATGCTAGATTTGGACACTTAAACTATGACAATCTTCATTTTTTGAAGAAAAATGGTGTTACTCGTTTGCCTACAATTCCTAGGAAAATTAAGCAATGTGATGCTTGTATCTTAGGAAATCACAACAAACAGTATTTTCATGATTCTCATTCCAGAGCACATAGAAAACTTGAACTCATTCATTCATATTTATGTGACCTAATGCCTAGTCCTTCTGCAAATTGTAATAAATATATCATGAAATTTATTAATGACTACACCAGAATGTGTTGGGTTTATTTATTGAACAACAAATCTGATGATTTTGAAACATTCAAGAACTTTTATGAATGGATTGAAAATGATGCACAATATCATATTCTCTTTATTTTCACTGATAATGGAAATGAGTACAATTAAAATGAATTTGAAAACTATATTCAACAACATGGGATCAAACATCAAAAAACTTATTGACGGTGCTAGACCCACCAACATTAAGGGGATCTCCCTAATAAGAAGTCGTAACTAAACCTCAAACGGTTTGGAGTAGGAGTCCCAGTAGTGGGTGGTAGTGTAATGCCTTGAACGCGGTAGCGTGTAGAGGTAAGTAAGATAACTTTGGGTGAGAGCAAGTGTGTGACCCCACAGGGATTCAAGTGTGATGCATGAATTTTCTAGCACACAGAGGGGAAAAGGAAGTGTGCCCCTTAGAAGCTTGTAATAGTACGCAGCTTGAAAGGAACACATGAGCAGAATGACATCACAAGCTAAAATGCGGAATAGTCCACAAATTAAAGTAATGGGTTAATCCAACAACACACATCCAACAAGATTCATACAACTGCATACAAAGTAGTTCATAGGAAAATGCGTAAGTTAAACAACATACATTGCTAAAGAAACCAGAATATTCCAACTACAATAACAATATATGCATGAAAGCGTGTTGGCTTTATTATTATTATTATTATAAGTGAAAGTTCCATCCATACATACACCATTTACGACCACTAGCCCCAAAAGTGTAACATTACAATCAAGAACACTTACTCCTCCAAATAAGTATACTCGCTCTACATTGTGGAGAAGCCAAGGCTTGTCATAATACTCCCAAGACTTTTCTAAGCATAAGTCTAGCCAAAAGCTTGGCTCCCAAAATCCCCTTCTATGAGTTATGAGGTTCTATTTATAACAAAGGGTGGGGTGACCCTTGACATTCCCCTTTGTGGGTCTTTGACTTTCCTCATGACTCTTCAACTTCTTTACAAATAACTCATTACATAACATGAGGACCTTTCACATTCCACTAATGACACCTAGAATTTCACTTCCAAAATATTTACAAATAATATTACATTTTCCACATGTACCCATGTGAGACAAAATAGGCTAGAGACAACCTAACAAGACAAAAAACTATGACTCCGAAGTTTAGGGAAAGACCAACTCGGAAACCTCCACTTGGTGCTTCTCGGTCACATATTGATGCCAAGCTTGGTACTGCATGATGATGTCCCCAAACTGCTTGATGGTGTCTTTCTCATAACGAACTCTTGTTTCCATAGCATCCGGGTATATGGTCTTGGAACCTGTGTCCAACCCATTCTGAGACATGTGTAGCATGGTGTTGACCATGATGGGACCACCAATGTACTTCTACATGTTATGTGCACTTAGCTCCAAGTCTTCCTTGGTGACCTCTCATCTTAGCTGCTCCATGTACTCATTGATCTAGCCGAACTTGGTTCTTATGTTTAGCATTGGTGAGGTAACTTGCATCTATTCACTCTCTTCCTCAGTTGCTGGTTGTTCCAACTCATTAACCTATATTGACACTATCTTCTCTGTCAATGCACCTTGCCTTCGTTATTCTTCCTATTTATGCTTCTCTCTTTTTCTTTCCTCCTCAGCTCTTGTCCTTCCTTTAATTCTTAATCTGCTTGCTGCAATATCAGTTTTGCTACTTACAAGCCCTTTTCTCTCTTCCTATACTATGTTGTTTGTGTCCTCTACTTCCTTTTTCATATGCTACAAAAGATGTCTTCCTAAAGATTGAATCTTCTTTCACTATGCAATTTTGTTCTCCCTATATTATGTCAGCAACTTCCTCTTTCGTTGATCCTGTACTGGATTTCTACCTTCTGCCACTACTGCTAGACTTGCTGCCATGTTAGTGTTGACTCCTTTTCTATGAATAGTTGAGTGTCTACATATATTGGAAAGTTAATTGGCGCTTTCTCAACTTCTTCCCCAGTACATCTTTGAGTGGTCTCTCTTGAAGCTGCTCTCTTTGGTGCCACGGTACAATGAATATTGGAGATAAGTGCTTCATGAGTGTGGTACCTGTGGGACAAAAAGGACACTCATGGTTGGAAAACATTAACTCTTGCAAATCTAACTTCACAGCATGATCACGCAGGAATCAGGGCATATGATAAGAGTGATTGTGCAATTATTACTGAGAGGAGTGACTAACTTACTATGGGAACTATACACTATTCAAGCCCAGTATTCAGTGTGGAAGCTTGATAACTGGAACCGCGCAGTGCACAATTTACTCTGGGCCAAGGCCTGGGAGAGACTGCACATTGTGTAGTCTCAGTGGCCAAGCTAGGAGACTGGCTCCTGGAATTGTGCAGTGCACAGTTAGAGCTAGGAAAGGACAGGCTATACACAAATTTAGAAGCCAATGCAGAGGCCTTGAGCTCCCAGATTGTGTAATGCATGCAGTGAAGTGTGAGATACGAGCAAGGGGGGGCTAGATCTACCCATGGGGAGTGTGAAAATCAAGTAGATCTGAAGGATGATGTCATGATGGGTGCATATCTAACTAAGTGTTGATGCATGCATGTGAAACAAGTGCAAAAATTGATTAACTTAACGAAAATGAATCATGTGAAGAGAGTCACCACAACAGTGACCGTTGGTGTACAATCGTAAAAACTCATGTGACACTTGGGAAAGGAAATCTATAACTAGAAACAATGCTTACACAAGCTAAAACATGTTAAAAATTCAGTAGTCGTGCAAAGAAACTAGTGAAACAACACTCACACAAGCTAAACAACAAAAAGCGATTGAAAAAGTGGCAAAAGACGATAAAAGAAAAACTCACCTGGAAAAGTGACAAAAATGCTCTAAGGAACCTTGATCTCCTCAAGAGTGTTATATATTAATGATTTAATGTACAAATTAGCTCTAGGGGTGTCGCTTACATATAATTGAACAAATTGGAATTTATGATGCACATGCCTGATATCAATGACAAAAGCGACACTTGTTGGAAACTTCTAAGGATAACAATGTGACACCTTCAGGAAACTAATAATAGATCCCTACTTCCTAGGGATGCTTTTTGATTTTCTCCTTTTCGGGAAAGCTGCCATGCATTTTCAAGAGGGACAGTTCTGGAAAGAACTGGGCAACTCTCTGGTTCACGCACTTAGAAACTTCTAAGACGAAAGGCTTCTGAGCAATTTTTGGGCTGAGTGGCTCTAGGTTTCCTCTCATGTTCTGCTTAATTTCCCAGCTCAAGGTTGGATTTAATCTAGTGTTTCTCAATTCTTGAGCTCAAGGCTCACTGTCATCTTGGACTACGCAATTCTCAGGGCAAGGCTAGTTGCCCTCAATGATTGCACAGTTCTCTAAGACAAGCCCAAAATTCTCGAAATACCAAGTCAAGAGATCGGCTTGTGGGTTGGAAAATGAGCTAAGTAAGCAAACACAAGCCCAGATGAAAATAATAAATCTCAGTTGAGGCATAAGTACCTGGATCAATGTGATATGAGCTACTATGGTTTATAAGGGAGGCTCCAAAATGAAGCATGGAAAAATTTTGGAGGGTGGTTGTAGCCGCTTAAAACACAATTATGCTTTATAATCACAAATAGAATGTATTAGCTGAATGAATGAACAAGAAAATCTTAAATATGGTATGTTCCATGATGTTTTTCAAGAATGTTAAACTAATGTTTTCGGCTGACGTAGTTATATGTGTTGTGTATATAAAGAATAGGTGTCCCTCTAATGCTAACAAAAAAAATACTTCCTATGGAACGTGGTATGGCCACATTCCTTCGATGAGGCATCTTAGGGTTTTTGGTTCCACCTGTTATGCTTTGATACTTAAGGAACAAAGCAACAAACTCGGTGCAAGGAGTCACAAATTTATCTTCTTGGGGTACTCAAATACCTCCAAATCATACTCTCTCTATGATCAAGTGAACAAGAAATTTATAATATCTAGAGATGTGATATTTCTTGAAATTTCCAAGGCTGACAATGTTGTTGAGCAACAACATGATCACTTGGATAGATTCAGACATGCAAAATCTTTTCAATAATTTGATAATGAGATTCCACATCTTGAAGGGGGGATTCCTATACTGGATCAATTTGTGGAATATTCTTCTAAAGCACTCTCTCCCCCACATGAAGCTCCAACCACTGATGATACTTTAAGTGATGTGATTGATAGAATTGAGAGACTAAATCTTGATTCAGCCCCATCTTAGTCAACTAAGAAGCCTCGGCCATCTCAGGAAAGTCCTCCAAAATGGCTAACAAAGACACTTGAAAGTTTTCATCTTCATGAGGTTGGAAAGACATGAACAAGAATTTCAACCAGATAAAATGGAGGTGATGTAGACAATTCTGATTTACCTATTGATATGAATGTTTCTTATGATTGTGAATTGAATTTGTCTACAAATTTTGAACCAATTTCCTTCGAAGAAGTCACTTCTCATGATGAATGGAAAGAAGCAATGAATAATGAATATGATGCCATGATAAAGAATGGAACCTGGAATCTAGTTGATCCTCCATTGGGAACCAAACCAGTAGACTTGAAGTGGGTCTACAAGAACAATTATAAAGTTGATGGCTCACTTAACAAGAAAGAATCCAGGCTTGTGGAAAAATGTTTTTCATAGAAGGAAGGGGTCAATTATGAGGATACTTTTTCCCCCACAACAAAATGGGCTACCATCTAGACACTCTTTGTCTTGGAAGCACAGAATGGTTGGAAATTCCATCAAATAAATGTTAAAACTAATTTCTTGAATGTAGATCTGAAAGTGAATGTTTTTATGTCCCAACCAGAAGGATTTGTTGTGAAGGTTCAGGAACATAAAGTATGTAAGCTTGTAAAATCCATGTATAGTGCAAGGAGGCTCCGTGAGCGTAGTACGTGAAGTTAACTAAGCATCTTCTGAAACTCAACTTCAAACATTATGATCTTGATGATGCAACTTTGTCTGTCAAGAAAGTTGGCAAAACAGTTGCATATCTTGTGGTGTATGTAGATGAGATTTTGATGAAAGGGAACAATGAGAGGTATATTGCATCCATAAATAAGGAATTGAGGAAAGGTTTTGAAAAGACAGACTTGGGCTATGTTCACTACTATCTTTGTATTGAAGTAACTCAACATCTGAA